>OY540840.1:23736516-24271516 GCA_961205895.1 Mythimna pallens
AGAGAAATAAATGTTTATAACCAAAACTGGTACGAATGTAATTTTCTTTATTGCCGCCAACTTAAACCACGAAAAGATTAGAATGTCTTCTGAGAAAGTTACAATCGTGTTGGATATATTTTACGACTAGGTGTTAATATTTCCACATGTAGGTAATTGTACTGCTACTGTTTTTTGTTGCTAGTATTACTGCGAGCTTTTTGATACTGAAAGCTTCTTAAAGCTGCTACCAAACGGCATGTAGGTACTTACGCTCGTAGAGCAAATGAACAACAACCACTTCGATTTTTTTTGTTCTGACCCACTTCTGGGCAAAGGTCTCCCTCCACTGCTTCCAGCTTCTTCTTGCCAGTTCTGGCTAAATCTACCGCGACCACGTCGTACTGTTTCAGGGCACCAACTTTGTAGTAGCACATAGTGCCACAACTAGATTTCTAATATGAAATCGATAGTCGATCAATAGCCGATCGATTTGTACAGTCGTCATCAATCATACACCGACTCAGTCTACAAACGAAAAGTGAGCTTGATGATTCGTCATCTTGTGAAGTTTATTAGGGATGTCAACTTCACTCCCTTACTTGTGTCTAAATCAATAATGTTTGTTTTCCACAGCAACGGCATCCTGCCCAGCTCTGGAGTGTGAATACAAGTGCGTGGCGTCTCCTTCAGGAGGAGCTTGCGCTTGCTCAGCCGGCCTCACGCTGGCGAGCGACAACCGCACGTGTGTGGACCGAGACGAGTGCAAGGAGTGGGGCTACTGCCACCAACTGTGCATTAACACTCCTGGATGTAAGTGAAACAAGAATACAACACTATACCATGCCCTACAGAGCAATAAGCCGATTGCCATCAGCCGGGTCACGAATTCAATCTCCGAGCTACTAAAAAAAAGTATAGGAAAAAAAACAATAACACAGTCTGATCCGGAGATCATCTAGGATGCTCTGCAATGGTGAATTTGCTACTCCAACAATTGGTTTAATTTTGGACGTTGATGATAATTAACAAATAAGTAAGGAGTTATTTGTTGCCTTTTGTGTATATATAGTTTTAATTAGTTAAATGTTTTTATTTTTCTTGTTTTAGTCAGTTATTTAAAAAAAAAAAAAACATTGCAAAGTAGACCATGACTGTTAAAACCTTTGATGACACAGTTATACTTTACAACAGTTGTATTCCATCCAATAAACCACAAATTAAAGGAACCACCCTACAAAATTCACTACCCTTTCTAGCATACAAATGCGCCTGCGCCCCCGGCTACACGCTGGTGGACAACGGTCGCTGCTCGGCAGTGGCGTCGTCAGCCCCGTTCCTGCTGATGGCTCATGCATCAGCAGTACTACGCATGGACCTCCACGGCCGCGCACCCGTGCACATTGCCAACGCCACACAGGCTGCTGGCTTGGACTTCCACTACAGGAAGAATCTGCTGTTCTGGTCTGATCTTAAGACGAGGAAGGTGAGATGTGACCTTTTAGTTTTTGTTTTGTTAAAAGATTTTGTGATAGTACAGGTAAAGTAAAAAAGAAATAGCCGAAAGACTAGATACTACAGTGACATTCTCTCAGCAGAAGCGATGAAAAAATATAATAAATTGATTAAGACTAACTTTATAGTACCTATGTTTATATTAATCCTGTTTAAAGTCGTGTTAGAAATATTGGCTTTAGAAACAGTTACCTCTTGTCTAACTTTCTGGAGGAAATAGAAGACGATTATTGCCCAGAGGTAGGACAGTTAACTAAAAAGAGGAGCTTTAAATAACGTTGACCGCCAATTCTGAAAACTCCTTAAACTTCGATATATCATACTAAATTAAACCCGCTTACATTCCAGATCCACTCGCAGCAGCTGAGCGTGCCAGCCGGCGTGACGAGCTACACGGGAACGGACATCACGGTGGCGGGCTCGTGGGCCCCGGTGGCCCTGGCGGTGGACTGGGTGGGCGACAAGCTGTACGTGGCTGATGCCATCGGGCAGAAGATCGACGTGTTCGAGCTGGACGGGCGCTGGCACGCCGTCGTGCTGGGCTCCAACCTCACCTACCCGGCTGACCTGGCGCTGGATCCGACCCTAGGGTTGATGTTTGTGGCTGATAGTAGTCAGGTGGGTGTTTGATGAAGTCTATATGGAAATTTGAAATAGTCTTCTTAAAAATTTTAGATTTTAGATAATTTTGTATTTTTAAAAACATTTAGGCTCACTTGTGCGACAAATCACTAAATTGATTTATTGCTAAACCAATATAAAACATTTTTTTTTTGTAATAATTAAGTATTTAAGTACAAGGTGTAGAAGAATAACCCGGCTCGATGAAAGAAAACCTCACCAAGCTGGGTTGTTCTTGGCTGTGTATTAGCTTCGTGCGTATTTACATAGATAATAATAAATTCACATACTAAATATTACTTATTTCTTACAGATCATCAGAGCAAATATGGACGGAACGCACGCAAAGTCAATCGTTTCAGAAGCAACCTACAAAGCATCCGGTATCGCAGTGGACATCATCGCCAGAAGAGTGTTCTGGTGCGACTCGCTCTTAGACTACATTGAAACCGTGGACTATGATGGAAACCATCGATTCTTAGTACTTAGAGGTCAACAAGTCCCCAGCCCTTCGAGACTAGCACTTATTGAGGACCGAGTATACTGGTCAGACAACACAAAACAAGGAATTAGCTCCGTCAACAAATACGAAGGACCTTCCAGCATTCAGGCCATCTACAAGATGAAAGACATTAGGGAACCAAAAGCTATCACTGTGATCCACTCTCTGAAACAGACGTCGGTGAATAATCCGTGTGGCACCAACAACGGAGGATGTTCTCAGATGTGCATCGTGACCGCGCTGCAAAATGGCGGGCTCGGGTACCGCTGCGCTTGTAATATTGGCTACAGGCTTGAAACTGACTTAAGAAACTGTGATCTTGTTAAAGAGTTCCTTATGTATTCCCAGCAGAGGTTTATCAAAGGAAAAGTACTAAACCCCGTCATAGAAGGCTTCAGCGACGCTATACTACCGGTTGTATCAAAACGCGCCAGATTTGTTGGTCTCGACTTCGATGCTCGGGATGAGCATATTTACTACTCAGATGTCTTACAAGACGTTATATACAGGGTTCATAGAAACGGAACGACAAAAGAAATTGTTTTAGCTTCGCAGAACGAGGGAGTCGAAGGCTTAGCAGTGGACTGGGCGTCTAAGAACTTGTACTATATCGACTCTAGGAAAGGAACACTGAACGTCCTATCGACGAGAAACGTAGCTTACAAGAGGACTTTGTTAAAAGATTTGAAGAGACCGCGAGCTATTGTAGTTCATCCAAACAAGGGTTTCATCTTCTTCTCTGAATGGGACCGACCAGCCAACATCAGCCGAGCGTACACCGACGGTAGCAACTTGTTGGTCTTCGAGAATGTCACTCTTGGCTGGCCAAACGGCTTGTCCATTGATTTCGATGCTGACAGGTTATACTGGTGCGATGCCTTACTGGACCACGTCCAACATTCCAAACTGGACGGCACTGATGTTAAGACTGTCAACTCTAGGCTTATCAGACATCCATTCTCCATCGTCATCCACAAAGAATTCATGTACATCACTGACTGGAGATTAGACGCCATAGTAAGGCTACACAAACTAACAGGAGAACAAGAGGATATCATGGTTCGGGAACCACAAACGAACAGGTTATACGGAGTCAAAGTGTACAGTGAGGAAATTCAGAGGATCGATCCTATGCAGCCTTGTTCTAGAGATAATGGGAACTGTCAAAAGCTGTGTTTCGCTGTGCCTAGGAACAACACGGAGTTACTGGCTGTTAAATGTGGATGTCCTTATGGGGAGAAGTTAGGTCCTGACGGTACCAACTGTATCGCTGATCCCAACTCTGAACCCCCTGTCCAGGCTTGTCCTCATTCCTGGGATTTCACCTGCAACAACCAAAGATGCATCCCGAAGAGTTGGGTGTGTGATGGTGACGATGATTGCTTGGATAACAGTGATGAAGAACAAAATTGTACTAGTGAGTAGAGCGTATATTTTTTATTTTGTTATAGGTTCTTTAACTCTAGAGTAGGACCCTTCTTTAAACAACAAAATACAAAATGAACTTCATATTCGAATATATGTGACCCTTATAGGAAGCCTTTGTCCCTCTTCCAGCTGAAATGATAATTTTGACAATAAATGACATCTATATTTTCCAGAGACAACATGCAGCGCATCAGAGTTCATGTGCAAGTCAGGTCGCTGTATCCCGGCGACTTTCAAGTGCGACTCGGAGAACGACTGCGGCGACTTCAGCGACGAGACCGGCTGCGTCAACGTCACCTGCTCCTCCTCGCAGTTCCAGTGCGACAACGGCCGCTGCGTGCCCAACACCTGGAAGTGCGACTCCGAGAACGACTGTGGAGACGGCTCTGATGAGGGCTCGCATTGTGCGGAGAAGACTTGTGCTTATTTTCATGTTAGTTTCTAAATCCTATTGGTTATTATTATTATATACGTATCTGTGGTTCTATATTGTAAGCAGGCAATATGCTTCGGAACGCATTAGAATGGATCCATAATATTTCCACTGCTGAGCCAGAGACCTCCTCTCGGTTAGCGGACCACTAACTACCTCTTTTTTGAGGTGGGTTTTTTGTTGTGGGCGACTCATGCTTGGTTCTTAGCTGCTCGGTTGGATGACGAGCTGCTGATTGCTCGCCGGCCGCAAGCCCGCACCTACGGTGCCTGCAATCGCCCTGCAACTCCCGGTGCCCGGGGCGTAAAGTGTGGCGGCTAGGGCGTAAAGATACCTTTCCCTCATAGTTTCCACCACTTTCTTCGCTTACAATACTGCTTCGCACGCAGAAATGACTTTATCTTATTCCCTCTCGTCCCATACCATGGCCAAACCAAGATCGGACACTCAGGTTACCGCCCCTACGAGGACACGACGCTGCTCCGCCCAAGCGCCGCAGACTTTCACCATATACTCCATCGTGTTCTCTGGCCGATCCTCCATCCAGACGCAGCGACCCCCAAGCGTTTATTCCATCACTCAAGTAACAAAGTTCTCCTGTAACGCACAGTTTACAGGCTCACAGCACTAGTACCTCTCACTTAGTGGTTCCAGGTTTTACTACCAAGTTTATAACAGGTTACACGGAGTTCGTTTGGGTTTATAGTACATCTGTTCTTATAAGTTGACTTATAGTCGTGTATAGAACGAAATTCTAGGCGCAGTAAAGGCTAAGATGGCCTATAAGTGTTGCTTAGGTGTAGATACACTTGAGAAATATTGGTCCAGTAAGTTAAACTTATAATCGCCTACAAGAAGTAATTATAATTACGCTATAAGTGTCATACGCCAGTAATAGTAATTTATAGACCTAAATGCACTTAGAACCGTTTGCATTTGTTACTTGACCTTATAGGGGTATATAAGTCAACTTTATGTGTCAATTTTAAGTGAATTAGTTCTACGGTGGTTTCTTCTAAGAGTAAGTGTACTTGGTATTATTGTGGACTCTCGAATGCTGTTATAGTCTTAATTTCTATATAAAGGTTTCTTGTAAACCCTAATTCGTTAAAATATGGCGCGACAATGTTGTTACCTTAGGAATAATAATTTTTTTTAAACACAACTTAGTAAATACGCCGTGTTCAAACCGCGAACAAAAATTGAGATGTAAAACACAAAATACTTCACCAAAAATACTTACTCGTTTGCCGTGCAAACATGTATGCACATAAAATATTGCGTGCGAAATACTTGTTAATACATTTTATATAAAATAGATGAACTTAACTTTTATTTATTTATTTTTTTCTCCACAATCGCACAACACAACACAACAAAAATTGACAAATGTTTGAAGTAGCTAATAATAGAAGTGCAGAGTACGTTACACGCCTGCCTGGTTCTCCGGAGTCTAACAGTAATAAGTGTATTATGGGCTGAAGTCGTGGTGTCTGGTTCTATTAGATGCTCATAGATGGTTTCGCGGGAGCAGATAGTTCTGCGTAGTTTAACTATAAGTGGTATTGGTCTAAGTGGTGCTTGTCAAGTCTACAATGAGTGTTTTATTAGCAAAAGTACGCGTATAAAATGGGCCCTTTTCCGTGGTTATAAACTTTTACTAGCCTGTTATAGACCTGGCTCCGGAACCACTACAAGACCACATTTTGTTACTTGGTCCACCTGACATTTCAATTTGGATCGAATCTTCTTCTTTTAATATTTGAAAAACGATAGTTCTTTAAGTTCATATTCGCCAGAAGATTTTTTTTTCTGCGGTTTTCAATTTGAGATTTGTGTTCCAGTTCACGTGCCCCCGCACCGGGCACTGCATCCCGACGGCCTGGGTGTGCGACGGCGACGACGACTGCTTCGACAAGCAGGACGAGGCCGACTGCCCTCCCGTCTCCTGCCTCGCCAACCAGTTCAAGTGCGCCGACCTCAAGCAATGTGTACAGGTGTGTGAGCGTTTTGGTTATACTCCTCCACCTGTTCAAGTCGTATTCCTCATTACTGAGGGTCGCGAAGTTCCTACTGGATTGGCTTCTTACTGATGGTCTCTCCATCTAGGCATCTGTGACGGTTCTTGGCGTTATGATGTGCGAAGTGCAATTGGGTATCCAGTGTAAAGTGGAAATGATCTGCTCATTTTTTTGGGCTGCAGCCTCTTGGTCGTTTGCCATCAATCATGCTAGTTATACTACGACGTGACGACTAAAAGGGACGGAGCTATACAGAATGTTTTACACAATGAAACAGCTGAAGGCGCCGCTCCACAGCAGCTCACAGATGTGACAAATAAATGAAACGCGCAGCTAACGCGGCAAACCTCTCTGTACACATCCTACGTATCAATAAACGGTTGATTTGGCATTTCATAGTTATTTGAGACCTGAACAGTCCATAATCAGTAAAAAGTGTTGTAAAAAGTTGCTGAAAAATCGGTAAGGTTCGAAACAGCTAGTGAAATGTTGTCCCATATAACTAGTGCCACGAATTAAGAATAAGGCCAACTGATAATTAAGTTCCAAATAACATAAACCCTTTGTCCCCGCATCGTCAGGAAGCCTACAAGTGCGACGGCATCCCCGACTGCAACGACGGCAGCGACGAGGCGGGCTGCCCGTCGCTGGCGCCGCACCAGTGCCAGCCCGACAAGCAGTTCCAGTGCCGCTCCTCCGGCATCTGCATTCCTAGCACCTGGTATTGTGACGGTGAGCATTTTGCACAAACCCATTGAGATTATTTCAAAAGAATACTAAATACTTGACATATTTTTTATGTTAAACAAACAGTCAAAGCTACGCGAAGTCTCTTAACACAGGCGTCTAATGTACAAATGTTTTTTTTTATTTGTATATTAAAAAAGAAGTATCTAATTTAAAAGGTTCAAGGTGGTAGGCTCACGCTTCCTTTCTGCGTGAGGGTCTGGCTGCCTCTCTGAGACTCTAGACGCTTCACTATTAGGAGCTCAGGTACCCTCTGTGTAAGAGGCTCTAGTCTCCATCTGTGAAATGGGGAATCATTGAGTGTCTTTCTATTAGATACGTTTAACTCCAGTAATTGAGTTTCGATTAACTGGCTCGTAAATCACATTGAAATTTAGCATTCATTGATATCAGATATAATTAGTTGATAATATCTCCAGGCACCCCGGACTGTGAGGACCTGTCGGACGAGCCGGCCACGTGCGGCACCATCTCGTGCGCCAACAACTACTACCGCTGCCACAACGGCCGCTGCGTCTTCAAGGCCTACGTGTGCGACGGACGCGACGACTGTGGAGACGGCTCTGATGAGGGACTGGAACACGCCTGCAAGCCACCCCCCTTTAGGTATTATAAGATCTCATCATTTATGTTGGAAAGAATATCTTAGGTACACACGACAGTTTGACAAGCAATTTGCGTATTCAACAATCTCTAGGACTCTGAATGTATTGTTATACTTAAGTTTATTTTCTGGATTCCCCAGAAAGTATAACTTTTAGTTTAAAGTTGAGTACAAACTAATTAACATAATAACATGTTGCTGTATAGATTAAAAACGTTAAATAATGTGGACTTATCATAAAACAAAGTTGGCTCATGCTTGTCGTTGTGGTATTCCAGATGCCCTGCTCATCAGTGGCAATGTCCCGGGGTCACCGGCAGATGTGTCAACATCACACAAGTTTGTGACAGCAAGTTCGACTGCCCCAACGGCGCCGACGAAGGTAACGTAATTTAGCCCATTTTAAACTTTGTGTCTGTCTTTATAAAGGTCAATATTGATTGAGTATTAAATTACAGGTGCAAGCTGTGATTTTGCTGAATGTGAACACCAAGACGGTCTGTGTTCTAACGGATGCAAGCAGACTCCGAATGGACCATTGTGTCTGTGTCCACCTGGCGAAGAGTTGGATGTAGACGGCTCCAATTGCAAGGATATCAATGAATGCGACCCTCCCGGCCTCTGCTCACAAACCTGCACCAACACTAAGGGTTCCTACGTATGCTCCTGCATGGATGGCTACCTACTCACTATCAACAACCACACGTGCAAAGCAAATAACCACTCCAGTGCCTTCCTCATTATCTCTAACAGACATTCCATCTTAGTAGCAGACCTCAACGAACAAGGTCTCGAACGAGTTCCAATAAACGTCGAGAATGTCGTCGCTACAGCTTCAAACATGCACACGGGAACAATATTCTGGTCTGACATGAAACTGAAAAAGATTTCTCGGTTAGACCGCGGCAGTGAACCGCAGGTCATCATATCCTCTGGATTGGACCTCGTTGAAGGATTAGCGTATGACTGGGTGGGAGGAAACATTTATTGGCTGGACAGCAAACTGAACACTATCGAGGTAGCGCGAGAAGATGGCACAGCGAGAACGGCTCTGCTAAGCGGTAACATAACGCAGCCGAGAGGAATGTGCCTTGATCCTGCTCCGAACGCAAGGTGGCTGTTCTGGACCGATTGGGGAGAGAATCCTCGCATCGAGCGAGTCGGAATGGATGGGACGCAGAGATCAGCTATCATTACTACAAAGATCTACTGGCCTAACGGGTTAACATTAGACACGGCAACACAAAGAGTATATTTCGCTGATTCCAAGTTGGACTTTATCGACTTTTGTTACTACAATGGTACGGGAAGGCAACAGGTGCTCGCTGGCAGTCACTACTTACTACACCCTCATTCGTTGACCTTATTCGAAGATACTTTATACTGGACAGACAGACAACTTAACAGAGTTTTATCGGCTCACAAGTTTAAGGGAACCAATCAGACGGTAGTTTCCCACTTGATTTCTCAGCCCTTGTCTATCCACGTCCATCATCCATCTCTCCAGCCGTTGTATACCTCTCCTTGCAAGAAGGATTCGTGTCAGCATCTGTGTCTGCTTAGTCCGAACAAGACTGTGGGATACACTTGCATGTGTAAACCTGGATTCAAGCTGCTACCTGATGGAAAATGTGTAGAAGGTAAGTTTCGATATTTACAAGAAATACGTATATATTTTTTTTTATATATAGAATTTTATACACAAAAGGAACTTTTTAAGTAACATAATGCTCTTGTTGCAGAGGAAAGTGCATATCTGATGGTACTAAAGGGAAGCCAAGTAATTGACTTATCAATTGATGGCTCAGGACGAGCTGGACAACTCGCGCCCATCGTTGGCATTCAAGGTAAGATAATCATTTAAATAAAATATATAAAACTGTACCACCAACCTACGTATAAATTTTAACAAATATATAAAACACAACAGAACAAAATGACAAGTTAAAAAATATTATGTCAATGCTAATTGTTTTTGTAAAATTATTTAGATATTCAAATTATAACCAGCGTACTCTGTTTTTTTAGGTGGAGTGCAACTGGACTACGACCGTCAAGGTCACATGTTGTACTGGCTCCAATCCATAACAGGCGACAGTGATGACGACGAAAACTGTACAATCTTCAGTATGCCTTATGGTGGTGGCAATAAGGTCGAGTTCTTCGGATCAGACACCGGCATTGTCGGGGCGCCTTCGTCTATTGCCTTTGATTGGCTTGGAAGAAACTTGTATATGGCTAACAGGGTCGCTAGTAACATTGAGCTGGTCAGGGTTGATGGTAAAGTGAAGTACCGGTCGATTGTCATGGCTAATGACGGCAGCAAGACGTCTGTTGCTAAACCTAAAGGAATATGTTTGGATCCCACTGAAGGGTAAGACTAATTTTTTTTTATTGCAATCATCATTCTATTTTGAATATGAGTGTTCTAGGATGATTGTAAAATTAACAAACTGCAGTTGTATTACCATGTATGTTGTCATAATTTGTCCCATATGCGAAATGCAAAGAACTGTCTATTCTCATGAGAGTTAAAATCCCTTATTTACGTCTTCTATTGGGTACCTATATAATATTATCTATCTTGAACTAAACTAAAAATAAACATAATTATTAATAAATAATATAGAATAGAATAAACTTATTTGTACACCAAAAAAGTACACAACTTATACATAAATTTAAATCTATGCGTACAATGGCGGTCTTATCGCTAACAGCGATATCTACCAGACAACCTTAGGATGGATCGTAAGATCTTGAAATAATACAGGGGTAGTCAGCGGTGTACTGCTAACAAATTGATCAGTCTCTATGTATATATAAAACACAATACACAACTATAAATATATACATACATATTATAATATGTTACACAATTTCATTCATTAATCTTCACTCTTTTTAATTTGCAGAAAAATGTACTGGTCCGACGAAGGAGGATACGGAGTGCCAGCTAAGATCGGTAAAGCTAACATGGACGGCACCAACTCCATCATCCTGGTAGATATTATCGAGAGACCCGAGGCCGTCACCATCGACGTCGAGAAGAAGATCATCTACTTCAGCACGCAATTCCCGCCCAGCATTAACAGCGTCAATACTGACGGCAATGACAGGAAAACCATTTTATCAGAAAACAACGCCATTTCTTATCCTAAAGTCATCGCAGTACTCGACTCAAGGCTATACGTCCTAGACCCTCAACATGAAAAGATCATCAAGGCAGACCTTCCCAACGGAGATAACATCAAAACTGTACTTGACAATGAGAGCGATTTGAAATCGTTCACTATATTCCAGAAGAGGAAGATGGTGCATCATCCCTGTTCTCAGAGCAATGGAGGATGTGAGCAGATCTGTATCCCCGGAGATGGAGGATCTCGTATTTGCGCATGTTCTGTCGGTTATAGGAAGGAGAATGAAGTCAACTGTGTGCCGTACAAAACCTTCGCAGTTGTGTCTCAGCTGGACCTTATCAGAGGATACAGCATCGACTCTAGCGCTGAAGCCATGGTCCCAGTTACTGGTTTAGGACACCACATCCTCCACGTAGACGTACACTTTGCTGAAAACTACATCTACTGGGTCGAATTCAACCGCGGACAATGGAATGGAATATTCCGCATTAGACCAAATGGCACGGAACTCCAACATATAGTTAAAGACGGTATTGGCAGCAACGGCATCCGAGGTTTAGCTGTGGACTGGGTCGCTGGAAACCTCTACTTTACCAACGTTTTCCCTCACGAGAATTACGTAGAAATGTGCTGGCTGGATGGCTCTAACAGAAAGGTCTTAGTCAAAACTACAATGGATGCTCCAAGAGAGCTTGCTGTGAACCCTATTAAGAGACTGTTATACTGGATTGATTATGGTCAGTACCCAAGAATCGGTAAAGCGTTCCTAGACGGAAGTAACTGGCAAACAGTCGTGAGCTCTGGTATATCAAACCCAAGAGACCTGACTATCGATATGTTGACACATGACGTGTACTGGGTCGATTCAAAACTTGATCAAATCCAAAAGATTTCCTTCAACGGAGGCAACAGACAACTCATCAGGTCGAACCTTCCAAACCCGATGGGCGTCGCGATACATACAGGAAGCGTCTATTGGGTTGACAGAAACCTGCAAACCATCTACAAAGCGTCAAAGTTACCCGGCAACATGTCGATGCCAGAGAAAGTAAGGATTAACCTTCCAAAACTTAGAGATATCGTTATATTTGATGTGAACAATCAGCCAACTGACGAAAACAATCCCTGCAGAAAGCTTGGTAACGGCGGATGTGATCAACTTTGTTTTAGTTATCCACCTGAAGCTAACAAAGGTTACACACACAGGTGCGAGTGCGCGACTGGACAGATCTCTGCCACTAATCCTAAGAAATGCGACGTGGTTGACGAATACCTGGTATTCACTACAAGAACTGAAATTCGTGCTATTAATTTGGACCCGAAATCTACAGGCATACCGTTCAAACCTGTCGTAAACCTAACGAATGTCGTAGGTGTCGAATTTGATTACGCTGACAACAAGCTGTTCTTCACACAGATCAGGCCGTGGGCTAGGATAGGTTGGATGTCCGCTAATAACCCAGACCCTTCCACCATTCAGAACATCATCAGCAAGGGCATCAACCCTGAAGGTATATCGTATGACTGGACGCAGAAGAAGGTTTACTGGACAGACAGCTCTAACAACTCCATCTATGCCATGAACCTTGATGGCTCAGAACTTGTGATGATCGCTAGAGTCGAACGACCAAGAGCTATTGTCGTCGATCCTTGCAATGGAACCCTGTATTACACAGATTGGGGACGATTTGGAACTTCTGGCAAAATCTATAGAACAACTATGGCGGGATCATTGAAGAAAGCTATCATTGATAAGGACTTGTCGCAGCCTAGTGGATTAACCATTGATTTTGATGAAAACATGTTGTATTGGACCGATGCTGTCAGAGAGAAAATTGAACGATCGAAACTGGACGGTTCTGACAGAGAAGTCCTTATCAGTGCAACCATCTATCCATTTGCCATCACTGTTTTCGGTAACTACATTTACTGGACAGACCTCCAGCTCCGAGGCGTGTACAGAGCAGAGAAGCACACCGGCGCTAACATGATCGAGATGGTGAAGCGATTGGAAGATTCTCCGCGTGATATCCACATCTACAGTCCGAGCAGACAGAAGTGTCAACTGAACCCGTGCAACATCAGCAACGGAGGCTGCGCGCAGAGCTGTCATCCCGCGCCCAACAACACGGTAGAGTGCAAGTGCGACGATAACACCAAACTAGTGAATGAAGGAAGGATGTGTGTCACTAAGAACATCACCTGTGACGCTAGCAAATTCTTCTGCGCGAATGGAAAATGCATAAGCAAGATGTGGTCGTGTGACGGAGATGATGACTGCGGCGACGGTTCTGATGAAGACAAGAACTACTGCACGTATCACTCCTGCTCACCTAGTGAGTTCCGCTGTAACAATGGCAGGTGCATCTTCCAGTCTTGGAAGTGTGACCACGAGAATGATTGCAAAGACGGTTCTGACGAAGAAGGCTGCGTATACCCACCTTGCGCTGAAGGAGAGTTCACCTGCCTCAACTCTCGTTGCATACCTATGACGCAAGTCTGTAACGGTATCAATGATTGTAAAGATAACATCACATCAGACGAAACAAACGAACGTTGTCCAATGAACACAACTTGCCCGACAAACCATCTCAAATGTGAGAAGACGAACATTTGCGTTGAACCCTACTGGCTCTGCGACGGAGATAATGACTGTGGCGACAACTCTGATGAAGATCCTCTACATTGCGGGCAGAGAACGTGCCCGCAAAATAGCTTCCGTTGTCCGAACCACCGATGTATCCCTGCCACCTGGTACTGCGACGGTGATGACGATTGTGGTGATGGTGCTGATGAACCTCCAGAATACTGCCGTTCTGAAGGTCGCACATGCTTCGGCGATCTCTTTACTTGTGACAACGGCAACTGCATCCCGAGAATCTATATTTGTGATGGTGACAACGACTGCTTAGATAACAGCGATGAAGACGATCGTCATCAATGCAATGAACGCAAGTGTGATGCTGAAACAGAATACACATGTGAAGAAAATAAATTCTGGCAAAGAGCACAATGTATTCCAAAGAAATGGATTTGTGACGGCGATCCAGACTGTATTGACGGAGCTGATGAGAACTCCACCATCCACCACTGCGCGACCCCTACACCATGCTCTGATGACCAATTTCTATGTAACAACGGCCGTTGTATCAACGAAGGTTGGGTGTGCGATCACGATAACGACTGCGGTGATGGCTCCGACGAAGGAAAACGTTGTAATACGCAGTATAAGCAATGTACTGACCAGGAGTTTAAATGCCAGAACTTCAAATGTATCAGAAATCACTTTAGATGTGACGGTGAAGATGATTGCGGCGACCATTCCGACGAGGTCGGGTGCATCAAAGAGAACAAGACTTGTCCCGCTGGTCAGTTCAAGTGTAATAACGACCAGTGCATTGACAACAGACTGGTCTGCAACAAGGTGTCAGACTGTAGCGACGACTCTGATGAACCTGCTCACTGTAACATCGATGAATGTGCCAAGTTGGAAATTAATCAATGCGGCCACAAATGTATTGACACACTCACTGGCTACTACTGCGACTGCAACCAAGGATACAAGCTCCTCGCAGATGGCAAAGCTTGTGCAGATATTGACGAATGCATAGAAACGCCTGGAGTTTGCTCGCAATACTGCTCTAACACGCCTGGATCCTACTACTGTAAATGCAATGAACAGTATTATGAAAGAGAACCTGATGAACACACTTGTAAACGAAAGGACAACACATCCGCCTGGATCATATTCACGAACAAGTACTACGTTAGGAATATGTCAACTGATGCCAGTTTATACAACCTGATGCATCAAGACCTGATGAACGTCGTTGCAATCGACTTCGACTTCAAAGAACAGAGAATGTATTTCGCTGATGTATCCGCAAAAACCATCTACAGATCTAACTACACCGATCCTAATCCCACTAAAGAAGTAGTCATCAGACACGACTCTCACGGTCTTGAAGGCATTGCAATTGATTGGATTGGCAGGAAGCTTTACTGGCTGGACAGACATTCTAAGAACTTGGATGTGTCAGAATTGGACGGTACGAGAAGAAAGACCTTAAAGACTGGCGTAACAGATCCTCGAGCAATTGTCGTACACCCTGGAACAGGTTACCTATACTTTACTTCATGGCACTTGCAAGCTTACATTGGAAAATTGGGAATGGATGGTTCCAATTTCACTTCTGTTCTGAACTGGGAAGATGACATTGCCTGGCCAAACGCTCTGACGATAGACTACTTCACTGACAGAATATACTGGGCTGACGCACATTTGGACTACATTGGTTCAGCTGATTTGGAAGGTCGACACAGACATGTTGTATTATCGGGTGCTAAAGTGCCTCACGTTTTCGCTCTTAGTCTTTTTGACGACGAAATCTTCTGGACCGACTGGAATCTCAAAGCAATTAGCAAAGCAAACAAACATTCTGGAGAGAATTTGATGATACTTAGAAACACTACACATAGGCCTTATGATATCCACGTCGTACATCCGTTGAGACAGTTATCCTATCCCAACCCTTGCGGTAATAATAACGGAGGATGCTCGCATCTCTGTCTGATAGCACCACCCCACGCATCCAGCTATTTGAACATCGAGGGTTACGGAGAAGAAGGTGCTACTACATACAAATGTGCTTGCCCGAACCAATTCTACTTAGCAAGAGACATGAAGACTTGCATCGCCAACTGCACTGATGGACAACATAGATGCAATGGTCGTGACGAGAAGTGCATTCCGTGGTTCTGGAAGTGTGACGGCGAGAAAGACTGTATGGATGGCTCTGATGAACCTGAAACTTGCCCAGTGCGTCACTGCAGAGCTGGCTCATTCCAGTGCAAGAACACCAACTGCACGCCGGCTGCCACCATCTGTGATGGCACTGATGACTGCGGAGACGGAAGTGACGAAGCTGAGTGTGCGCACGAGTGTCCACTCCTCGAGTTCAAGTGCAAGTCAAGTGGCAGGTGTATCCTTGATAGCTGGAAATGTGATGGTGACACAGATTGTAAGGATAACAGCGACGAAGACCCCATTATGTGTCACAACAGACCTTGTAACCCCGACACTGAATTTGCGTGCAAGAATGGAAGATGCATTCCAAAACTGTGGATGTGCGACTTCGATAATGACTGTGGAGATGATTCTGATGAGCCAGCGTACATGTGCAGGCAAAAGAACTGTACTACTGGATGGAGAAGGTGTCCTGGACAAGCGAACTACAGATGTATTCCAAAATGGTTGTTCTGCGACGGCAAAGACGATTGTCGCGATGGATCAGATGAACTACCAGAGAATTGCCCAACATGCAATGCGGAAACTGACTTTATCTGCGAAAACAAGCGCTGTATACCGAAACAATGGCTCTGTGACTTTACTGATGACTGCGGAGATGGAAGCGATGAATCGGAGACTGTATGCCAGCACAAGTATAGAGAATGTTCTGAATCTGAATTCAAGTGCGGTAACGGAAAGTGTATTTCATCGAGATGGCGCTGTGACCACGAGGACGATTGCGGAGACAACACCGATGAGGCTGACTGCGGCGGGTTCAAGTGCAAGAACGGAACCTTCCAATGTAAATCTGGGCACTGTATCGCGGCGTACTTCAGATGTGATGGTGACAGAGATTGTAGAGACTTGTCTGACGAGATTGGATGTCCACCGCGGTATCCTGGTGGCAGATACTGTCCTGAGAGCAGGTAAATATTACTCCTGTTAACAATTAAAGAGCATTTGTGTAACAAGATACGTTAGTAACATGTACACGGTGTTGTTACAGATTCCAATGTGCGAACAACCTGTGCGTATCTCAATCGGACCTGTGCGATGGTACTGATGACTGTGGAGATGGCTCCGATGAGGATTCGTCTATTTGCAGTAACTTTAACTGCGACACGCTGAGACGATTCCACTGCGACAATCACAGATGTGTGCCTAGGTGAGGAAATCTTTAAATTGCGAAGATGTTAGACTTGTTTGGTTCAGTTCTTTAATAGGTACCTTTGGTATGCAACTTATTCAACTATTTAGTAACCAATTTTTAAACCTTCCTCTTATCCTTTTCTTATCGCCAAAGACTTTTGAAAAAGATGAAACGATACGAATATTTTTCTCTTCCTCGCAGGTACCAAGTATGCGACGGCGTGGACAACTGCGGCGACGGCTCTGACGAGAACAATATGACGCTGTGCGCGGCCCGGGTGAAGCCCTGCGACCCCTACACGCAGTTCCAGTGCGCCAACCGCCACTGTGTGGACCGCACGCAGCTGTGCGACTTCGCCGACGACTGCGGAGACGCCTCCGACGAGCTCGGCTGCCATCACACGCATACCTGCTCACATCTCGATAAAGGTATGGCGATTAACTTGGATGTCATTGATTATACACAGTGGTACTAGGTGTTAACCACACAATACATCAAATTTTAGAAAGAGCCTCTTACACAGGTTTATTAAATAAAAAAAGCAATAGCACTTCTTGAAAATATTTGTGTGACTTATCCCCCAATTTCTGAATTAGTTACTTTGTAAGACACTTTCGTGATTTCAAGCTTTCTCAACTAAGCAAAAGCGTGATTTGACCAATATTTCATCTCCCAGGTGGTTGCGAGCACTTCTGCACGAACTTGACGGCTATTGGCGGTGCGGGCGGTTACATCTGCACCTGCTTCCAAGGATGGATCATCTCTCCTGTGGACAAAAAGAAGTGCGTCGATGTGGACGAGTGCGCAGCCGGCACGCATCACTGCTCGCAGATCTGCAACAACCTGAATGGAAGCTATAGCTGCGACTGTAGAGAAGGATTCAAGTAAGTATTATAAATCTTGAGGAAAATGTTACCGAATAAATAAATTGCTCCTTTTTTGAACATGGTTAAAAATGTGTATAATATTAATTTATTACAGTATTATTAACACTTTGACCAACCAGGTCTACAAATCAAGTCTCTTATAAATAATGCTTTGTTCTCGTTGCAGATTGGCAGACAACCTATCAGGCGTATGCAAAGTCGTACAAGATGAAGTTGTCCTACTATTCGCAAATGGACCAGAAATACACGCTTTTGCCCAAGACAAGAACGAAGAGTTCGACGTTATCACAGCAGAGAAGAGAATAGAAGCTATCGACTATGATCCAAAGCACGAGATGGTCTTCTGGGCAGATAGTTATGACAAGACCATCAAGCGGTCGTACATGATCGACGCGCTTCACGGGCAAGTCAAGAGCGGATTCGCTCAAGACCTTAACATGAAGGGCAACTCGAAACCAACTGCTTTAGCCGTTGATTATGTAGGAGATAATCTCTACTGGACGGAAACAGACAGGACAGGCTCTAAGCCCCGAGGACGTGTTATGGTAGCGAGAACCGACGGAAGATACCGAAGGGCACTTGTCTCAGCTGGAATTGAAAGCCCTACATCTCTGGTCCTCGACCCACAAATGGGAAGGATGTTCTGGGCAGACGCTGGCTCGGCACCTAAGATCGAAATAGCCTGGATGGACGGCTCGAAGAGGAGACCGATCGTCACAGAGAATATCAGACATCCTACTGGATTAGCCATCGACCATTTGATGGACCACTCAATATACTGGGCTGACACCAAGCTGAATACTATTGAAATGATGAGGCATGACGGTTCGAATAGGAAGGTGATTCTCAAGGGAGACCTGCTGAAGCACCCGTTGTCTCTAGATGTCTTCGAGTCCTCGCTGTACTGGGTCACCAGAGACACGGGTGAACTCGTAAGACAAGACAAGTTCGGAAGAGGAGTGCCATTCGTTATATCTAAGGATCTAGTCAATCCATCGGCTGTGAAAGGTGAGTTGACTTGCATATCTTAAGGGTCCTTTTTCACTCACCTATCTTCAAAATCGAGAATGCGTAGATTTCATCTGCAAAGATGTTTTTGCCGTGTTCTCATGTTACTACTTCGTTTTGCAGTGTACCACCCACGTCGCTACAACGTGTCGTCGCGCTCGGAGTGCTCGCGCGCGCCGTGCTCGCACCTGTGCCTGGGCGTGCCCGCCGGCCGCCGCTGCGTGTGTCCGGACCAACAGCAGCCTCCCAAGCGGATCACGCAGGAGCTGGCGTGTGACGCGGGTATGTTGGCATTGTGGCTAGGACCTGCAGTACCATTAAATATAGGCGTTTTTTAAATACTTTCAATTGTTATATATTACACATTAATTCTGTTCTGATTTTAAATCTAAAATCCTGTTTTTATTCTGTTTATTTTTTACATATCCGGTTCAACGGAAAAATAACCATCCTTCGGTGATCCTTTCAGCTAACTCAAAACCTTAAATTGTTATCACATTGTGTAAACAAGAACGAATTTAAGTGTTCTTCAAGGTTCAATAATTAACCCTTTATGATTTCCATTTTTAAAAATAAACATGAACTTACGAATAGTCGTTCGTCCTACAGCCGTAGAGTCGCCGCGGCCGCTGCCGCGCATCTGCCCGTGCGAGAACGGCGGCACGTGCGTGGAGGGCGCGGGCGGCGCGCTGCGCTGCTCGTGCCGCGCGCCGCTGGCGCCGCCCGTGTGCGCGGCGCGCGCGGCGGCCGAGGCGCAGCGCGCCGCCACGGCGGCCGCCGTGCTGGTGCCGCTGCTGCTCGTGCTGCTGCTGGCGCTGGCCGGCGCCGCCGCCTGGTTCGTCATTAGGAAGAGGCCCTTGTGAGTACACATCTACATTTTTAACTGACTTCGAAAAGGACGAGGTCCTATGTTCGGTTGAATGTATGTTTTTTTTTCTTTTTTGATTACTACTATACACTCTTTCCTTTGTGATCGATGTATAAGGTTTACGAAGATATTCATAACCAAGTACTTAAATCTTGATCCTGACATTGAGTTATACAAGTTGACTGTGCGCATTATATATTACATGTGGACGCAAGCGCTCAGTACTACTACACTAGTCTTAACATTAAGCAATTTAGCTTCACTTTTTTAGACTGACCGACATTTTGAAAATTCAAAATTGCATGTACTAATTGGTCTATTTAAAATAAACGTTTCTGATTTCTGAATTAAATTACCGATGATTTAGAATCTGAAATAAAAACGCCCCGTAGAATTGTATTATTATAAAAAAGCCCACCGGATTGAAAAACGTCGCTGTAATGTTATGCGGCTACCACATGTTCAACCGGAAAATGGTGACAATAGAATCCACAAAGCGGTGTCCAACATTTAGCTTTATTATCATTGTTCATTGTTCAATCCGAAAAAGCTTAGGTAGGGTCCATAAAAACACACTAACCTAACCTGTCCATGTCGGGGTGCCTTAAAATTCTAAGCTCGCATCACTAGCTCTTGGACCAAGTAATCATAGGTGTACAATAGGTTAGGTTGGTGATTAGACTTCTAAAATAATAGATCTGCTTTTTTAAATACAAATATATTATTCCTGTCCGTGAATTACCTTTTTCCGTCGTTGTCGCCATTTTTGTTGTTATGCAGCGTTACTTGCAGCGATAATTAAAACTAAAACTTTCAAAGCAGAGTATCGACGATGCGCCCGTTTGTATGTGCGCTCTACGTCTCTAAGCCGCTTTGAAGAACGTGACGTGCGCATACAATGCGGCGTACTTAATTTTGGCCGAATTGAAATCTGGTTGAACGTGAGGCATTACATTACAGCGACGTTTTTCACCTTTTGCGCCTAGTAGTAAAACGGCAAATTATACGTGGCTGCGACATATTAGCATCCTAATTTTAGCAGGTTATTCGAAGTATTGAAAATCGGAACGTTGCTTGTTTTTTGGCCCGAGAACACATCGAGCATTTGAACTTATAAAAATTGGAAAACAAACAAATTGCATTTATCACTTTTGGTAAAATAAATTTTGAGATTTTAATTATTAGACATTTTATTTCTTAGATATTATGAAATTCGGATTTTAGAATATAAAATTTGTCACGCGGGTGAAGCCGCTGGCAGAAGGTATTTTGTTATGAGTAAACATAGTTGACCCTTTTATTCGTCATTCCAGCGGCAAGGGCGGCGGTCTGAGCAGCTTGGCATCGTCCCAGAGCGTGTCGTTCCGCCAGGGCTCCAACGTGGAGTTCGGCGGCGTGGCGGGCGCGGCCGGCGAGCCCGCCTACACGCTGGAGGAGGCGCCGCGCAAGGGCCGCGACTTCAGCAACCCCATGTACGACGCCGTCACGCGCGCGCACGCCGCCGGCGAGCCCGAGCCGCCTATACGTAAGTTTCTTTTATCATTCTTATTGATAGGCTCGCGTTTGACCACTATCTCACCTGATGGTAACTGATGATGTGGGCGACGAAAGAGCACACTTGTCTAGAAATAACCTAGTCACTCTTTATTTAAAGATATCTTGACTTAAGAGGCCGGCGGACGCGGCTTGCAACTACAAGTTGACGCGTATCGCGGAATATAGCTATCTCTGTTTGACAAAAATAAGTGAGCGACTGACGCAGCGCGCAGCTGTGTGTGTATGTGAGCGTATTACAATATTGTTAGTAAAATTAGGTATGTTTATTTATTTGCTTTATTTTTTCCTAATACTTTGGGGAATCGTTAGTGAATGTACAGACTAGTAATGCGTTTTTTGGAAATTTCATTACCGTGCCGATATTTCAAAATATTAGGATAACTAGCACACACTAACAAATCAGAAAATGTTATAGAGCCGAGTGTTTTTTTATAAGTGGGAAATCAGTCAATGACTTCTCCCGCTCTTACGGACGGAGAGCTACCCATTACTCGCCGTCCGCAACACCACGCCTCCATTAGTTGTAAATCGGGGTTAGGATCCCGGCGGCAAGAGAGTGAAGAAGACCGTTCCCTCACATGTGCGGCGTGGTGGTCTACATAATGGTGATATCCAGGCTTTTCTTCCAATCTGGTGCAGAAACCTCCCGAATTTATCATGTCCGGTGAGGTGTCGTCATGCGGAAGGTGAGGACGCCGTGACATCTTTTGAACTGCTCCTCAAAGAGGGGATTTACCGCCATAATTATGGCGTGCCCAGCACTGAGTTGCGACAGTCGCTGTCGCCATTTCACCATGAGATCCCGCCGGAACTCTGTCCGCCATACCGCAACTTGTCGCGTCAGCGGAGTTTTGCCCCGACGTTGCATCTCCATGCGCAAATCGTGCATGCGTGGAAGGACTGTTTCCTCTAGATCCGTGGTGGCAGGCCAGCAAAGAGGCTCGCAACCAACTGTTGACTGTCGCAACCACGCGTGTCGCTAGTTCAGCTGCCGCCTGGTACGACTCTCCCTGCGCCAGGACCGCTCGACCGGCGACCTCCCCAACGGGGTCAGCGTGCTCTGTTACGCAAACGATACGCTGGTCCTGGTGCAGGGATAGTTCTACCAGGCAACGGCTGAACTAGTGTAGCGACATCAATGGCGTCACATAAGAACTAATCTTGCACCGCGCAATTAAAGTTCTCCGTGCGATTGGAACATATAGAACAGCCCGAAATCATCTATCGGGCAGTTGCCGAACAGATATAAGACCCGTCTGGCCGAAGGATCCTCCCTTTTCAACGGAGGTTTGCAGGACTTTACTCTCTGTTCCGCATACCTCCAAACTAGCGATACGCGGAGTTGCGACAGTCGTGGAAAGGATCCAGCCGATGGGACTTGAGGTGGCACTGCACAAGTCCGAGGCCATGTGTTTCCATGGCCCTCGGAATTCGCCATAATCGAGTTCCCAAATAACGGTAGGAGGAGTTCACATCGCGAAGTTGATGTTGAAGTACCTGGGACTCGTCCTCGATAGCCGATGGAATTTCGAGGAGCATTCCGACGTCTAGCTTTTGAACTGGATTGGACTGGGGCTGCCCTCAAGCGGCTCCTGCCCTACCTAGGGGGTCAAGACGCCTCTCGCCAAGGGCTCTATGCAGGCATCGTTCTGTCCATGGCCCTTTATGAGGTGCCGGTATGGGCACCGTCACTACGAAAGCGACCGGCGGCCAAGATGAACGCATGCCAGGGGGTCATGGCCATCTAGATGGTGCGGGGATACCGCACGGTATCCCGCGAAGTGGCGAGCCTCCTTGCTGGCCTGCCACCATGCGATCTGAAGGCAAAAGTCCTTCCACGCATGCATGATTTACGCGTAGAGATGCAACGCTGGGGCAAAACTCCGTTGCCGCGACAAGTCGCGGTATGGCGGACAGAGTTCCGGCGGGATATTAAGGTGGAAGCGACTATCGCAACCTAGTGCTGGGCAAGCCATAATTATGGCGGTAAGTTCCTCTTTGAGGAGTGGCTGGAAAGACGTCACGGCCTCCTCACCTTCCGCATGGCGCTGGTTCTCACCGGAAATGGCAAGTTCGGGAGGTTCCTGCATCGGATTCAGGTGGAAGAAACACCCGGGTATCACCATTGTGTGGACCGCCCGGAGGACATGGTGGACCATACGGTAGAGGTGTGCCCCGATTGGGCGGAGTACCGCCATGTTCTCGTGGGGGCCATCGGCGGCAAGGGAACGAACTCTCGTGCTGATGGTCCCTGGTACAGGCCATGGTTTTCAGCGAGATGGAATGGCAGATGGTCGCCTCCTTCTGTGAAACAGTAGTACTAGCGAAGGAGGCAGCCACAAGCACGAGGGCCGGACGGCCCAGCCGCCCGAATCCCGACCCTAAATTCCAACCCATGTGGGCGTGGGCTTGCGGACTGTGAGCAATGGGCAAGTCGCCGTCCAGCCGTGAAGACCGAGCCCAAGTCGTCGACGGCGCGTAATGTTGCGCGAAAACCTGGGGCCCTGGAACGCAAGGCAAAGAAGGAATAGAGGAGTCGATTTTAGTAAGTAAAAGTCTGACACTTCTGACCCCGGGCGTCGCCACTGTGTGGACCGCCCGGAGGACACGGTGGAGGTGTGCCCTGCTTGGGCAGAGCAACGCCGTGTCCTCGTGGAGGCCCTCATGCCGGGCCTTGGTACCTGTACCAAGGCCATGAGGAGGAGTGGCAGGCGGTCGACTCCTTCTGCGAAGGAGGCGGCAGATCGCGTGAGTACCGCGTGAGTATCACGTGAAAGTACCTAAGCATTTGAAGTTTAGTAAAAGGAAAGTCAATAGAAATATTATAGCAATAAAATTTACAACGCGACCGAAGTAATAACATCACGCACACACTGACACTGACGTCACGCACACACTAACACTGACGTCTCGCTTGCCGCGATAGCACTAGTAACTCTTGGAAATTTGGGATAAATTTGGATGTGTTCCATATTATCAAAAATTATGAATGAAAACTTAGTTCTTTTTTTTAATTTGTAACTTGATAATATAAGCTATGTTCCTACGGGAACAATATAACATATAAAACAACAATATTTCTAATTTTATTATTATATACAGAAAAAACAAAATGAAAACATGCAATTTACGCCATAAAATTGAAATTCGCTTTAATTTCGTTTTAAGTAAGTATTTTGAAAAAAGAAAAACGTAGGAACCTAGATAAATATTGTCTAAATCCGAATATCATCATGGTGGAAATATGCTCAATCTGCAAATGATTTTGGTATTTCGTTTGTATGGATAATTCAGTCGTCGCTGTGCCCTTAAACTATCAGGAAACACAGACTCCGGCAGGGAATTCCACTCCCTAGCTATAGTATATACAATAAATGTGTTCCCAAAACGGGTTTGTAGGTACTTTTTGGCCGTATAGGAACGGTAATTCCAGTGCACACTCCCCGAAATGTTGGCGGCAACAGGGCTTGCACGCATGCACGATCTGCGCGTGGCGATGCAACGCCGGGGTGAAATTCCGCTGCCGCAACAAGTCGCGGCATGGCGGGAAGAGTTCCGGCGGGATCTCATGGGGGAATGGCGACAGCGACTATCGCAACCCAGTGCTGGGCACGCCATAATTATGGCGATAAGTCCCCTCTTTGAGAAGAGGCTGGAAAGGCAACACGGCGTCCATACCTTCCGCATGACGCAGGTCCTCACCGGACATGGTAAGTTCGGATGGTTCCTGCACCGGATCCGTGCGGAAGAAACGCCCGGGTGTCACCATTGCGTGGACCGCCCGGAGGACACGGTGGAGGTGTGCCCTGCTTGGGCAGAGCAACGCCGTGTCCTCGTGGGGGCGATCGGCGGCGGTGATCTCTCGCGCCGGGCCTTGGTACAGGCCATGGTCCGAAGCGAGGAGGAGTGGCAGGCGGTCGCCTCCTTCTGCGAAGCAGTAATGCTAGCAAAGGAGGCGGCCGATCGCGCGAGGCAACGGTCCTCACGCCCCAACCGCTGCCGAGATTCTGATCCCGATTTCCGGCCGCCGTAGGCATGGGCTTGCGGACGGTGAGCAATGGGTAGTTCGCCGTCCGACCGTCCGGTAACCGTCCGAACCGAGCCCAAGTCGTCGACGGCGCGTAGGGGCCCATCAGGGTCGAAGCCTACTCTGGGGCCAAGGGTCTGATTCTGAAAGGAAGACTCGGCCCTGGTACGAAACCCAACAAAGGAACAGGAGTGGGTTTTTAGTCAGTAAAAGTCTGTCACTATCTCCCGCTCCGCCCAGAGCGGGGGATGTCATAAGATGATTTTCCCACCGAAAAAAAAAAAGAGACTCCCCGAAATGTAAACGATAGAAAACCGACAGGCTCGCAACTCGACGTCGATGGTCGAGATTTTGAAGCTTCGACTTGACGAGTGCATCATTGCCGATGATCTTCTTGGCTCGCTTCTCAATCAACTCTAGCGCCTCAAGCTGGTATTTAACAGATCCATCCCAAAGATAAGAGCAACTCCATACACGATCGAACTAGTGCTTGAAAAAGGTTAAGCAACTGTTCCGGCGTAAAGTACTGTATCGCCTTAGTAAAGATCTTCAATTTTTTGGCAACCAGTTGAGCTCTTGCCTTGATATACCTATTAGTCTGTGACATACACATAATTATTAGCCGCAACTTTGTTCTACACATCTGCTCTGGAGTCCACTGATCACTGCACTACGGGTCCACGCGGGGTACGGAATACTTTGTAGTGTGCGAACAGGCCACGCCACTATGGACGCGCGCGTGCGAGCGAAAGAGACAGGATGATTACCCGCGCACATTCATTGCCGCCGACCTAAAGTTTTGGATATAATTTTGGTTTTGCATTTTGGGTAATTTCTATTGGCTGATAAAATATTGAATGTAGGAAGAACACAACATATACGACTAGCTAAACTAGGTAAGCACGCCCATTTTGGAAATAAATGTCGAAAGCTATCATCAGTGGTTTATTTATTCACTCCTAAACCTAACAAGTCGAAATTAAGAGTAGATGTCAATGTTACCCAAAGAAGCTAAAGAATATGCTCGGTTATCGGTACGGTCATACCCTGAAAAGATGGAGCCGTGTGAAATTGGCTCTGTTTACTTAAAAAAAATACGCCTGGGTTTCAGCAGCATTAAACCTCACCAGGTTGACTTCACCTCAATTGGGAAACCACCTTCAAGGACTAGTTCAAGCGCTCAGTCTCTCGGCGAGACAGACTTACTAGCGCGTACGTCTTAAACGTAACAGCCACTGTGCTGTCGTCTACTTACCAAAAAGTACCTGGCTTAGGAAGGTCATCTATGTCCAGCAAGAATAATGTGGCCATGAGCACCTCTGAGAGACCCCGATATTGATTGATACCCAATCAATCGAACGAACAGCCATCGAAGACCACTCGGATAGACCGATCACTCAGGAAGTCTGCGATCCAATCACACAGACCAGCGGATAGACCGAAGAAAGGAAGCTTAGCATAAGGCTTTCGTATCAGACCCTGTCGAAAGCCTAAGAGATGTTAAGGGAGACGATAAGCGTTTCCCTATGCTTCTCGATGGCCTCGCTCCAGATGTGAATGACATACGCTACAAGATCCCCAGTAGACCCCAGTTTAACTCCTTGAATGTACAAAAGACTGCAGATTTATGGGGTAATTCTGTGGACCTGGTTCAGTCTATAATCCACATTGTAGCTCCTTCTTTAGCTTTTATTATTAATAATTGTATCGATCGCGGTGAGTTTCCTGATCTAATGAAGAATAGTAAAATAATTCTATTTTTCAAAACGGGTAGTATATCTGACCCCACGAATTACAGACCTATTTCAGTGCTACCCACTTATAGTAAAATATTTGAAAAACTTATTTTAGAGCAACTACAAAGATTTTTTAACAGACATAAATTATTGCATACCAAACGGTTTGGTTTTACAAGGGGTCGTTCAACAACCGATGCCGGTGTTGAACTTTTAAGACATATTTATAATGCGTGCATGAAGACAAATGCGATGCCTTGGGCAATTTTTGCGATTTGTCAAAGGCTTTCGATTGCGTTCTCCATGAAACATTAATCAGGAAACTACACCATTACGGAATCCGATACTCCTCCCTGGATCTTCTTACATCTTATTTGAGTGAAAGGATTCAGAGAGTTGATGTAAACGGAAAAAGATCTCCCGGATCTTTAGTAAAAATGGGTGTCCCCAGGGCTCAATTCTTGGCCCATCTTTGTTTCTTATATATATAAACGACTTACCTTACCTCATAAAGGATAACCATAATATAGTATTGTTTGCAACGACATTTCAGTTTTGTTTAAACTTAAACGCCAGCAGCCGGTTACTGACGATATAAATATAGCACTTTCACAAATAGTACACTGGTTTGATGTAAATAACCTACTTCTTAATGAAAAAAAAAAAACTAATTGTATTAAGTTTACCATACCTCATGTTAGGCAAGTACAAACTAGTGTAGTAATAGAAGGTAAAGAGTTGAGTCCTGAAGATACTAGTGTTCTTGGGCATAACTCTAGATGCTAAGCTTCAGTGGGGCCCACATATAGACAAATTATCGAAAAAACTTAGCTCTTTCATTTGTAAAGCGTAAACTTTGCCAAAAGGCTTTTTACACTATAAAGGACTATGTTGAGGACGAAAAGGCTTGGGATAGATCTGCTCCAGTACGCACTACAACTGTTTTCTTATTTTTATTTTATTTTTGAAGTGAAAACTTCTTTAGCGGCGTTGAGCACTTTTTCTGTAATGGGTATAAAATCTTAAACTCGCGTCAGGACACGTGACCTGATCGAAAAAGCGTAAGACGGATGGAGAGTAGACAGCTATCCCCTCTCTACTGCGCCGCGCGGCGCGGCTCGAGCCGGTCGGGTGTGTGGCGCGGCCCGCGCCACGCCACTCGCGGCCGCTCCGGCCTTGTAGATAGTCACGTTAAAATACCAACGCTGCTCAGCGTACCTACTTACCTAGCAAAAAGTATTAGGTAAATTAAATTCGATTCGATTCAACTACTTACACGAAAAGATAAGTGTCTATCGCTTTGTTGTCATCTAACCTAGCTGATCTAGCATCGGTCGCCTCTACACGTAAAAACAGACGCACGCTCTACTCTAGTCAGTGTAGTGCCTCGAATGGCCTCGATCGTATTTCCGTAGGCCATACCGCAACAGTTAAACATGTACTTACGAATTCCTGCGATGAATACTGATGACCAGCAACAGCATCGTTCGAAAACGAGACCAATCAGCTAAAACACATTTGCTCACAAACACAATGTACTTACAATAGCAACACTCTTCTACATAACACCTCTCTAACGTAATCACTAGGTATCACATAACACGAAACGCCCAAATTTGCGCAATAAAAATACACATGCACACTCGATGGTGCATGAAACGGAACTAAATAAATCTAATAATTCTTAAAAATAATGTTGAATTTCTTTGTCGGAAACTTCGTTGGGTTCCGAGGCGGCGGCATCTTTGAACTTCGACAAAGACGCTCGCCTCCGCGCGCCGCCGACTCGCCACCAGTCAAATTTTCTCATTCGATGTTGAACTTAACCTTCAACATTTTATGGTTTAAAATCATTTAAAGAAATTTTTAAATGTTTCCAATCAACTTTGAACCTAATGCTTTAGGGATAAAGCTGACAAATCTATTAAATAAATTGCCACCCGCCGCGCGCCGGCGCAGCGCCGCGAAACCTAGTCCTCTGGCTATCTTCATCGTCCTTAAGATTGTGATAGAACCGTGGTCTTTAGGGGATTCGCACCGTGCTAACTACGAAGGCAATTTACGTGCTATTTACAAACGTTACGTACCTGTAGGTATGTTAGTGTAGCTAAAATTCCGTATTTCCTTGCAATTTTATTGATTGACGCATAATGACAAGAGATTCTAAAATCAATAAGACAGTGTTGTCTTTGAGTTTGCAGCTTTCTTAGTATCTAGTAGCTATTAAAAGTACTTGTGAAGGCTTTTAAGATGCAAGCACAATCATGATAATAAAATAAAAAAGGAAATCGTTCAATCGCAATAAGTACCTTCCGAGTATTAAATTGCTAAACATTTTCACTAAGGCGTTTGTTGTTTGGTAAAATAAAGTTCAGTTTATTTAAAAACCTGCTTTAAAAATAATTTGATTACAAGTATTTACAAGTAAGTTAAAAAGCACGAGTGTTATTGGTATAGGAAACCGATAAATTCTCAGCTAATTCTGTAGTAAGATCGAATGTGACGTTCCTGCTTACGTGCTTACTAAGCGCCTGTGAAAAGATGTATCGCACACATTTTTATGTGCGACAGATTACTTCCACACTTTTAATTACAAATTCTTTAGGCAGGATTCAATGATAACATAACATCCTGTAATCCCCGAAGGCTCAGGCAGGGGTGCACCGAATAGTACATCCACATTTCGCAAGTTATGTTTTAAGTCTTTTTATTCATTTATTTACTTCATTTATTTTTGTAATCACTGGGATTACAAAAATAAATTGACATTTTTACTTGAATCTGCAAGAAGTTAAGACTTTAGTTTTTAAATGAATGAATTAAACTTGCGGTATCACAACAATCCGCAGTCTAAACTTATGTGAGTAATATCGTAGAACAAAATAACCCAAAATCAACGTTTATAAAAGACACCTGAAATCAAAATTTTTAATGCAAACAAATAAAATGTCCTTTATCGATCAGCTGAGTGCGCGCCGCCGTGCGCGGGGTTGTAACACGGCCGCTCGCATTCATTTATGCGTTGAACTCGAATGACTCGAGGTCACGCGCACAGCGGGCACAGCTGATACCGCGCGCGTGTGTTTTTAATGTAAAATAATTGTAATAGTTTTAAAGTGTTAAATTTTTAATGTAATATAAATTGTCATGTTTGTGTACGATAGCGCAATAAATGAATATTGTATTCTACCACATAAATGATAGTACTTTTATACTGATAAAGCAATTGGTGCAAAATTATTCCCTAACCATTCCAAAATATCAAACATGCTCAACGTTAATAATCAAGTTTTCACTTCTGCCGGCACTCCCGGAGTGCAACCCGTCTTTTTTTTTCTTCTTCTCTTTCTTTTGTTTTATTTTCAATTTTGCTTTTTATTGTTTTTGTTTTTACAATCTGACATTGTAGATCTTTATTTTGCAATTTGAGAATATTTGTATTTTTATTTTTTTTCAATTAAATTTTGTTTTTTTTTAATTTTTTTTTTTTCGTGAAATATTTACTTTACTAAGTATTACATTTTGTAAACTATATATTTCCTTTTATTATTGTAAACGTGAGGACTATGTTGATTGCTTTTTTTTTCCTTTTCAGTAATTTTAACGTATATCTGGCAATTTGAGTAATTTTCTGCGGCCTACCCAAATGTAATTTCTTTGGTATTGTTCGTCAAGTCGTAGAGCTTCTAGGCATCGCAGAAGCTTCTTATTTAGCACTCGTTCCATACTCTTACATAGGATGGACGTTGTCAAAGTTACTTGAACCCCGCATTATTTAGTTGCTTGATATTGGGAAGCTTGCCATATCGGTGGTTTAAGATTCAACTCAAAAAATATCTTGTGGGCCGACGTTGGGAGATAAAAAAAATATACATTTACTCTTGGTACTTACCAAATTGGATAGACGGCTATCTGTTTGTGTACCATGTACCTACCATGAGATTTCCTTAACACTAGATATAATAGAGAATAGAAAGTTCAAGAATGTGCGTTCTTTTTCCACAGCTGGCATTTACGAAGTACCGGACGAGTTGAAGGAGAAGGTCGTGTCAGCGGTGATCTCGCCGTCGTCGACGGAGACGCGCGGCGCGGGCGCGCGCGGCGCGGGCGCGGGCGGCGCGCGCGCGCTGGACCCGGCCGCCGACACGGGGCGCGACACGGCGGCGCTGGTGCGCGAGGACGCCGCGTGCTAGCGCGCACTGCGCGGGGTCGGCCGCGCCAGCACGCCGCACGCACGCAAGGGCATCCTGCTACACCCCGGCGGCCTCTACTCCGATCTATTCGAAACTCTAGTGAAATAAGTCTTGACTTTTGGGTGATCCCCTTCGGACAGTTCGGCGGTCGCAATTTAATGCGTCTTGTTCAAAAAACTAACGCGAATTACCCATATATTTTTAGCAAAATCATTCATTTAAAAATAAAAGGAAAAAAAAACTGTAAATGATATAATACTAAGTGTTTTGTATTTGTTTGAGGTGACTTGTAACAAACGCGCGAGTGTTCACCTGTCTGTAACGCTCGTGCGTGCGCTCGTCGCGCGACCTCTAAGTATATTTTCTTCCCCGATTCTATCCGTCCTTCTAGATGTAGCTGAATAATTTATTTCCGTATTTTCTACTGTGCAACATTCCAATAAGTATTTGTTTTACTTTATCTACCGTTATATTTTCTGTTTATCTTCTATACAAAGATTATTATAGTAATCCCAGCTAGTTCTGGTTGTACTTATATGTCAGTATTTTCTTTTAAGTTATCTGTTACTTTTCTATATACTTTGTGCTAAAATATATTATTTTTAATCTAAATAAACCATATCATAGCGTGATACGTATGTTATTGTATGAAGAGATTTCTAAAGCGTAGGTAGGACTTGTACATTCCATTCGTTTGAGACTAAAGACTACGGTTTCATCCTAGCTGTATTTGGATATACCTAAGTATCATTTGGTTGCGCTAAGCGTTTTAGGCCCGAATCACTATATTCCTAATATCTGTATAAATGATGTTGACTTAGTGATAAACGAATAATTAGTACATAAATAAGGAACTAGGAATTGTTGTTGGTAAAGGCCCAGAGCGCCATTTTATAGGCTTTTAAATTGATTTGACAATAAGCAATACACTATATTAGAGAGTAACTTATTTATTTCGGTTTAAGACTATGTAAAATAACTATGTTGTGTTTTATAATTGTCTATTAATCATATAAAATATTAGAATTTTGTGGAACTCTGACGATTTGCCATAAATGTGTGAGATAATGTTTCTGTTGTTATAATTATGAAATATTTTTGTCATCACTTTGTTTAAATTACAAAACTTCTAATAATTGTAAATACAAGCGTTCTGATTGTGATGTACATTTTGATAGGCCAAATTGTAATGTTCTATATATTGTATTTATTGGAAACATTATAAATATGTACTATACTAAATAAAACGATTCTGTGAATATAAACATCACGTTATTATGAGTAAAGAATTTGAATTGATAAAGTGTAAAAAGAAAGGTGTCAATATTATAAATATATTACAATGTTACGGATAAGGAGAGGAAATATTTTTATATCGGGACTATTATAGTTTATAGACAGTCGTCTGAGGTTAAGTTGAAGAAGATATTGTGTAAAAATAAATTAATAATGAAATATGAAACTCTTTTTTTTACATCTTCCTCACCCGGAAAATACAAAATGAAGCTGATCGCGTCTGGTACTACGGGCATTGAAAATCGACTGTGTTTCCACTGACGCGGATCTGGGCGCAGTGGACCGTGAATTGGTCAATCACAGTCCTTGAACTCTCAACTCCGCATCAGTGGAAACAGTGTAAGTGGAGTAGAGAGAAGCGGAGCGGACTTTCAAATAAAACAAATGAACACGCGGCCCCGAGCCCGACAGAACGGAGTCGAGCGCGCTGTGGTGCCGAACAGATGGCACAAAGCGAAGGGTAGCTCAACTACACTTCGCTCCGCTGCTCCGCTTCAATGGAAACGCACCTTTACTTTAGTTAGGTATATAAAAACAGAGTTACAATAGTACATTTTATTACAAGTGGAGAAACTTTGTTATTGCAATCGAGGTGAAATTCATGTGTTATGGAGCTGAGTGCTGCCGTTACAAATTTCCACGATATCAAACGACGTTTTTGGAACGAAGTTCCTTATCGCGCGTTGTGAAAGGGGGCTAGACGGAAAAAATTCTTACGAAAAGTTGTCACGACACTTTCTTACGAAAAGTTGTCACGACACTTTTTGCTATAGTAAGCTATTGTAAGCTGTGCGGCGTCGCATGTTTCTCTGTCTGTCTCTCTCTCTCTTATCCTCTGGGCTGTTGCCGCCATTTTTTTCGAGTTGAAGTTTTCGAGGGTGCTTAACCGACAGTGAGGTCAAAATGTAAATCCAAGATGGCGGCTATGAAAGTTTTTAAAATTTTTGACATGGGTGTCGTTTTCGTGGTTTTCGAGGGTGCTTAAACCGACAGTGAGGTCAAAATGTAAATCCACGATGGCGGCTATGAAAGTTTTTAAAATTTTTGACATGGGTGTCGTTTTCGTGGTTTTCGAGGGTGTTAAAGCCGATAATGAGATCAAAATGTAAATCCAAGATGGCGGCTATGATGAACGTTTTAATTTTTTTGACATGGGTGTCGTATTCATGGTTTTCGAGGGTGCTGAAACCGATAGTGAGGTCAAAATGTAAATCCAAGATGGCGGCTATGAAAGTTTTTAAATTTTTGAAGTGAAAACTTCTTTAGCGGCGTTGAGCACTTTTTCTGTAATGGGTATAAAATCTTAAACTCGCGTCAGGACACGTGACCTGATCGAAAAAGCGTAAGACGGATGGAGAGTAGACAGCTATCCCCTCTCTACTGCGCCGCGCGGCGCGGCTCGAGCCGGTCGGGTGTGTGGCGCGGCCCGCGCCACGCCACTCGCGGCCGCTCCGGCCTTGTAGATAGTCACGTTAAAATACCAACGCTGCTCAGCGTACCTACTTACCTAGCAAAAAGTATTAGGTAAATTAAATTCGATTCGATTCAACTACTTACACGAAAAGATAAGTGTCTATCGCTTTGTTGTCATCTAACCTAGCTGATCTAGCATCGGTCGCCTCTACACGTAAAAACAGACGCACGCTCTACTCTAGTCAGTGTAGTGCCTCGAATGGCCTCGATCGTATTTCCGTAGGCCATACCGCAACAGTTAAACATGTACTTACGAATTCCTGCGATGAATACTGATGACCAGCAACAGCATCGTTCGAAAACGAGACCAATCAGCTAAAACACATTTGCTCACAAACACAATGTACTTACAATAGCAACACTCTTCTACATAACACCTCTCTAACGTAATCACTAGGTATCACATAACACGAAACGCCCAAATTTGCGCAATAAAAATACACATGCACACTCGATGGTGCATGAAACGGAACTAAATAAATCTAATAATTCTTAAAAATAATGTTGAATTTCTTTGTCGGAAACTTCGTTGGGTTCCGAGGCGGCGGCATCTTTGAACTTCGACAAAGACGCTCGCCTCCGCGCGCCGCCGACTCGCCACCAGTCAAATTTTCTCATTCGATGTTGAACTTAACCTTCAACATTTTATGGTTTAAAATCATTTAAAGAAATTTTTAAATGTTTCCAATCAACTTTGAACCTAATGCTTTAGGGATAAAGCTGACAAATCTATTAAATAAATTGCCACCCGCCGCGCGCCGGCGCAGCGCCGCGAAACCTAGTCCTCTGGCTATCTTCATCGTCCTTAAGATTGTGATAGAACCGTGGTCTTTAGGGGATTCGCACCGTGCTAACTACGAAGGCAATTTACGTGCTATTTACAAACGTTACGTACCTGTAGGTATGTTAGTGTAGCTAAAATTCCGTATTTCCTTGCAATTTTATTGATTGACGCATAATGACAAGAGATTCTAAAATCAATAAGACAGTGTTGTCTTTGAGTTTGCAGCTTTCTTAGTATCTAGTAGCTATTAAAAGTACTTGTGAAGGCTTTTAAGATGCAAGCACAATCATGATAATAAAATAAAAAAGGAAATCGTTCAATCGCAATAAGTACCTTCCGAGTATTAAATTGCTAAACATTTTCACTAAGGCGTTTGTTGTTTGGTAAAATAAAGTTCAGTTTATTTAAAAACCTGCTTTAAAAATAATTTGATTACAAGTATTTACAAGTAAGTTAAAAAGCACGAGTGTTATTGGTATAGGAAACCGATAAATTCTCAGCTAATTCTGTAGTAAGATCGAATGTGACGTTCCTGCTTACGTGCTTACTAAGCGCCTGTGAAAAGATGTATCGCACACATTTTTATGTGCGACAGATTACTTCCACACTTTTAATTACAAATTCTTTAGGCAGGATTCAATGATAACATAACATCCTGTAATCCCCGAAGGCTCAGGCAGGGGTGCACCGAATAGTACATCCACATTTCGCAAGTTATGTTTTAAGTCTTTTTATTCATTTATTTACTTCATTTATTTTTGTAATCACTGGGATTACAAAAATAAATTGACATTTTTACTTGAATCTGCAAGAAGTTAAGACTTTAGTTTTTAAATGAATGAATTAAACTTGCGGTATCACAACAATCCGCAGTCTAAACTTATGTGAGTAATATCGTAGAACAAAATAACCCAAAATCAACGTTTATAAAAGACACCTGAAATCAAAATTTTTAATGCAAACAAATAAAATGTCCTTTATCGATCAGCTGAGTGCGCGCCGCCGTGCGCGGGGTTGTAACACGGCCGCTCGCATTCATTTATGCGTTGAACTCGAATGACTCGAGGTCACGCGCACAGCGGGCACAGCTGATACCGCGCGCGTGTGTTTTTAATGTAAAATAATTGTAATAGTTTTAAAGTGTTAAATTTTTAATGTAATATAAATTGTCATGTTTGTGTACGATAGCGCAATAAATGAATATTGTATTCTACCACATAAATGATAGTACTTTTATACTGATAAAGCAATTGGTGCAAAATTATTCCCTAACCATTCCAAAATATCAAACATGCTCAACGTTAATAATCAAGTTTTCACTTCTGCCGGCACTCCCGGAGTGCAACCCGTCTTTTTTTGACATGGGTGTCGTTTTCATGGTTTTTGAGGGTGTTAAAGCCGATAGTGAGATCAAAATGTAAATCCAAGATGGCGGCTATGAAAGTTTTTAAATTTTTTGACATGGGTGTCGTTTTCGTGGTTTTCGAGGGTGTTAAAGCCGATAATGTGATCAAAATGTAAATCCAATATGGCGGCTATGATGAACGTTTTAAAATTTTTGACATGGGTGTCGTTTTTATGGTTTTTGAGGGTGTTAAAGCCGATAATGAGATCAAAATGTAAATCCAAGATGGCGGCTATAAACGTTTTCAAATTTTTTGACATGGATGCTTTTTCATGGTAGTCGAGGGGGCATAAGCCGAAAAGGTCGGGGATAGCAGTCCCCCGATAGCACAGATTTTTGTAGGTGCTTGCGTACTATGTACATTTAATCGTTAACAAGTCAATCTACTTAATAAAAATAATAATAGTTTCTTTAATACTTATGTCCAATGAAATAAAATTTTATTACAATTCCTTCACTAATCAATCGAAAAGAACTTCGTTCCATCCGGGTGTCCCTTGACACCTCTCAAGTTTTTTCAATACACTTATGAAGAAATGCTTTCTCTGGAAATGACGTCGCATTTGTTAATTTTCCACTGAAGAAAATTTTGCCATGCATTTTATTTTTGATTAAGATGGCGACAGGCTATCGGTAGCATTTTCTGCCTCAATCACAATACCTGGCGGCGAACTATCTAAAGAATTCTCTTCAAAACTTAAATTCGTTTTTTTCCACAAATAACACAAATGGTTAAGTTAATATGATTTAATTTTCTTTTTTCACGTGCTTATACGGGCGAAGCCGCAGGTAGCAGCTAGTAATGTATGTAATACGGGGAAGTATAATATTTGTGTGATTAACTGTCAGGCAGCATTATAGGAAACACCAGCGAACGTCAAATGCTTTGGTATTGAAGGTAAAGTCGTTAAGCTCCATAGTAGCCCCAAGTTACGCTACATGACACACTACGTACAAAATGCTTGCACTGACTGGATAGGTCCACTCAAATCCGTGTGTTTCTTTCCTCAAAAGACCAAACTTACCTAACCTCTAAGATTGTTTCAGTGTTTTTTTCAGTGTAGTCAGCTAGGAAGCACTGGGAGTCATCCAGTGTAAATTGATAAAAAAAAACGTGTAAAAGTGTTTTTAAAACCTATTTGCAATGAATCTAATCAAAATGAATATAATCGCGTCCTTCGTGCGTATTCCACGCAAGTCTATGCATTACAATAAATACTTGTATGAAATGGACATTTGCTGGGGTTACGTGTGCGGAGCAATCCCGAATGCGTGATCATAACCGCACGATATTAATAAAATAAATCATTACGGCACCTTCCGCTGAACAGTTTCCGATGCACCAAATAATTAGTAAAAGCAAATGATTCTTTGATAAATATTATTGTTAATAATTATATTGAATGAGCCATTTTATAGTAATTTATAATAAAGACCCTGCACAATAGCCGCCGACGTGGGTATGAATCGTGATGTAGTGGCAGTGGACAAGAGAGAGACCGCAAGGAAGTATAGCAGAGTAAGGAACTCCACGGACGCTTTTTCCGGGCCCTTCATGGGCCCGATGTAGATCACCTAGCGTCCGTAGCCTGGCTGCGCGTCGGTGACCTCTTTGGGGAAACCGAAGGTTTTGTCTGTGCAATTATGGACGAAGTTATCATGACGAATAGCTACGGCAGGAGAACCAATTCGTCACATTGTCTCTGGTTGTTCTCGTCTAGCTAACGGAGAGTACTTGCATAGACACGAACCTAGTAGCCAGGATTATCCATCAGCAACAGCTCTAAAATACTCTCTTGTGGAATCGGAAGTGCCTACAGGTATGAGCCAGACCCAGTTCTTGATAATTAGTTATCACTTTGTACTGGGATCGGTCCATCATCACTAACAGGACTATTGTGGCCAATAAGCCTGATAGAGTGGTGGTGGACCGAAACGAGAGGAGTGCAATGATTGTTGACATATCCGTTCTGTGTGACGAGACCCTCGTGAAAGTTGAGAAAGATAAACAAATTAAGTATACTGACTTAGCTCGCGAGGTTGTCGACATATTGTGGGATGTGAACTCGGCGATCATTGTACCGATAGACGTGTCGGGCAATGGCCTAATAGCCAAGAGCTTCGACCAACACCTAACTCGCGTTAGGCGGCTGGATCAAGGGCTTGATTCAGACAGCGATGCTCCTGGACAGGGCGCGTATTGTTAGGTTCCTTTCTCTGGAGTCCTGACCGCCGTTAGCTTGGACCCTGTTCCCGATACCGGTGGGATACTATTTTTTTTATTATTAAATGTTCTTTTTTTAATTTAAATATTTTTTAAGGTTAAAGAGAATAATAATAAAAACGCATTTAACCGTTCAATGCATTTAATTCTAAACACGGCAGCTAAAATCATTGAACAAATCATAATATCTAACAAATAAATTCATTGCACATAATAAAATTAATAGATATCTATGACTTGGATGTCAACAACACAAATAAGTTCTTAGAAAAGTTTAAAAGTTAGGATATCAAACAATGAACAAACCTTGAACAAACAGCTTTTTAGCATTTTTTCAGTGAAAATTGGATCAATTTACCTACATTACCTACCATACAGAATCACTATTTCAACTAAAAAAAAGTTCGCTATTGAACATGGGCTCCCCCCCAAAAGTGCCACTACATCGACCCATTCCGAGTGTCTTGCATGCCAGCGGTTTCACGCGAGCTTCCACGCTTCTCACCGGTTTGCGTTGCGTCTTTCTGGTACAAGCCGATTCCGATGCCAATCAATCTAGTGTAAGCGCACCTTAACAGCCTCTTGCTGGTAACATATCTGTTTTGATCATATTGTGAATCTTGTTCCTTTTAACTGTTCAAAATAAAAAGAATACCATCAAAAACATAACTTGTAAAAAAAACAAGGCTCGCAACTCAGTTCTTAGGCAATCGCATGAAACAAAATGTATCTCACAAGTAAGATTGTTCAGTCCGATTGCAAAGTCAATATACTTATTTAAAACAAAAAATATTTGTAATATTGATATGGTCACTATATGATGTTGCAAAAGGTCTCTCAAGTAGGGACTGAATAAATTAACCGACTCGGTATTACATGGATCTCACAACTTTTTACGGTAGAAGAACTGAGTTGCGAGCTTTGGATTTTTTGCAAGTTATGTTTTTGATGGCATCCTATTTCTTTTTGTAGATTCCTTTATATTATAACATATACAGGTACACTGATTCATTCACTGCAAATGTAACTTTGTAATACTATATATTTATATGAGATTACAGAGTTATTTGTGGAGTTGGTGTATCTAGAAAACTGTACCAGAATTGCTAAATATTTTAGTTTTTCATTGATTCATACTCTAAAAACTAATTGTATTCTAAATTTGAAGCTTCTATGTCTGCTAGAAGTGCCTTAAGAGTTTTGATGATCGGTCAGTCAGTGAGTGAAAAAATTTAAGAACTTTGACCACACCTATAATTTTTAAACTCCTGGTTCAAATTTAATGAAATTTTAAATATACTGTGTTTTTACAATGCCTGCTTGGTTACTGAAAATGTTAGTTATAGGGGGTCGACAATGGGCTGACCTGTTTCGAGAAAAGGAAGGTACGGCCGTGCCACTTTTATGCTCGCCTTGGCGTTAGTATTAGTGTGTTAATACTTACCTACATAAATCTGAGCTCATGTTCACCTCACGAAGAGGATGGCATTGAGACCACGATAAAAACCGAATAATGCTTGTATTGATGACCACTATTAATTTAGGAAAATTCGAAGGCTTTGACTTTTAAGTATCATTTAGGTAACTACAGCGCAGCGCTACCTTATCTTACGGGCATAGCTTGCGTTATGTACTTGTTAGGTACTACGAGGGCCGCACTGAAAATTTCGGGAATCAAGGAAGTGACACAACATTACATTTTAAAATTTATTTATTGCTTTTCGAAGTATTCTCCGCGAAAGACACATTTTTCCATACGATGGATCATTGAAGCAACCATTCCATTCGGAAGTTGGGGTCTCCAAAACAATTTTTGTTGACTTTAACTCATTTTCGAACACCCAAACTCGTGACTGGTTTTTTGTGTCAGGTTCGTATGCATATATCCAGGATTCGTCACCTGATACGATGTTGTATACAGCATTTGAGGATCCTGCGTGGAATCTTTCGAGAGTTTTGACGCACCAAGTAACGCGAGCCGCTTTCTGCTCTTCACAGAGCGAATGCGGTATCCATCGGGAAAACAACTTTTTTACACCTAATTGTTCATGCAAGATTATTTGTAGTTGACTCATGCCAATGTCTAAAGTTGCCTGAATTTCGCGGTATGTAACATGTCGATCTTCCTCAATCAGCTTACGCACAGCATCAACGTTTTCTTGGGTGACTGCAGTTTTTGGACGACCTTGACGGGGATCATCACTGAGCTTGACACGTCCACGTTGAAATTCAGCAAACCAGCGGTAAATTGTGGTTTTGGATGGGGCTTCATCACCAAATGCAGAAATCATCCGGTCAACACACTGTTTTTGTGTTAAACCACTTCGAAAGTCATAATAAATCATCGCTCTTGAATTTTCTCGAGTCAATTCCATTTTCTCAACTAAACAAGTTTGAAAAGACCTTGTGACAAGACCGAGAATCTTTTTTTAAATAAATAAATGGTATTCGATTTTTAAAACCAAGGAGTTTACAATTAAAAAGATTTTAATATGACAGGAACAGTGGAAATATTTCATTCCCGATACTTTTAGTGCAGCCCTGTATCGCGTGCTCAGCAAAAAGTGAAATGTATCTGTGTGAGTGAGAACGACCAAATAAATATACCTACTTACGAGTACTGCTCGGTGAACTTCTGATGGAAGACCTTGAAGATATCGAGCATCTCTTGCAGCAGTTCTGTTTGCGGCAGGATGGTGGTGCGGAAGTGGTACGTGCCGGGCAGCTGTCCGAACCCGGAGCCCGGCACGATGCAGATACCTGCACAAGACAGACTAAGTAAATACAATGAAAGTTGGTGTGTTTGTCTACAAAAACCATAGTTATTTTTTGACACGCAAGTAGAATTTTCTCTAAGTTTGAAAGTATATTTTTCTACACTAAAACGAATGTGAAATGCCGATGTTTATACGTCTGCATGTCTCACCAGTCTCCTCGAGCAGCTTGAATGCGTAGAAGACATCCGCCGGTTTCTTCTCGGCCTGCGCGGCTTCCACCGCCTTCGGAGGCAGCTCGATTCGCGGGAACGCGTACATCGCACCCTGAGGAACGACATAACACCGCCATGATAATACGCTGGTCCAACTCCTCTACCACCGAGGTATACAAATTGATTAGTTTGGAAATTATTATTATTATTTTTTAATGCTTTTTTTTGGGAATTGTAAAATATAAAAGTATTGTATAATGTAGAAGCATTTATTTTCAAAGTTTGTAAATGTGAGCACCATGGAGCTATTTTATGTTTTTTTATGTTACTATTGGACTTGTTTGACATAAATGAGCACGGCAGTTGAGTTTGTCATGCTCACTTAAATGTCTCACTGATGGTGGCGCATGTGTTGGATCATTACGGTTCCCTTCAAAATGGTTGAGCTGAGTGGTGCTAATATTAGCGTCATGTTCGTGAACGGGCGCTGTCAGTTAAGACTGGTCATCTCTTAGCTGCCAGTTGCTATTTTAATATCTATATTTAGTTTTTATTTTTACTGTATTTACATTGTTCTCACATGATAACGACAAGAAACATGTAACAGAGATATTTGTAATTACAAAACATGATTGAAAAGAGTGTCTATGGAGTTTCTTGCACATTCTTCTCCATAGAGATCTACGCTTTGGAATGTGTAATTAGCATCATTTTTTTTTCTGACTGACTGACTTCTTAACATTTCAAAAGTGCCTGTAAATGGTTTATTTGAAATAAATGCTTTTGAATCTTTGAATCTTTGAAAGCGCCAGAGTAGATCGTAAAATTTTAATTAGAATTATCTATTGAATGGTTATAGACTGAGTTGGGTTTTTTTTTTTTTTTTTTTTTTCGGGTGGGAAAATCATCTAATGACAACCCCCGCTCTTGGGCGGAGCGGGAGATAGTGTCAGACTTTTACTGACTAAAAACCCACTCCTGTTCCTTCTTTGCCATTTTTATTTTTCCCAGGGCCCCGGGGGTCACTTTCGCATCACCCATGGCCCCAGTAGGCTTCGACCCTGTTGGGCCCCTACGGTTGCTGACATCTCCTTGAGGCGCGCGTGGAACACTACGCGCCGTCGACGACTTGGGCTCGGTCCGGATGGTTACCGGACGATCGGACGGCGAACCACCCATTGCTCGCCGTCCGCAAGCCCGCGCCTACGGTGGCCGGAAATCGGGATCGGAATCCCGGCGGCGGTTGGGGCGTGAGGACCGTTGCCGTTGCCTCACGCGATCGGCCGCCTCCTTTGCTAGCATTACTGCTTCGCAGAAGGAGGCGACCGCCTGCCACTCCTCCTCGCTCCGGACCATGGCCTGTACCAAGGCCCGGCGCGAGAGATCGCTGCCGCCGATCGCCCTCACGAGGACACGGCGATGCTCTGCCCAAGCGGGGCACACCTCTACCGTGTGCTCCACCGTGTCCTCCGGGCGGTCCACACAATGGTGGCACCCGGGCGTCTCTTCTGCACGGATCCGGTACAGGAACCTCCCGAACTTACCATGCCCGGTGAGGACCTGCGTCATGCGGTAAGTAAGGACGCCGTGAGGTCTTTCCAGCCACTCCTCAAAGAGGGGACTTATCGCCATAATTAAGGCGTGCCCAGCACTGGGTTGCGACAATCGCCGTCGCCATTCCACCATGAGATCCCGCCGGAAGTTTTTCCGCCATGCCGCTACTTGGCGCGGCAGCGGAGTTTCGCCCCGGCGTTGCATCTCCATGCGCAGATCATGCATGCGTGCAAGGTCTTTTGCCTGCAATTCCCACGGTGGTTGGCTAGCAAGGAGGCACGCTGCTTCGCAGGAAATCGTGCGGTATCCCCGCACCATCCGGATGGCCATGACCCTCTGGCTTGCGTTCAGCTTGGCCGCCGGTCGCTTTCGAAGTGACGGCGCCCATACCGGCGCCCCATAAAGGGCCATGGACCGAACGATTCCTGCATAGAGCCTCCGGCAGGAGGCGTCTGGACCCCCTAGGTTGGGCAGGAGCCGCTTGAGGGCAGCCCCAGTACGATCCAGTTTGGGAGCCAGACGTCGGAAATGCTCCTCGAAATTCCATCGGCTGTCGAGGACAAGTCCAAGGTACTTCATCGTCGACTCGACGCCGATGTGAACTCCTCCTACCGTTAGTTGGGAACCCGATGGTGGCGCATTCCGAGGGCCGTGGAAGCACATGGCCTCGGACTTGTGCAATGCCACCTCTAGTCCCAACTCTTGGATCCTCTCCACGACTGTCGCAACCCCGCGTGTCACTAGTTCGACCGCTGCCTGGTACGACTCTCCCCGCGCCAGGACCAGCGTATCATCTGCGTAGCAGACCACGCTGACCCCGTCAGGGAGATCGCCGCGCAGCACGTAGTCGTACCCGATGTTCCACAAGGGTGGTCCTAGTACCGACCCCTGCGGAACACCGCACGACATCTCTCGCCGTTTCCATTCTCCCAGGTGACCAGGGTAGATAATGTACCTGGCTGATAGGTAGGCCTCGACAATATGACAGAGGTAGTCAGGCACGCGATGATACCGGAGTGCCCTCCTAATGCTACTCCAGGGCAGGGAATTGAACGCGTTGGCGATGTCCAAAGACACTGCCAAGACACACCTGCCCTGGGACACCGCATCCCCCGTCGTGAGGGCTCGCACGCGCATGATGGCGTCCACCGTAGAGCGTGCCCTGCGAAAGCCGAATTGGCCGTCCGAAAGATCCGGCCCCACTCGTGTTAAGTGCGCGACGAGGCGGTCTGCAATAATTCTTTCAAAGAGCTTGCCCACCTCGTCGAGCAGCACGATGGGCCGGTAGGCGGACGGTGAGTCCGCAGGGCGCCCCGGCTTCGCAATGAGGACCAGTTTCCCCGTCTTCCAGCGAAGTGGGAACTGGCCCCTCTCCATACATGCGCTAAAGAGCCCTCTTAGTCGAGGCCCGAGTTCCTCCATGGCCAGAACCCAGGCCTTCCCAGGCAAGCCATCGGGTCCTGGGGCGGCATTCTTGGCACTAAGCCTACGCACCGCCACTCGCATCTCTACCTCGGTCACCTCTGGAGCAATGTCGTCGTCACTGTCGTGGTCCACGTCGGACACCGCAACTGGCGGAGCCATAGGCGGGGGAGAGTGTTCCCCTCGCGAGGGGAACAGAGCGCTAACCACACCCTCCACAAGCTGGGGCCGGAGACTCTGCGTCAGTGGGGGAGCCCAGGGGCGAAGCTTTTCTCGCACCACTTTGTAGGGGCGCCCCCACGGGTCTCTGTTGAGTGTCTCCAGCCACACGTTGCGGGCCTCTAACTTGGCCCGCTTTATCTCCGCTCGAAGGGTGCGCTTCGCCACTCTGTATCCCTCGTACAGCTCCGCCTCTCTGGCCTCCGCATCCGGCGGACGGATGTGGCGCCTGCGGTGCCTGGCGTACTGGCGCCGCGCGGCACTGCACGCGCTACGCAGCGCAGCGATCTCTGGCGACCACCAGTACACCTGGCGCCGGGCACGTCCTGGCTGGACTCGGGGCATTGCCACGTCACAGATTTGCGACATGGCCTCCCGGAACCACTCTGCCTCGACGTCGATGTCGACAGGCCTGTCCGGTGCTTGCACCCAGGCCTGTACCATCGCGGCTTCCAGGAGAAGCTCCCGATCCAGCTGCTTCAGCGCCCAACGCGGACCACACGGGGTCTGTTGGACCGGCGCGGTTGAGGACTGGGTGGAGACGTCAAACCGGATGTACCGATGGTCTGAGTACGTCTCCACCCCCTCCATGACGCACCAGTCGACAACACGCGGTGACAGAGCGGGGCTGGCGAACGAAATGTCCACCACCGACTCGCCCCGCATCCGCACACATGTGGGGACAGAACCCCGGTTTAGGACGACCAGGCCTGTCTCCAGAGCCCAGTCCTCTACCATCCGACCCCGCTGGTTCGTGTACCGGGAACCCCAAGACAAGTTCTTGGCATTGAAGTCCCCGCAAACGACAACGGGGAGGGAACCAAACCCAGCGACGACGGCGTTCAGCTCCATAAGGGAGATGTGAAGATCGGCGAGAGTTTTGTTCGGGGACAGGTAGACGCCTACCACTGCAATGTCCCCGAACCGTGCTGCCACGCAACCGCGTCCCCTCGTGACGGCCTCGAGGGACGGAGTACCGGCGGCGGCCGACGAAATTAGGGTCACCGAGCCGTTCAGGTCCCGCACCCAGTCGGCCCTGGGCTGGACGTAGTACGGCTCGGAGACTACGGCGATGTTTATCGACCACTGCGCCATGCTCTGGAGCAACAGATCCTGAGCGGCGGCGCAGTGGTTGATATTCGCCTGGAGGAGACGTAATGGAGCAATTATTGACAGTCCATTACAGTCTCCGCCCGAGGCCCTCGAGAGGGCCCTGCCGCGGTGGTTGAAGCGGCGGCATCTGTGGAAGCGATGGCGGCGGTGGCCATTTTAGCGGCTGCAGCGGTGAGCACATATGCGGGGATGGGCCTCGGGACCTTGCCCTTGGCCTTGGCGGGGGGATCACAGGACCTGCCCCCAGCCCGATGATCGGCCGGCTTGCCTGCCGCCGCACATGCGTAGCAGTGCGGCGCTGCATTGCAGGACACGGCCTTGTGACCGGGCTGACCACACTGAAAGCAGCGGTCACTGCGATCCACCTCTGCTGAGCAACAGGCCCCCACGTGGTGCCCCACATGGCAGCGATAGCAACGCAGAGGTCTGGGCTCCAGCAGTTTTACCCGCGCGGAGACCCAGCCCACCAGAAGCCGTCGGCCCTCCCCGGTGATGTTCCTGGCCGCTGACGCGGGGCAACTCACCGTCACTGCCCCCATGCCCGTGCCGTCAGCACGGATGGCACCTGCCCGGACCTGGTCAGTAAGGCACCCTCCCGTCCTGACGACGGCGGCCACGACTTCATCCACCGTCACGGACTCGTCCAAGCCCATAATACGCATGTCAATGCACTTGGTGGGCCTGGACACTCGAGCCTCCTCTGCATCTAAGGACGCCCTGATCTTCTCGGCCAGGGCGTCTGCGGTGGGGCCGCTGTTTGCCCCGGGGACCTCCAGCATAAGGGCACCGGTTGCGGTATGCCGCATCCGGAAGCCCCCGGTGACTCCGAGCTCGGTGAGGTTCACCGCCCGCCTCGCCTTCCGGATGACCTCGCCGTAGGTCGCGCCCTTTTTCTCCGCAGCTGGCTGCAGTGTAATCACTACAGCCGTAGAATCCGGAGCGCGAAACCTGGCCGCGATGGCCCTCTTCTTCCGCTGCCGCCGCCGCTCGCGTTTCTTTTCGGCTCGAGCCGCCTTACCCGCCTTTTCCTTTGCTCCGGCCACTTGCCATTCGGCTTCCACCGGAGGTTCCGTAGGTGGAGGAGGTGGCATACGCTGCCTGCTTGCCTCCACGGCAGGAGCTCCCACTGCCTTAGTAGCCGGTGCAATTTTGCCCTTCTTGGGGGAGGCAGCAGCAGAAGCTGGCTTCCCCTGCTGCTGTTTTCTAGCCAAAGAGGCTGACTCCGTGGACTCCGATACCACGGTCCCACGCCTGGCCTGCCCCGAAGGGCCCGGCTTGGGCGCAGCAACCGTGGCCGCAGCGGCGGCGGCATACGACGCCGCCTTTCGCTGGCCGGCCGCAAGTGGGGGACGCAGAACAATGCCTTCCAGCACGGAAAGCTGCTGCTGCATCCGCAGCTGGAACTGCTCCTGCTGCTGCTGCTGTTGCTGCTGGAAGGCAGCCAGCTCCTGCTTCACCAGCCTCAGCAGCTGGTTTTCCGGCTCAGGCTGGGGCTGGGGCTGACTTTGCCCCTGCTCTTGTGTGCGCTCCCCTTTCGGCGACTCCTGGCAGCATGCTCTCCGAGGACCCATAAGTTCGGCCCGGAGTTTTGCCGCCCTCTTTTCGAAAGAGGCGTCGATAGCCTCCGCGATGGAAATGGCCAGTTCTTGGACAGTCCTCTCTTTAGAGGACTTTTCCCTCTTCCTGCCCATGGTCCTTAGTGCGGAGACTATCAACAGCCCGAGCGACTTGCGCGACTCCTCGGCGGAGTCCTCCCTGGCACTTCGGTCGCTGCCAGACGGCCCCGAGAGGTCCAACTCAGCGTTGGCCGCTTTAGGGTGACGCCCTTCCGCGGCAAGCCTGTCAGCTCGCTGAGCGGATTCTTGGGCGGTGAGGCCCCTCCCACTGCCGCGTGCACGACCCGCACCCCGCCCACGTGTGGGGATTTTTGGGGCCGAGCCCTTCTCTGCGTCGGAGGACGATATGTCCCCCGATATGGGGCGCTTCCGGTAGAGACGCGAATTTCTGCCGGAGTCTCCCACAGTCTCCTCTACCTCCGAGCCCTCCAAGCTCCCTCTGGATGCCGCGTCGGACTCCGACCGCGCATCACTCTCCATCGGGTGTCTGAAAAATTTCGATTTAGGTTCCATATTGTTCCCACGAGTATTTTTCATTCTGTACTTGCTCAAAATCAGTGGTTCGCACTAGAGACTAATTAAGCTACCCATTAGTCAAGCTAACAACCTCCCTCACGGTGCGCCGCCGCTTGGAGGTTTGGGGTAATTTTTTATAGAGGTTGTCTTCCTCGCGGCCCGGACGGTTAAGCCAGGACCCTCGACCCCCATCAAAAGTCAGAAACATGACCTTGGACAATCTCTGGGGCTACGAGACTAACGGTGGCAGAAGGAGGAGCAAGTCTTCCTCCTGCCTGCCCGGTGGCAGGGTAAGTGCACACCGAGCCCGCTCTTACTTCGCCACTGTGCCCTCTGCTGTAGCAGAGGGACACGCGTTGAAGTGATCCTTCGGACAGAATATTCGCAGGCGGACATCGGGACTCCTTAGGCAGAAGTACCTAAGGGTGGTCGTTGGCCGCCTCCCAGGGTGCACCGTCCCGCAGACTGGCCTTCACTCCGGACGTATCCGCAAGGGAACTACAGCCTGCGGGCACTCGTGGAGGTTTTCTGTCGTAGCACCCCAGACTGAGTTGGGTTGTATTGATGATTTTAATATTATAATTCCATAAATATAAACACATGTTACGGTCAAAATCATAATAACATATAGCAAGAAAGAAGAAATAAGCTCGCTTCCTATGAAAAATGTTAGCATAAGTGTAGTAATGTAGGTGTCTAAACCTTCATTACTATTTGTACTTTCTCGGAATTCAAGCATGTCGTTATTGTGTTTAACTTCGGACGGTCACGGACCAACGCCATGGTAAAAGAAGTGGGAATCCGAAGAAGACTTTTGACTAAGAAGAAGCACAGATACAGTAGTGGTAATGCTTGAAACTGTTTGTCAAGAAGTGGACGTCTTTCAGTTGAAGATGATAAAGATAGTTGATTACTATTTTAAAACACGTGCTAGTCGGACTCGCTCACCTGCACGACGTTGCACTTGAATCCCTCCATTTTGTTGAAGGTATCGACGATCATCAAGGAGCGAAGTTTGAGCGAGTTCAGCACGCCTCTCTTCTCCTCGAACCACTGCTCGTAAGATTGCTCGCCGGGTTGTGGCGGCCGAGCCTACGACAACACAACTACTGTTAACACTTAGGCTACTATTTCTCGCGTCTTTATCGTTCATTAGGCGCCACAGTAAAAAGTTTTCAGTTTTCACATCAAAACTAAAACTTTTTATTTTTACTCAGTTTTAAATACTTCACTATTAACGAGATGTAGGTATATTTCGACTTCATGATATTTCTTGTTACACCGTTTCTAGATACATGGCTACGAACAAAATGGAGGCATTGGAACAAAAAGGATGTCATAAAAAGTGCAGCAGGTACTGACGACCATATCGATTGTGCACTGTCCGATAGTGTTTGGACACAGCATGGCGGAGATGGTCTTGTAGAGGTTAGCCTGCACGTCAGGGTCCAGGTTGACGAGCTCCATCCACCCGCCGCGCAGCCCGCACTCGCCCATGTAACCCTTGCTGATGGACATAAACGATGCCAGCTCGATCTCGTTGTATGGAGGACCCATATCCATCATCACCTGAAAATAAAGACTATCATCAAAAATCTTTTATATCGAGGCAAAAGCTCGACTGGCCGGCAATCCAAATGTGGAAATCTTAGCAAAGTGAGATGGTACTACTTCACGCCGGAATAGCTGCTCAACCTTTATTATGCGCAAGTTCGATCGTGTATAAGAGTATCCATGCTCTAATTTTTGAGACGGACCTGCTAGATACCGGCTTGTCATCAAGCTCATGCTCGAGTCATAGTAGGTAATTATTTTGTGACGTAAAATTTACGATTTTGAGACTTTTTCGTTATTTGTGCTATGAGATCTTGCTTTGTGTCAAATTTCATGATTCTACGTCAACGGAAAGTCCCCTATAGGTTTTGATTCCCTTGCGAATGTCAAATTATGCACCAATAAACGGCCTATTTTTAGATTATGTTGACATAGAGAATCGCGTTTAAGGATATACTAGGAGCATTTATTGTTCAAGCCAATGAGTACTTAATTACTTACAAGTTTGAAATGGATTAAAGACATCTCAGTTAGGTCCATAAAATTGTTCTGAAGTGGTTTACATAGAAAAGCAATGCCGAATTAAAATTCTTTGCACTTTTCTCACCTTCTTGAAGGAGGTGAACTTGCTGCCCTTGGCGTACACGTTGTCCTGGTACACCTCGTCGGCGAACACGAACAGGCCGTGTTTCTGCGCAAACTTCAGGATGCTCTTCATGTTTTTCTCAGTCAGTACCTGACAAACCCATTTCAAATAGAATGTAAGTAGGTACAAATGCAACTAGTCAGATATGAAGATCATGACCACGTTGTTTGATTTAAACAGGTCGACCAGTTCGGAGATTCCCTTTACCATACTTTTGAGAGTTACCTATTCAATATACGTATTAATATTATCCGTGAGATTAGCTTCGCTGCAGCAATCAACCTTCACAATAGTATGTAGTCTCACCTGTCCCGTGGGGTTCCCGGGGTTGATGACGACGAGCGCGCGTACTGCGTGCGTCTTACTGCCCTCCTGAAAGGCGCGCTCCAGCTCGGCTATCTCAATGCCCCAGTTCCTATCCTCGTCCAGGTAATAGCCAATCTGGCCCAGCCCGTACTCCGCCAGCGACGCCGAATACAGTGGGTACTGCGGGATTGGGATCATCACACCTGCGCAACGCATGGGTCCACATCTTATTGCCGCATTAAATCGAGAAATCGGACATAACATAACTTTATACCCATAGAAATATTTCCCCCACCTACATGCATTTCGTCAACTATGATCCCCGTGTGGTAGGGGTGGAACCTATTGCTCTCAAATGAATAAGATTTAGAGTCGAGGCTGCTGACCTAGAAATGGCCGAGGTTTTCAATTATTTCTGATTCGGAGCTGTCTGATTGTCGCACCAATGTCCCATTTTGTGCCCTGAAAATTGGGTATTTCCATGTCGACACATATTTTATTTGCATTCGAGTTGATTCTTCTCTTTAATCTAGCACTGTTGGTTTGCTGACCCGAATCCTTGCCATCGACCTTATTGCAGAGCATCTGCAGGCAGTTCTTGATCCCGGTGGAGGCACCCTGCGTGAGGCAGATGTTCTCCCAGTTGGCCTTGTATCCATCGCGCTCCTCGAGATGCTCGGCCACGTGGCGCCGGATGCACTCCATGCCGGTCGCCTGCGTGTACGACCCTGCGGTCCCTCTGAAGCATAATCATAGCGCTTATTTTAATGTTTGTATAAATTAGGTACTTACTATAATAATATTTTTAATAAGCAATATTAGGAAGCCAATTCTCAGGCAACATTGCAACGGGAGCAAATTATATAAATAGTTATAGGTTGTATACCTATGTTATTCTTTTATGAAAACCTACCCACAACCTGTGAGCAATTCACTTGCTCTCACCTTCGCGTCTTTAGGGTATTTGCCTGATTTGATTTGTTCAGGGTTGACCACACAGGACAGCACCTGCGTAAAAACATATCATCATAACAACTACTTTAGGTATAAACTTCAGCAAACACAACATCATAACCTCGCATCGATACTCGCCGGCTCGCATCAAAAATAAAAGTTTACGCCCACAATTATTTTTTTTACCTAGGTAGGTACTTCGTTTGATGTATGTGCAACTGCATCGGTACATGAAGCTAAAAGTGTGTCCAAACCTGGCGAATGCACCGCTCGTGTGCGGTTACAGTCTTCGTTTGGTGCGCCGCTCTAGTGCACTGAACAGCTCCGGCAAGGCTCTAGCTTCTTTTGGGTCCCACAAAACAGGTTGTTTTTTTGTATATTTCAATTAACCGTAAACATTTTTTTTCATTCGTTCACTCCATGTCAATATGTATTTAGTCTCCGGCATTTAGAAACCAACTGAGCGGGTATGTTGGTGACGAGACGCGGTCGCACCTCCTGTGCCGGTCAAGTATGGCGTGTAGCTTGCGCGCGGGCGGCGCAGGGGCTTCATACGAACATGAAATGCACGCGCTTAATTCGCAAGCGGCTCGCGAGCGCATTGGCCAGGTCTGGACACACCTTTAGATGACGGCTTCGTATCGTATCGAGTCTTTTTACAAACTGTACGAGTGGTTATCATACTTGTCTGAAGTAGGTGATGGGCAGCTGTCCCATGGCTTGCGAATCGCCGATGTTTGCATTGATAGTCCTCTTAAAAGGTTTCTTGACTCCCTGGTGAACAACAATGTAATAATAATAACCCCATCGTATGACACGTTGACATCGTGGTAGTGGAGCTTGCGTGGTCTAATGAACCATGAATGAACCTTAGATCTGTGCTGGTGGAGTTTGCTTTACCCCAAGCAATATGGCAATAGAAGGAAGAGGGGCCAAACTAAGATGTCTAAATACACTCCGCTGAGCAGTTTTGTAGCGAACTGTTAGGCAGTGGCGATCCCAAGAATCTGATCTTCTGGTAGAAGTCTTGTTTCGCATTTCCGGCTTGCCTTTATTAACAGTCTTAAATGAACACTGACGAGGAACAGAGCTCCCGCCTCTCTCTTGCCGTTATTGGCTGATTTGAGTCGAGTTTCGTAAGAGCAAACGGAAGTAACTATTCTAGTACAGGCTGGTAAGGATTTAGAAATTGTTGCGATAGCCGTAGAATACCGCTCTACTCCTCAAGTACCTGAGGATATCAAGTCAGCCCCTGCTACGAGTATTTTAAAGTCGTGTATTTTGACAGTGTTCAGGCAGGAGCGAATTCAATTCAATCTTTTGTTTCCATATCGGGCAATCAGTCCTACAACAACCGGGAGTTGTTCTAGGATGTACTTGTATTGTACATACATCGCTGGTTGGTGTCACTTATCATTTAAAAATATCTAACAAGGACTCAGCGAGTTGGCTTCGGCCCCTTGCATACTTTTCAAAAGTTCAGGATCATAGGGTATGGAGATGTTAAAGAAAGACGTAATAGATAATAATAATCGTCCCGGCCGGATTTTGATCACGGTGGCTGATCTCAACGGAGGAGCCTAATACTCAGATAGTGTGCACGCGAACACAGGTACCTATTTCTTTACCCTTAAACTATCAAATACTGTAATAAGAGAGGACAGTAGGTACCTGCTCAAGCTCCTTTTTGATTTCCATGGCACGAATGACAAGCGGCCCTCGTACGGCGTATTGCAATTTGACAAGATTGGGGTTTAAGGTTTTTAGAGTCAGGTTTTTTTTTGTTTTTATCAAGGTGCTAGCCTGTGCCGTCAATAAATCACGGACCGGTATTGTCACAGAGTACGGTGTAGTCGCACGCAGCGCCGAGCGCATCGTCGATAGCACCCCATCCGAGCGCCCCATCATCTTAGTTGGTGACATGCTCGGTAACCTCGAACCTAATTGCACTTTAGGCCTCACCGAGTGTCATGGTTATGCAACCTACCAAATTAGTAGTCCATTTAAGCTCTACACTACTAGGAGTCTGTCGCCAAACCAGGTCTACTGAATTTTGAAAAATAACTTAGTACGTAATACGTCGGTAGGTATGTTTCACGTCTTAAGCAAAAGTCACGTCAAGTTTGTTAAAAAAAGCGAATAAAAAATTCAAAAAAGAATAAAAAAATGCGAATAAAACCACTGCTAACCATCATGGTTAGTAACAATTGACACTCATGAGTCATGACACTGACGGCTACAGCATAGAGCTCTTTTATAACGACTGTAGAAAGACAAAAAAGATTGTATTATTCAGCAGCGGCTTCGCCAGCATGAGAAATCATGAAAGTAGAAAATTGTCCCAAGGAAAAATACTCCTACGTGCTATTCTAGGACATAGTCTTCCAGTGTGCCAAATTTCATTCAAATCCCTTCAGTAGTTTCAGCATAAAGGAGTAACAAACACACACACTCACTTCGCCTTTGTGGTATAATAGAGTCAGAAATCAGAAACGTTTATCTCAAATAGACCAAAGGCACTTTCGAATTGTCAAAATGTCGGTCAGTCAAAAAAAGTGAAGCTAAATTGCACGTTCCAAAGCGTAGATCTCTTTGGAGAAGAATGTGCAAGAAAATCCATGGACACTCTTTTTAATCATATTATGAGTTACATAAATCTCCGTTATATATTTCTTGTCGCTTCTAATACGTACATGTACCGATGGCGTACGGCGTTGCGCCATCGGTACATGGTGGACATCCCACCCATACGTACGAAGCGTGAGATAGTGGTCAAACGCGAGCCTATCAATAATAAAAAAAAAAATGTGAGCACAATGTAGATAAGAAATAATAATTAAAAAAAAACTAATTAAAAAAATTGAATTCAGCCACTGGTAGCTAAGAGATGACCAGTCCACGGCACCCGTTCACGAGTATGACGCGTGCATCAGCTCCACTCAGCTCAACCATTTTAAAGGGAACTGAATAACCCAATATCACGTGCCACCATCAGCGAGACATTTGAGTGAGCATGACAAACTCTCGACTGCTATGCTCGTAATATCAAACAAGTTTTACAAATAAAAGTACTCACATTCACAAAACTTGAAAAAAAAAAGTGCTTCTACATTATTGTATAATATAGAAGCACTGTATTGTGTATTATTGTATAATGTAGAAGCACTTTTTTTTCAAGTTTTCAAGCTATTGTTTCCAAATATAAAAGGTAATAAATTATCGAAATTATCATAAGCTCTATTGAAATAAAAAAAAAAATTAAAAAGAAGACATTTCGAAAACGAAAATACAAAAAGGGGAATACTCGTAGAATCTTCCAATATTTATAGGGGTCATATGTCGTCGGGGTCCCCCAAGTGACACCACAGTGCACGCTCCTGTGCGTCTCGCATCCATCGGATTCCCGCAACCTTTCCCAGGTCATCGGTCCAACTTGTAGGAGGCCTAAAGCTGCGTCTTCCGGTACGCGGTCGCCACTCCAGAACCTTTCGACCCCAACGGCCATCTCAGTTCTGCAGCGTGCCCTGCCCATTGCCACTTAAGTTTGGCAATTCTTCGGGCTATGTCGATAACCTTGGTTCTCCTGCGGATATTTGCGTTTCCTATCACTAAAAAATCAACATTAATCCATAATTTTATCTTGTAGCGATACTTTTGCATTTCATAGTAGCTACCTATTACTCATAAGAACTATGAAAAAATTCAAGTTTATACACTCAATGAATGACCATACTCTGATAATTTTCAATTGGCACGTACAGCAAAAAGTCTTGTTATCCTTTTGTACACAAAAACCCCACCTGCCAGAATTTACGACGTGATTATGACATTTAAATGTCATAATCACGTCGTGTCCTGCTTGAGATTTTCATACTTTGTGACGCGTAGTACATAAATTATATCGATGGGGACGCGGATGAAAAACATAAGGATAATATTAACATAATTACTCTATTTTGATATTAACTCATAGTCTGTGGCGGCCATAATGCGCCTCAGGGCCGCTTCTGTTAAAATTCTAGGGTGATCGCGCGCGATTTCGTCGTAAAACGACGATATCTTCGAAATTACATACGTTAGTTACATCTCGCTACCAGAACTTATATATCATTGGAATTGTTGTTAAAATAGCTAACAGGATATGTATGTAGTATAGTTTGCCTTGTAATGTATTAGTAATGAGTGTTCAGTGTGAGGGAATTTTTACCAATTTCTTGTGCAAGTCCTGTAAGTCATTAAATTACAATATTACAATTTTAAAAAATAAACCACTGTTTTAAAAATTAAAATTTATTCCGAGTTTAATTTCTCTGGAGCTGATAAATCAAACAAATCAAAATAAAAACAATTCAGACAAACTAGCTAAAGAAGCTACTTCGCAGACATTCTCATAAAAAAATACATAGAATAGCTTTAGTTTGGTCACAAGTTCACGCGGTGGTAGGGGGCCCAAGTCCTTAGATAGAAGATTTTTGTATACAAAAAAAAAATGACTCGTTGTGTACAGATCGGCCGTTGTAACTTGACGGTTCTAAACATAGGCTCTGCGAACTTTCGCGCATGTACACTCGTAAAAAAAGTGTTATTGGAATTCATATTTTTTTTAAACCGAAATTCGAATAAAAATTTCCTGATACAGAGACCAAGTACAAATAAAATAAATATCAAAACGCTATGAGACAGAAAGCTAAAAAAATAATGTACCTAATGAATTAAAAATTCACTCACCTTTCGATAGTAGCAGATTTTTGTCACAATCACACACAATATTATTTTCAGTTTGATAAACTTTTAATTATTTAATCACTTTCGCTGAGGGGGGAAATCCCTAACATAAAGTCATCTGCCCCTTGCGTACTTTGTGAGGTACTCGGTATAGGTTCGTCATCGTCATCATAATTGTCGTCGCTCTCACTTTCAGATTCATTTTCTGAGTCTGATCCTGTATTAATGACGAATTGTTCCGTCATTTCATCAATAATATGATCGAATAAAAACAAACAAAAAACTTAACACTAAACAAAAAACTTAACAAGAAAATAATAACAACTAACAACGATCAACGAAAACTTTTGTAACCGCCCGTACTCAAGATAGAGATAGCGACACGAACACGACACCAACGCTAACGTGTGACTGAGACACAATACGGTGTCCCGAGCATTACCGAATATGCACTAAGTTTTACGGAGTAAACAAAAGGGATGTCCAATATGCGTATCTGAGGGTGTTGTTTAATCGATTATTTTTCAAATCGATTGAAATCCAATTATAAAAATATATTTGATTAAATTTTATAAGGAGGTTTAAAATATTCTCAAACAATCGTTATTGTAATAGTCGTTTATAAATAACTGATATTTAACTAAATCATGTCTTTCAACCAAGAAAATAAAATTTTATTCGTTTTTTTTTCATTAAAGTCAAAATCTCGTTTACAAATGACAACATTCACTACGTTTGTAAATCTATTCCGTTCAATATCCCATAGAAACAAAAATTAATAAATTCCAAATCGATAAAAATCGATTAAGATATTTGATTGAATAAAGGGTCGATTGTGTTTACATAGAGTCAATCTCTAGCCTAGACCTCCGCCCCGCGCACGTCGCCTCATGCCACCATTTTGTCCCTAAAAATCGTTCGTGCGCAGCCTTCTGCGCGAAGTTCACGGTCGCCAAGATATAACGGCCGATCTGTATGTTCATGTATGTTGTTGTTACTTTATTAGAATTACTTTCGTCTCACAATACAAACACTTACAAACGTAACAAATAAACAACTACATACACATTTTGTTTTTGTGTTACTAGGTATATTTTTGCTATTTTTTTTTTTATTTGGACGTACCATTAGAATTAAAAACATAAATGTATTATTTACCTACTTACCCCCAATTTGAAACTATCTTATTAAAAATTACTAATATTCCTTGATCCGGCCTCTTTTCTGAATTCTAGCATGGCACGGTTTGCTGTGTGGTTAATTTCAGTATATTACAAAGTACTCTTTTTTGGCGGATACTAATAACGGCGGAGGCGGCGTGACGGGCGGCGGGCGGTGGCAGACTACCCAGAGAGTGGCTACTTTAGTACTTTCTCTCCATCAACATTTCGGCTGGTAACACTGCAACTCAGCAACATACCAATACATTATTTAATTTGAAGGAATTTTTGACGGGATTTTTAATTTTTTCGATTGAAGCTCAATATTATTCGTAAATTGATTACAAGGGGAGTTAAGTGTGTGATGTGATTAAGTATCTCAAGAGTCTACGCATCTGAACCACGATTTGGACAATATAAGCTATTGAAACAGGCGCTATTTCAGTAAAATGGGGCTGAGAATATTATTCTAGAACCTACCCACTTCAGCAAAGTTTGCCCAGAAGGCTGACTCGATACATTCGTTGCCACATACAAAAACATTAAATGTGACATCCACATTCTAATGGAACTTAAACAAAGTGACCGTAAAAACGATAAACTTTCTGAACTTAATATTGGCTAAAAGTACAAATCGAACGAAGCAAAAAAAAAGTGTGATCCTTGTCCAAGTACGAGATTTTTGGTCTGCTGTATGATGTACGAGGACACGATACGATATGACAGGTTCGTACAAATATACTTCTACTACAAATATACTACTATTTACCTCTGCATCACCCAAAGGTTGACTGGTAGAAATTGTCTGTACTTTTGTGTGCATGACGCATTTAATAAATAAATATGTACATGATTTTGTAAATATTTAATGATTTTTTTATTGTGGTCAACGTTTTTATAACGAAAATGCGTTTTTACGCATGTGTTTCGATCTAGCAGGGCCACTCCAGCTAAACCGAAAAAAATTAATGGCAATGCATTGTTTGTTCAATGTACCTCACGAATTTACTAACAAGGTCTAATATACCTCATCTATTTTGATAGAATTTACAATTAATTACTTCATTCATTCAGTGAGGCTCGTGGTTGAAAAACACACAATGCATTGCCATTAACTTTTTCGGTCTAGCTCGAGTGACCCCGCTAGGTCGAAACATATTTTTTACCCGTTGACTACATTGAATAAGGCTAAATACTCATAGAAAGAACACATATTACATATTCAGAATCAGAAACATAGGTCAGATTACAAAAAAGTGTGAGGTGTTAAAAATAGGTAGAGCTATGTTTATCTTCATCTTCCTGCCCTTGTCCCGTGATATTTGGGGTCGGCGCAACATGTTTTTTTCTTCCATTCTGCCCTGTCACTCGTCATGCTATCACTAACTTCCTTTTCTTTCATATCACTCTTCACACAATCCATCCATCTTTTCTTTGGTCTCCCTCTCCATCCATCCACATGTAAACTCATAACTCTTCTAGTAACATGCACTTCATCCCTCCTCTTCACATGACCATACCAAGACAAACGATTCCCTTAAAATTTTTCAGTCACTGGCGCCACTTTCAAACTTCCCCTAATATACTCATTTCTCACTTTATCCATTCTCGTCACACCACACATCCACATATTACATATTTATGTTCGTTGTTTTTTTATTATTACTACCCAACTACGGAAGGTTTTGATTTTGACGAGCTATGTATGTGTGTATGTTCATTTGTTTCCTCATAGCTCCTTAACTACTTATACTTGACAAATGAGGTATTGTTAGAACCATCTTAATCGTCCGCTGAATATAGGCTATGTGACGTTTATTTTTTTTTATTAATGATAGGCTCGCGTTTGACCACCATCTCACCCGATGGCAAGCGATGATGTGGCCGACGATGGAGCACGCTTGCCTAGAAGTAGCCTATTCACTCATAACTTAAAGACCCCTAAGTTGTAGCTATCTGGAAACACAGACTCCGGCAAGGAATTCCACTTCTTGGCTGTACGCAAAATAAATGTGTTCTTAAAACGTTTTGTGCGTATGGGTGGGATGTCTACCATGTACCGGTGGCGCAACGCCGTACGTCTAGTGGTCCGATGATGGAATGGACTTGGCGGAATTAGATTGTGCAGTGCACACTCCCCGAAATGTAAACGATAGAAAACCGACAGGCTAGCAACTCGGCGACGATGCTTAAGACTTTGGAGCTTCGACTCAACAAGTGCATCATTGCCGATGATCCTCTCGGCTCGCCTCTCAATCGACTCTAGCGCATCAAGCTGGTATTTGGCAGACCCGTCCCAAAGATAATATAATAATAGGTCTTTACCTATGTAATTGGAGATTCTATAACCAGCATTTTCAGAATTAATTATCTGTGGATTGGCGCGCAATTCGAAATTCAAATAAATTTTATTCGAAAGACGTGTTAATTTAATTTCAATTTCAGTCATTTGTTTTTATATAGTTTTTTGTTTTTGTGACATTGTGGTAGTTTTTGGCGCTATGGATAAACTGAAAATTCGTACAATTTTCGAATATGAGTTCCTACGTGGAAATCCGCTGCGCAAACAACACGAAACATTAACGACGTGTACGGGCATAACACTGCTTGCATAAACACAGTCCATTATTGGTTCAATCGTTTTAAATCTGGAAATTTTGAGTTGAAGAATGAGCCTCGCGGTCGGCCGGTAACTATTGTCGACAACGACGAATTGAAGGCGATAGTGGAAGCGGATCCATCTCAATCTACGCCTGAGCTTGCAGCGGGCCTTGGAGTTAGTGTCAAAACAACATTGAAACACTTGCGTCAAATCGGAAAGATAAAAAAGCTAGATAAGTGGGTGCCACTCGAACTAAGCGACCGACAGCGAGATTTACGTGTCGAAGCATGCATAGCACTACTGAATCGGCATAGAAACGAGGGAATTCTTAATCTAAATGTTACCTGCGATGAAAAGTGGATCCTGTACGACAACCGTAAGCGTTCGTCTCAGTGGTTGGACCCGGTTACAGCACCTAATCAGTGCGCTAAAAAAAAGATTACTCATAGGAAGATGATGGTGACTGTCTGGTGGACCAGTGCCGGACTTGTACATCACAGCTTCTTACCGAATGGCACAACAGTGACGGCAGATGTCTATTGCCAAGAATTGCAAACAATGATGGAGAAGCTCGCAATTCAACAACCAAGACTAGTCAATCGCTCTTCCCCATTGCTTCTCCACGACAACGCGCGAGCTCACACTTCACGAGAGACCATCGCAAAGCTACAAGAGTTACAGCTGGAAGCGCTCCGTCACCCACCGTACTCACCGGACCTTGCCCCAACAGATTTCTACTTTTTTCAAAATTTAGACAATTTTTTAAGTGGGAACAAATTCAACACCCGTGATGCAGTACAAAACGCTTTCGCTGACTTCATCGCCTCCCGTCCGGCAGACTTCTACAGTAAAGGGATAAACAAACTGTCATCAAAATGGCAAAATTGTATAGATAATTTGGGCCAGTACTTTGATTAACTGAAATAAAAAAAAAAACAAAATTTTTATATTTTAAAATTATCATACAAATCTCCAATTTCATAGGTAAAGACCTAATATAATAATAATATAATATTCCATAACTATCACACAACGCCGTCTAGTCCCAAGCTAAGCAGAGCTTGTGTGATGGGTACCAGACAACTGATAAACATACTTATATATTTCTAAATACATACATATTATAGATAAATTACACCCAGACACAGAACAAATGATCGTGCTCATCACACAAACATTTTTCCTGGGTGGGAATCGAACCCACGACCTCCGGCATAGCAGTCAGGGCAACCAACCACTAGACCAACAGGCAAGATGAGAGCAGTACTACATACACGATCGTACTTGCGCTTGATAAAGGTTGAGTAGCTGTTCCGGCGTGAAGTACCGTCTCACCTTTGCTAAGATCCCCAATTTTTTGGCAGCCAGTTGAGCCTTTGCCTCGATGTATAAGCCAAAATTAAGAGTAGACGACAGCGTGTGTCACACAACTCAATGTGGCGCCCTCTAGCAGGCAAAAAGTATTGTGTTAAAAAAAATAAGATGAATACGCTGTGTTTGGTATCATTTGAAAGGGCTTCACTTGTAAATTTCCAAAATATGGTTCAAATTTAAAGTGACGCACTCTAGCGGACAAAAAGTCATTTGTTAAAAAAACGTTTAGGTAAATACCTACATTGTGTTTGATATCATTTGAGCTTCACTTGTACTTATTACAAATGTCATCAAAATTCAATGGGCACCACATTGAATTCAAGAGGTCAAAAAATTTGTTGTCAAAAATGATAAATGTAGGTACCATGTTTGGTACATTTGAAAGGACTTTACTGGTACATGGAAACAATAATAAAATGCTATACTATACGTCATGTTATAGTGATTTAACACCAAAATAGTTTAAATAATAAAAATTAAAACATTACATAGGTACCAACCGTAACACTTTTATAACGTGTGACTATACTTTTCTTTTTGTTTTGTTCTGGCTTCTCCAGTAACCTTATTTATTTCAGTATCCTGAAAATCTTGTTTCATACTTTTTTAGCGTCGTTTTTTTTATCGTAGTCGGTTTTAGTTTTTTTTTTACTTTTTATATTGGCCTATACATCCGATTTGCGTTGAAAATGTATCATGCATACAGATATACACAAATACTGCTGTTCTCCATGATATTTACCTACTTACTCTGGGGACTCTCATATTTTCTAAAGATGGCACAATGTTTTCTGGAATTAGTGCTACTGTTAGTAAATTGTATTAGGTACTTATCTAGGTAAAATTAAAAAAAATAAAAGAAAATAGTGGTAAAAAATATTATTTTGTGAGTGCATTAATTCTGTTTCCGTTTTTCCTTTAATTATTCAAGACTCCAGTCTCCTTTATTAATTACTGCTGTTTCAATCTTTTGGAACACTAAAATGTTTTGGAACAGTGAGTTGGTTCAGTAAAGAGTTACACACGCCTTGGGCACGTCACAATTATGGCGGTAAGTCTCCTCTTTGAGGCGAGGTTGGAAAGACCTCACGGCGTCCTCACCTTCCGCATGACATAGGTTCTCATCGAAAACGGGAAATTCGGGAAGTTCCTGCACCGAATTCGTGCGGAAGCGACGCCCGGGTGTTGCCACTGTGTGGACCGCCCGGAGGACACGGTGGAGCACACGGTGGAGGTGTGCCCCACTTGGGAAGAGCAACGTCGTGTCCTCGTGGGGGCGATCGGCGGCAGCGATCTTTCGCACCGGGCCTTGGTACAGGCCATGGTCCGGAGCGAGGAGTGGCAGACGGTCGTCTCCTTCTGCGAAGCAGTAATGCTAGCAAAGGAGGCGGCCGATCGCGTGAGGCAACGGCAACGGTCCTCACGCCCCAGCCGCCGCCGGGATTCCAATCCCGATTTCCGGCCACCGTAGGCGCGGGCTTGCGTCCGACCGTCCGGTAACCGTCCGGACCGAGCTCAAGTCGTCGACGGCACATATTGTTTTACGCGCGCCTCAGGCAGATGTCAGCAAATCGCAGGGGCCCAGCAGGGTAGAGTGAAAAAGAAACCCGGACCCTGGGACGAAGGCAACGAAGGAACAGGGGTGGGTTTTTAGTTAGTAAAAGTCTGACACTATATCTCGCTTCGCCCAAGAGCGGGATTTGTCATAAGAGAATTTTCCCACCTAAAAAAAAAACACACGCCTAGCACGCAGTGTGTTTCTGGACAACACCCGACGTCACGTGTCAATTGTTTAAGATTTTTTGCAGAATACATTGATATCAATTTATTTTTTTATAAAATCTTCTTGAAAATCTTCATTTGACTCGTTATAATAATAATAATGTTTATTTTACCCAAAAAGATTGTACAAAAGAAACTTAAAATTTAGTATAAGCTATTATAAATACAATACATTCTAATAGGTGCATCTGTAACCAAACCTCTCGGAAAATTATTTGCATACAAAAATTAAGGTAACGAGTACAGCATTATTTGGATTCAACAAAAAAACAAAAAATAATAATAATAAAAATAAAGTTAGATAAGCTAAACTAAAAGTTGGAGTGTATGAATGATGAGAAGTGAGTCAGAGTGTAATGGGCGATGAATGTTGGTGTATGTGTGTGTGTGTGTGTGAGATGATGTATGAATGTTAAGTGCGGAGTAAACTGGTGTGAGTGTATGTATAGATATAGAGTAATTAGCAAAGAACGAATTAGATATTGCACAAAGGGCCCCGTCTACCTCGATACGATAAATAATTTTTCTGTGTCATCATAAGATAATGTCACTATACTTAACTTTTTCACCCTGTCTTTGCAACGAACCCTATTAAGCAAATAAATATCCAGAGTATAGTTTATTTTATTATAGACATGGGGACCCAAAAATACAAAAAATCTTCTAATAAAAGACGTTTCCGGTTTATGTACACGAGTACATACTAATTGTTTCCTGCGCCTGTGTGTAAGGTTGGGTCATATGCTAATTCTTGATGTTGCTTTAAAATTATAGTTAGTATGTAGAGCTGTCTGATAGTAAGCACCTCACAGTATTTATATAGCTCTACAGTGGGAAATAACCGAGGCTTGAAAGCGCAGACCTTCAAAATGGCGCGTTGAGCGATCTCAATGGGCTTAATAACTGTTTTAGGAACTCCTCCCCAGGATGAGATACAGTATGTGAGTACTGACTGGCACAAAGCAAAGTAGATTTGTTTCAATAACCATGCATCAACAACGTATCGCAGCTTCCTAAACACATATATCAGCTTTCTAATTCGAGCGCTGAACAATTTTATATGGTCTTTGAAGCTAAGCTTGGCGTCGAAGAGGATACCTAAGTATTTAATAGAATTAACACGTTCTATTGGTTTACAATTGCAGTGTGTGTCTAGGGAACATTGGTGAGGGACTATGTTGTGGTTGCTCCTTATATGTGTTGAATGACGTATACTAAACGTCAGGTATTTGGTTTTATCAGAATTTAAGGTTAGAAGGTGAAGTCTAAGCCATTGGTTTACGATATTAAACCCATTTTGTGCAGCATTAAAGGCCTCATCCCAAGTATCAGCAGAGAACAGAAGAGCTGTATCATCAGCGTATGATATGATGTCACCCTTGGGAATGTCGATACTAGTGAGATCATTAATATAAATGAGAAAAAGTGTAGGGCCTAAAATGCTACCCTGTGGAATGCCAAACGAAACTGGAAGATCCGCGTTTACAACACTCCCTATACGAACAGGCTGCATTCGATCTAAAGATAACTCTCGAAAAGACGGGAGTTGAAGTCCTCGCACTCCAAGTTTTTCTAGCTTGGTAATTAAGATGGGAATAGGAATGGTGTCAAAGGCTTTTTTGAGGTCGAGGAATATAGACAAGCATTTTCGCCCTCTATCTAGGTTAGTACTTATAAAATTAGTTAGATAATAAATAGCATCATCAGTAGATCTGTTTGCTCTAAAGCCAAATTGATTATTTGCAAGTAGGTTATTTTTTTCCAAGTATTTAGTGAGTCTATTGTAAATTATCTTTTCCAGTATTTTTGAGATAGCGGGTAGAATAGAAATCGGACGATAGTTGGAGATATCATTTTTATCACCACCCTTAAAAATTGGACGAACTTCGGAGTTTTTCAATTATGAAGGGAAAAGACCTGTATGGAGGCATTGGTTAAAAATGAAAGTAACCGGCGGAACAAGAAAGTCAACATGTCTCTTCAAAAATCTATTCGATATATCATCACGGCCCACCGTACAATCCATTTTTAGACCCATTATAAGGCTAGAGAGCTCATCCTCACTAGAATCCTCCAGCACAAATGAGTTAAGTTGTGTACTAGTGTTGGAATAATCCGTCACACTAGTGGTGAGGCAGAATCGTGTAGTTTAGAGCAGTTTTCCGTCAACGACTTGCCAATATTAACAAAATACTGATTTATAGTGTTCATAGATTTTTCGGGTGAGGAATTTATTGTCAAAAGTTGATTGGGGTGAGTAGAAACTTTGTTAAAACCAGATATTTCTTTTAAACATTTCCAGAGCTTTTATGGATTATTTTTTGATTTTTCGACCTCTGATTTTTCATATTCACGTTTTACTTTCTTTAAAATTTCGGTACAGAAGTTCCGGTATCGGGTGTAAGTTACTTTCAATATGTTATTATACTGGAGGCTACCTACTCCTTCCTGCAGAGGGTTGAAATCCGGGGGATGGCTACCCGGCCTCAGCATCCCACCTAGAAAGCCTGGGACTGCCTACTCCGTCCCCGCTACCTGTCCATGTCCACGACAAGGACTAGGCCTAACTTTATCAGGCCTCATACAGTTTGGCTTTTACCATTACCATCTTTAGGAATCGATTGCGCCGAAACAACAAATAACCACATGGAGCTTGAATAAGATATTTACATAAATAATACTTAGCACGTCCCTTTCCTCCAGACACGGCACGAAGTCTTTAACGAACATAATTCACGCTCTGTACACAAGCGATCACACAACACGTTAACTATAGTTTGCGACTTTTAGAAATGGCGGTTACTAGTTACTAGCTCAGTTGGCGCCAATTAATCTCACGCTATTGCAAAGTCTATAATATCTATGCTTACCATAGTTATTCAAGATGGCGCCTCTAGATGTTGCTAGAGTTGAATTTATATACTTGGTCTATGGCTTCGCGTTCTTCGCGACAATCCGTCTGTAAAAATGTATCAACAAACTTTTGTCTTTTTTAATTCTTTATGTTATATTTTTAATAACTAAATTTATAATATATTTTTACACATTCCTGATCCTCTATCCATGTGGTTCTGAATTCTGATTCTTTTCATTTTCGCGTTAAATGTTTCCCTACCTTTATCTTCAAACCCCACCCAAAATAAAATCCTATCAATAAACAACTTGACTAGATATTATCTCTAGTCCGACGGACTGAAAAAAAAAACTAAAGTGACAGCTGTCAACTGTCATCTGATCGGCCATACTGCCCTGCGTTCAAAAATAACCAGAGTAGGGTAGGGTCGTTACTCTAACTGTTCAAAAATGCTTCGAGTTACAACCCAGGGTCGTTCTTTTATAACTCGAGTAGCTACCCTAGAGTTAACCCAACTAACTCTAAGGGCGGAATTCACCAATAAAACTAATCGCGTTTTAACGTTTGGCTCGCAAAATCGCGTTTAGCCGCTGTCACTAGTGTCACTTATCTGTATTTTTCTTTTGTTGTATTTTTATAAGTGACACAAGTGACAGCGGCTAAACGCGATAATGCGAGCCAAACGTTAAAACGCGATTAGTTTTATTGGTGAATTCCGCCCTAACTCCGAGCAGGGTAGCTTGGTGTAAGCGGCCATAGATGTCAGTTGCTTGGCATTGACAGTTGAACTCTACGTTTGCGTGCAAAAATGCGAGCGTAGAGTATCTACCCCTATGACATCATCAGAGTTAACTGTAACCTCATTTTTGAACGCAGGGATGAGCGCATTTGTTTACACAGCCAACTGACGTCACGACCTGAGTAAATATGGCGTCCATTGCTTTCTACATTTTCGTCAAATACGTGCGAAATTTGAAAATGTTTTTAAATGCATTTTTAGGGTACTTAGCGACTGAATAAAATTTGGTGTATTTTTTAGTAGTTTTTTAGCACTATAGAATCCAATTGAGACATTTTTCACTTTTTGAGTCGTGGCATAGCGTGTTGGTAATGTGCACGGTGCACATCAAGTGTCGACACATGGCGTCGCGTCGCGTTTGTTTCAATAGTCTGTTTCCGCCTGATAAGTGCGTATTACGAGCGAAAAAATTCTAAGACTGGCAACAGTGGCAACCCTGCAATAGTTTCACTCAGTGAGTCAGTGTCTCTGTTCAGTTCACTTGTTCACTCACCCACACTAATACGAATGAGTCCCACACATCTATAAGCGCATTGATATTGTGAGATTTCTTTATTTACAATACATAATTAGAAACATACCTACTATAGAAGTAGTTATGTTTCAAAATCTTTACGTAACGTTGATTATCTAATACTTTTATTATAGATACTTAAGTTTGTAGTTTTTGGTTGTGATCATTTAGAGGAGTAGAGGACAATTAATATTTGGAAGTATTTAGTAATCCTAATCGCAAAATAATTTACTCAAGTTAGTTGTTATCAGATAACACGAGTTCTATTTGATAACCTACGGGGGGTCATCGAAACAACTGTATCGACTCGCGAAGCCGACAGTATCGTGTAGTATAAACGCCGTATAATTTTATAGAAGACAACGATCAGTATCGGATTCCCTTTTCAGTGGAACTCACATCTTTGTTTATTAACTGTCGTCGCCGAGATCGCGTATCGATCGAATCATTCGATAAATATAAGAGCGAGGAACTTCACGGTAACCAGTTTTTGTGCGACGTTCGTGAATTGTGATGTGGTGACCTGATTCATAATTTAATTTTGAGATATAAATCGGCTTGTGCCTCGATTTGTGTGCGGTGCGCAACCACGGTGACGTTTACAAGTAGTTCGATTGATTACCGACATGTCGCAGATAAAGTTGATAAGCCGCGCTAGTCGCGTGTTGTCCGGCGCAGCGGCGCGGTCGGAATTAGTGTTAGGCGAGGCAGTTTCGGCACAACCGCAGAGGAACCACACGAGCGTGCGAACCATGGCATCACAGAGGAAAACCCTTACTTTAGAAACTTTGAATCCTAACATTAAAACACTGGAATATGCAGTCCGTGGACCTCTTGTCACCCGCGCCGCTGAAATCGAAAAGGAGCTTGAGAAGGTATTTATTTTTGCATAATGTTTTTGACTAATACGACCCTCTGACCGGTATGATGAATGCATTTTACGCATAGTTTGACTAATCATAGCCCACTTAATCTAATGCTATCCGAGAAGCTGTCTATTGTTTTGACGTAAATAAAATTATCGATTTTTGTCACCTACCGTGAATAATGTCAAATTCAATTTAAACCATGTGAAACATGTGTTATCAAGGTCTCTGATTTAAAGCATTTACATTATTATACATATATTTATGTTTTCTTGTTAATTATTGAAACATTGAAATCTTGCTTTATTGTATGAAAATACTTGCTGACACAAGACTGCCTATCAAAGAGAGTAAAGTTATACTCATTTAAATATGTAGCTTCTTGATAACCATGGGTTGTTGCAAATATAGCTAAAATATTTATAAATGTTTTGGGGATAAGAGGAACTCTATGGTCATAGTAAATTAGGTTTTATTATGTTTAGTGACAGATGATATCCTGCTAACAATACAAATTAAACCACAATTAATGATGAATAAATTATGTTTTTACGTGCACTATATTAAATGCAATATCAAATAAGTACCTATATGCTAGAAAATGTTATCCAGCTCTCAAGATTGTTCCATAAGAATTTAATTTGTTTTTCACATAGCAATAACTTTTAATTAAAACAAGTGCAAACTGCAAATTAATTGTTGATTTAACTTAACTAAGTAATTTAAATTAATGAATTAAGTACTTACATTCTTTTTTTATAAGTAAGTAACTTCATCAAATCGAAAACAAGTGATTGAAACAAGATTAATTGATCCTGGTGATTGATACTTTCATCCATAATCAAGTCTTGTCCAAGAGGTATTTGGTCAGGTGAGTTACCAATTCCAACACTTACCAGAAAAAAAGTTAAATACCTACCCACTCAAATATTTTTATACACAAGTGATATTGTAGATGACAAGGTCATTACAGCGATAAAAATAAATTATGAATTCTGAAAGTCACATTTAAATCTTTTTAACTTACTATTCTCATTTTTGATGGCTTGAAACAATTATGCTTTTCTACAATAACTTTCACAATATGTAGACAATTAGACATGAATGAGAATATTGTGCAAACATAAATTACACTTAGAGACCTATTAAAAAAAAAAAAAAATATTATATATAAAAAAATACCAAAGACAGATGTTGGATAATAATATCCTTTAATTGAATAGTTCATAAGAACCCTCTGCTTAGCCCCATGTTTTTAACACGCTTTTATTAGTTTCACCTGTATGTATGTATGTTTGTTTGTTTGTAACCGACCCCTTTGAGCTCGATTTTGTCCTACTTTGAACGATCAGATTTAATTCAAACTTTGCACACCTGTCAAAGATCGATGACAATGCAATAATCCGACCAAAATATTCGATTATCCTAATTAGATTCGCCAGGATTAATTAATTTCTAAAAAATGAAAAATAAATAATAGTTTAAAAAAACACGCTTTTATAGAAAATCCAACTAAAAAAATAGAAAATAAATTTTAATAAATTTGGATTAAGAATAGTGTACATAAGAAATAAATGTATATTATTGTAAAAAAGCGTGGGGTGCATATAATGTCAATAATTATGAACATTTTATTGACAGATGAGTAGAAGGATCATCACTTTGATAATAATTATCTTAAAAAACACTTTGAATGCACCCCACGCTTTTTTACAATAATATACATTTATTTCTTATGTACACTATTCTTAATCCAAATTTATTAAAATTTATTTTCTATTTTTTTAGTTGGATTTTCTATAAAAGCGTGTTTTTTTTAGTTTTTTTAAACTATTATTTTTTATGAATAAATTCAAACCGGTTTATTTGCACAGGTTAACTGTAACAGTCTGGGCAGACTTCCTGGCAAGTTTAACTTCTATGTTTTTAACTTACCCTGACATGAAGAAAGCTAAACTTGATTTTCATTAAATTTTAATTTCAATTTAGTAGGTAAGACCTACAGCTGTTTGGTAAGGACCAACCCCGAGTTGATGGTGGCTAGCGTTCAACAGGGCCGATGCCATCTAGGGCTGCAGGAATTTTTGAGAAAGTTAACATGACACTGGAAGGCAAATGGCAACTGAAGGATACAAGATGGGTTTAGTCAGTAAAAATCTGATCGCTCCACCCTAAAGTGGAAAAAGTCATTTGATGTTTTTTTTATTATTTTTTTTATCTTTTTCCACTTCTAAAAAAAATGCATGGCAGCTAATTCTTGACAAAAACTTTTTTATTGGCTGACATTGAAGAACGATTTTAACTTAAGACTGATTATAAAAGTAATTACTATAATCCTCTAATTACCCCAGACAGATGAGATTTTTTTATCTTTACCAGCCTCATTTAGTTAAATAGCCGTGTAAAAGTGTTTTTAAAACCAAATAATTATAATTTATCATTTAGTTTGACACTAAAATTAACCATTGAGAAATTTTGGGCACGCCACAATTATGGCGGTAAGTCCCCTCTTTGAGGCGTGGTTGGAAAGACCTCACGGCGTCCTCACCTTCCGCATGACGCAGGTTCTCACCGAACCCTAATAGCACCGAACACGGTAAGTTCGGGAAGTTCCTGCACCGGATTCGTGCGGAAGCGACACCCGGGTGTCGCCACTGTGTGGACCGCGCGGAAGACACGGTGGAGGCGTGCCCCGCTTGGGCAGAGCAACGCCGTGTCCTCGTGGGGGCGCTACGCCTAAGAGCGAGATTTGTCACTAGATGATTTTCCCACCTTAAAAAAAAACCATTGAGAAATTTCCTCAACGCTTGTGAAAGATTCCATGCTGTAACAAAACCGTGGCTTATCTACAACAAACAAATATCTATATCCATTGTTGAGATAATAGCTAATGCAACCACTTTTATATAATAATGAGAGTGAACTGATAGTATGTCATACTGTGTGTGGCACTCGGCTTTCGATAGTCTGATGTAATCTAGTGTCGGATTTAAAATACACAATAATACCCTATCAAAATATTTTTAATCCGACTATATATTGATTAATTTTCATATTACAAAAAAGCAATCCTTATGATTTAGTAGGTACTGTCCACCTTTCTGGCGACTACTAGCTTATGAATGAAATTCTAAAGTAAGTTGTATTTTCTTTTTCATTCTAGCCCTATTGATCAGATTGTCACCTTATGTAGCGATTCCAAGCTAGGTATATAAATCGGTAATTTATCGTCAAACAATGAAAGTTAATATAATAGTATCCAATAACGCACAATCTCACAGATGTCCTTCATAAATTAAAAGCTATCTACGACTGGACTACGTAATGGCATGGAAGTCTCGCCACATTACTCACGACAATGCGGAAATAACTAGCTTGAAGACATTGAAGTTTGGCCAAATTAACTGCAAATACACGGGATTTACGCAGTGCGATTAACCGTTGCGTCTTTGTGATTAATGTTCTAAAGAGCAGAGAGGCCCTACCACGCAATCCATTTGACAAACTAAACACCTTTAACAATTCAGTTTAGGTCGTAAAATGGATCGCGTTATGTGCTCATGGTAGGGCCTCAAGTTTCCGAGGTGCGGGTGTTGATCACTGCTTGGAAGCTTTCGAGATAACCAAGAGACGGAATCTGGAGAATCAACGATGTTTGATTCAAAGAGCCGCGACTGGAGTTGCTGGTGCTTTTCCAGAGATGCTATGCAGCTATGCTGCGAGGATGTGAAAGCTAAGCTACGAAATTATATGCCCGTTTCTACTGAGCTGTGCAAGAAAGATGCGCAGCTCTAGCTAAGCGATGTATTTACAGTAGAGAAGGCACGCCTAATGTAGATACTCTGCTGAGCATATAGCTACATCACTCGTGACCATCCATAGCACGCAGCCATAGTACGCATCCAGAGCACTCATCCATCCATATAAAAAACGTAGCCTAGTCGAACCTTTTTCCCTTAGTGCTAAGTTACATGAACCAATGATTATGATTGGTGGATATCAAACGCATCCATAGCTACTTATCATACTTAGGCTTAGGTTGATTATATTTTTTTATTTTATTATTATAAGATTTGCGTTTGACCACTATCTCAGATGGCAAGCGATGATGTGATTGACGATGAAACATGCTTGCCTAGAAGTAAAATATTCACTTTTGGCCTAAGCACCCTCAGGTTGAAATGTCTCGAATACGAATTAACTGCACGAGCATCATAAAAGCTGCAGTATAATTTGCGAAATGATTGCATGACCGGCGCGGCGACCGGCTGGATCGTTTCACATACAGTGCAGCACTAAGTAATGCATATTATACATATCGATTTTGCGCCATTACAAGGTTTTGTTATTTCAGCTGCGCTTAGGAAACATTCAAAACGGTAACTGTACCTAGGTTCGTTAGCATGACTTAAATGCTTATTGACTCAGCTGCAAAACGGAATGTCCAATGTCTTCCGAATCCTCCTCCTTTTATTTGCTAGTTCCACGTCGTATTTTTCTATATATATAAAAGGAGAAACTGACTGACTGACATATCATTGCACAACCGAAACTACTGGGACTAGGAGCGTGAAATTTTGCACACGGTTTTATTTTACCCCATAAGGGGAGTGAAATGGGGGTCCAAAGTTTCAAATAGTCAAAAGCTTTTATTTCACACGGGGTTTGTATGGAAAAACCTACTTTAAAGCGGGCGAAGCCGCTGGCAGAAGCTAGTCTTACATAAACTGAAACTTTTATTTGTATGTAGGTTCAATACTATATCAAGATTGACGTCGTTTCTATAAAGAAGACCTAGAATTGCATTAAAATTGTTAGGCTACGAAAGCTGGCTGTGATACACAAACAAATACTTATTTTTCTCATTATGCAAAGTAATTAAGGTTTCCATTCAACCCAATCATGATCAAGGCCATTAGTTGCCACCGTTCGCGTACGGTTTCTCTCGCCAGCCGAGTGTGAAAATATGTGGTCGCGCAGTGGTGTCACATGTTACATATGCGTAACACCTTGGTGTAACACTGGCATAGACTGGGACATTGGAGCTGAGAGCTGGCAGTCAAGGTTCTTGAAGGTCGCGGTTAAGACAGGAGTTTGATTTATAGATGATGCGAAGATATGAGACTCTGGTGTAGATTGACGGTATATTACCGGGGATACTAAACGTTGAGCAAATTGGAGAAGTATCAAGAAAGCTCGCGTCAAGAAACGCGGATCCTGAACATTAAGATTCAGAATGAAGTTTAAAGAAGGGGAAAAAATATTTTTTTGTACTGACAGTCTGACAGGATGATACAGATGTAAGTGCTTAGGGCACTAAGAATTGAACATTAGTTACAGGTTGAGAAAAGGATGGGAGAGAATACATGAGCTCAAAGCCGGAAGTGCGTTGTTAACGATCCTGCGCTATTGGCGAATGTCCTCTAAATAGGTCATGTGTGTTGAGTGTAGGAGTTCCAGCCAGTCATAGAGCTATTCAGAATAAATATACAGGAATGTGCATTCGATAGTGCTCCAATGGCGTTCTGTTTTTAACCGACTTCAAAAAAAAGGAGGAGGTTATCAATTCGGTTGTATGTTTATTTTTTATGTGTGTTACCTCAGAACTCCGTCGTTCATGGACCGATTTGCAAAATGTTTTTTTCATCTTAGAGGTTATGCTTTCCGAATGGTGTCATTTTTTTCAGAATTCAGTTCTGATGATTGGATCCATGAGGAATCGAAGGAACTCTTCAAATATTATGGGCTCTTCAATTATTATATAGTGATTTTGGTATTGTCATCGAGAACTTAAGCACTTACAGTCAAAAAGTAACATTTGATGAAGTGGAACTGATGAAGAAGACCAGAATCGGCCAACGGAACTTCATACTCACATAGATCAATCAATGAAGATAGGAGAAGAAGCCTAAGAGAGCTAGGCGATTATGACAATACAAAAAAATAAATGGTTCTGAATAGTTCAGTATGTCGAAAATGGCATCATCGAAATGACCTGATTATGATGATGATGAAGCCGGAAGATAGGCACCGGAACTCTGTAATTAATCAATGTATCCTAGCCGTGTTTGGGCTTATTAGCATTGTCATGAAATGCAGTTTGGCTATAAGGTACTATCGAACTGATCTGATGATGGAGCCGGAAGGTGAAATGTAGACACAGGAACTTCATAATAAAACAATGTAACCTAGCAGTTTTTGGATTAATTGGAATTGTCATGAGAAATAGGCACTCTGTTTATAAGTGTATCGCAACTAAAAAGTGTGAAATAAAAAACTTTTTACAAAAAAAAACGACTTCACAAAAAAATAAAAAAACACAAAGGATCTAAGTAACTTTAATTGCGGAAATCGGTGTTAAATAAGACACAAATAATACCGAGAAACACCGACTTCCGAAATTGATGTGAAAAAATGAAGACGGTTTTTTTTGTAAAAAGTATTTTCCATTTTAAATGCAGATATACGCGAAACCTTGTTGTCTCTGCAGGCTTAAGAAGTGTTAGTAATCTAAATATTCATGGACCATGGTATCGACTTTTAGGCAGAAAGAAGAATAAATTCGTAATAAGTCCTAATTAACGATGATGATTTGCATGATTTTTGATACCCATCTTATTGTTCACAAGATGCGCTTGGATGTTTTAGTAAACAGTTTTAGAGTACAAAGTACGACGAGTGACGATAAGAAACTCTCGGCTTATTTAATATCGTTCGATTATTTACTACTGTATGTTATTGCTAGCATCATAAGCATTGTCAGTAAAAAATACAAGTAATCGACACAACCTTAGAGTATCCATTATTTATTTTAAATTTATTATTGACTCATTGTATAGATTCTGAATTCATTGTTCAAGAGTGCCTGAGCCTAGTGCCTGTTCGTAGCTTAGTAAATAGTAGATAATGAAAGTACTATGTAAACTTGTTAATTGTAATTGTGACACTGAAGGCCTTCACGCTATTGTAGATAGACACGTTAATTGCAAGTACTATGTAGGCACATTATTGCAATGCCAAACGATTCTGAAAATAGTAGGTCTTAGTTCTTTGTAATTAGGTTAAGTGAAGTCACCGTAGTGATTAGCTAGGTTTATGTGAAGGCATCGGATGGGAATATTAAGTAAATAAGGAAAAGGTTAAGGAAATCAGAATTTTAATTGTGGTTTTTATAGTTAACTCCATTTAGGTAGAACAACGTGATTTCGTCTGAAATTTTCCTTTCAGTGCATGAATCAATTGGATATTTTTGGAATAGTTCTTGGCAGTTAGTTCTTGACAACGAGAATATAACGTATTGTAAGTTACCTAGTATTTTACTACACAACGTGTTATTTCAAGGCCCTGTCGCCAGTTGTCAACTGAAGTCAATGAGTGATTTCGCCGGAAATTTTCGGAAGTTTCCGCGCATTTTTTAGCCAAGAAATTGCAAAAACTCACATTATTTTGACTAATTTTCTTTCATGTTCGATTACTTACAACTTTTCAACCTTTTGATATTAAAATGTTTGAGTGATAAAGACAAATAACACCGCCAACGTGTTACCACATATACCGTCAGATAACACTCGTGTTCAACTACAAATGAGGATTGAGATAAGATATTTTGGTGTACAATAAAGTTTATTCTATTCTATTGAGCCTCTCTTCGTTTATCGCTATTATTAGCAAACCGAATATTTGACCGTACTGCAGTTATACATAGGGGGCACTCTAAAGCAAAACGGTAATCTAATAATTCATAACAAAACACTGTCGGCTTGGATAAGGTCGACGAAGGCCACCTACAAATTCTGGGTAGTTTCAAAAAAATAACCACGAAGGCTAAGGCTCGCCTTAGCCTTCTAACCTAACCTGTGCATGTTGGACTGCCCTAAAATTCTGCTACTTTTTACACGCGGGCGAAGCCGCTGGCAGAAGCTAGTAAATGATTAAAATACATATCTAGTGCCCCTCTTTTACTTCCCATTCGAACCTGGATCCGGAATCAGTTATTAGGAACAATGCAATTTATACAGCACAGTTCTAGTGTTACCTTTATTAGATCATTTCAAACTCAAAGGCCTCGCAGTTACTACAATCACCTCATAATAAATAGTTAAATGGTCTTTCATAACAGTTATCTTTCACTTCAAGCTACCTAACTGTAACTATTGTACAACAATGCCCTCTGCGAAAGGTCATTCTCATTTTACGTAACATTCTTCAGTGGGTCGATACCACACCACAAGAAAAACCAGTTCAGCTACGTTCAGTACATACATTATTTTCTTGTTCGACCTGTTTTTAGGGTTCCGTAGCCAAATGGCAAAAAACGGAACCCTTATAGATTCGTCGTGTCTGTCTGTCCGTCCGTATGTCACAGGCACTTTTTTCCGAAGCTATAAGAGCTATACTGTTGAAACTTGGTAAGCAGATGTATTCTGTGAACCGCATTAAGATTTTGACAAAAAATAGAAAAAAAAAAACAATAAATTTTGGGGGTTCCCCCATACTTGGAACTGAAAGTCAAAATTTTTTTTTCATCAAGCCCATACGTATGGGGTATCTATGGATAGGTCTTCAAAAATGATATTGAGGTTTCTAATATCATTTTTTTATATACTGAATAGTTTGCGCGAGAGACACTTCCAAAGTGGTCAAATGTGTCCCACCCCCGTAACTTTTAAAATAAGAGAATGATAAAACTAAAAAAAACTATATGATGTACATTACCTTATAAACTTCCACCGAAAATTGTCATTGTACATGTAACATCACACAAGACACCTCTTTGTAGGCCTTAGGAAATATTTGTTTCGTGTGGAAACCAAACCCGCTATATCTACATTGCACAGCAGCCAATCGCTCAACCACTGCTAACCGTGCCGTGGTAGATTGCATAAATGATAAAGATAGATGTTTGAACATCTATCGTTGAATATGGGTCATGGTGGTCTACATTCAGTCATGATTTAATTCGGTGTAGACAGTTGAAGTAGAGGTCGTTTCTAATCCAACTTTATTGTAGCACCTATTGAGATAAACTAAGCAAATATCGAAATAATAATAACACGACGTCATCACATCATTGTGTATCCATATGATTTATCTCTATATATTAATGTAGTATTGTTATTACTTATTGTGATTGTAAAACCTCTTTATATAACTCAGGACCATGAGGATCTTCGACCTTTAAAAGACGTACTTACAAGGGTTTGAAACTAATTGATGACAAGACGCAGATGACCCTTAATATGATAATTATACTATTATAATTTTCACATTTTCCAAACATTCAGCACATTTTCAATAGCCTTCTACTAAATGAAATCTTTTTCACTAAATTAAAACAAACTCGGTTTTTTTTTATCGCTGTTTCACTTATAAGTCTTGTTATTTGTCATCAGGGAGCCAAGAAACCTTTCAAGAGGGTGATCAAGGCAAACATCGGAGATGCACACGCCATGGGACAGCAGCCCATCACCTTCATCAGACAGGTATGACCATCAATCAGGTATGGTATGATCTCGCCGTCATCTTGTCACAACCTACTAGCAGGAAGAGAGCTGATGAACCATGATCTATTTTTCATTTTGAGGAACCTTAAGTTAAATTTCTAGCACTGTTTTAAACAGGCAATTTTAATCTGATCAGCCGAAAGATGACTGCAAGACATAAGGCTCCTCCATGTGGCGCCACAACGACCGATCTAGTGCGTTTCGCATTCATCGGATTCTTGTGGGAGGCCTACCATCGCTGCGCTTCCAGTACGCGGTCGCCACTCCAGTACCTTTCGGCCCCATCGACCATCTGTTTTACGAGCAACGTGCCCTGCCCACTGCTACTTAAGTTTGGCGATTCTTCGGGCTATGTCTATAACTTTGGTTCTCTTGAGGACATCTTCTGATCACTTACTATTACTATTTTATCTGTTATGTCTCTAAGATTTTCCTTTTTTACAACGGATATAAAATTTGGCAATAAAAACTGATTTAAGACTTGGTCGGTCAAGCTAAGCCAATGGTTGCTTGAAGAGTGTTAATTAACAATGTAATGCGGCATGAATATTGAACAATGTCCTAATAATATGACTTGCACTGAGAACAATTTATGACTAATAAATATAGTGACATGGTCTCATTAATGATCGTTTGATAAGAAAGGTAATCACTGGAAAAGGTTTTTCATTGTATGTATAACAACCTAATAACGCAATGTGAAAGAGAATTTATTGCTTAATATAGGCATTCGCATTTTTCTCTTGAACGTAATTAGGATGATGTGATTCAACCATTTCTTAATACAATAATTGTGTAATAGCAATCAACTACTTGTACTTAACGAGAATAATGAAAGCTCTAATGAAACTAGTTTGTTTTTAATGCTATGAATACTTAGTGTTGTAAAGTGGGCGCACAGATAAGGATAAGCATGGTTTTGTTGTAAGAATGTCCAGAGAATAGTAAACATTTGTTCATACGCTGTATGTTATTTTTTTCTCGCATTCATTGAATGACTGAGACCGGCCTGTTATTTAATCATTTTAAGAGGGTCCTTTTCCACTCGCCTATCGTCAACGCTCTTAATGACTAATGTGGTTAATGACGGTAAATAACGGACGGTATTCATAATTGGAGACTAACTACATTTATTCAGCTCCATTCAACTATTGTCGAAAATATTAGTTTTGTTTGGAGATGCGTACGCATCCGTTCAGCTTTCCGTGTGAATTTAGCTTTCGCGGTAAACGGGCATGAAACGAGCACAAATGTGTTTTATCTTGCGACGTCTTGCGTCTGCTAACGACAGTGTCCAGTGCTTTTCAGCCGCGTACGCTACGAAATTTAAAGCATGCATTAAACGCACACTATGTAGATAAGCGTATTATAAACTGGAGGATTATATCCTTGGTAAAAACGCTTGGCTAAATGCCGGTCCTGCTCCGCAGCCACAGCCACTTTTACCTTCAAAGTAGTTTATATATATATATAAATATTGGAAGAGATACTATTCCCCTTTTTGTATTGTTGTTTTCGAAATGTTTTTTATTTTATTTGTTTATTTCAATAGAGTTTATGATTGTTTATAACCTTTTGTATTTGGAAACAATAACATTGTATAATGTAGAAGCACTTTGTCAAGTTTTGTGAAGTGAATGTGAAGTACCATGGAGTCTTTTTATTAGGTTACAACTTGTTTGACATTACGAGCATGGCAGTTGAGAGTTTGTCATGCCCACTCAAATGTCTCGCTGATGGTGGCACGTGTTATTGGATCATTCAGTTCCCTTCAGAATGGTTGAGCTGAGTGGGGCTGATGCACGCGTCATGCTCGTGAACGGGTGCCGTCAGTTGAGAGTTAAGACTGGTCATCTCTTAGCTGCCAGTGACTTAATTCAATTTCTATTTTTTTTTAATTAGTTTATTTTTTATTGTAATTATTATTACTTATCTACATTGTGCTCACATATTAGAAGCGGCAAGAAATATGTAACCAAGATTTATGTAACTCATAATATGATTTAAAAGAGTGTCCATGGAGTTTCTTGTACGTTCTTCTCCATAGAGATCTACGCTTTGGAACTTGCAATTTAGCTTCACTTGTATTTTTTTTGACTGACCGACATTTTGACAATTCAAAAGTGCCTGTAATTGGTCTATTTAAAATATACGTTTCTGATTTCTAAAAATAGCTTTTCAATCTTATGATGATGTACGCGGCTGATAGAAGCCGAACTGTATAGGTACGTGTAACCAAAATCTTCTAGTGAAACACTGATGGAACTGAATAAATGTAGTTACTGCCTTAATAGGGAACATTGGCCATCCGCTGCGTTTGGTACGCGGCGGATGGCCCGCATGCGGATCTGTTTCAGTAAAAAAGCGGTATTTGGTATGCGGGTATCTCATGCTACATTTTTCCGCAGGTTTTGGCTTGCGTCGTGAACCCTGAACTGATTGATTCAAGCAAATACCCGTCTGATGTCAAGGAGAGAGCTAAAGCGATATTGGGAGCTTGCGGGTAATTATCATTGTTTTTTAAATTGATTTTGTGTGTGTACGTGAGTGTGCTGTAATAAATGAGGTTTTAGCTATAAAGGTTCGTCTACAATATAAATAAAATAATAAAACCTGTCAGTGCAGTACTCTCGAAATCACTGTCATAAAAATCAATCTTCGTAACCTTTTCAACTATGCTAGACTCATCTTCCAGTATAATCGCCTGCAGCTGCATTTTACATAGAGCGCCTGCCTGTCTGTCCCATCTACTGGGTGACGCAATACTCCTTGGCAAGACTGGTAGACAGACATTTGGACTTCACAGATTACAGACAGGCCTCGATATAAAATGGACTCCGGCAAGCGTGGTTGAACCTGCGATGGACCTTTTCAGATTCACGAAATGAACGCTTTAATTAATATGTTTCAGCGGCCAATCAGTGGGCTCGTACACGATGTCGCACGGCATCGAGCTGATCCGGCGCCACGTGGCAGAGTACATCGAGCGGCGCGACGGACACCCGGCCAACTGGCAGGACATCTGTCTCACCGGGGGCGCATCTAACGGCATCAAGAACTGCCTGCAGCTGCTCTGTAACACTGTCGATGGGAAGGAATCCGGTTAGTACAGCAGTCAGTGTGGCACCCGGACAACTGGCAGGACATATGTTTCACCGGGGGCGCATCCAATGGCATCAAGAACTGCCTGCAGCTGCTCTGCAACACTGTCGATGGGAAAGACTCCGGTTAGTACAGCAGTCAGTGGCAACTGGTTCACCGGGGGCGCATACAACGGCATCCTCCATCTCTTGAGCTCTACTGTCACCTATGTGGATTGAAGAATTTTTTAAACGAGATGGAGTACCCAGTCTCATACTCACGACTCTGGCGAATAGGGCACGAAAACACTTGTCGGACCAATCATACGTAAGCGGTTATAGGGTTAACAGCCACTTGAAATATAGAATCATAAAACATTGTGAAATGTTATGTTTTGGGGGTTTACCTTTTCGAGTTATCCAGTACTGGTTTATGTCGTAAAATATACAGAGGTTGTCGCACATTCGCCTGTACAGGTACCAGTGGCCCGGTTTTTCTTTCATGATGTGTTCCAGCATTGTAAACACAGTGTTTCCCTGTGTTCCAGCAATGTGAACACAGTGTGTTACTGTGTCCTTGCATTGAAAACACGTTGTGTCTAAAGACGCCAATATGTGGGAACGTTTGATCACTCGGCGGTGCCTACAACCGTTGAGAGCTTGCCAAATAACGTGTTACTGTTAGACAAATTGGCGGCAACACATGCAAGCGTCGAGTCGAGCTCCTTCTGGAGCTGTGTAGAGTGTAGCTCGGTTTGAGGAGAATCCACTATTTTTACCTGACTGGGGTTTCAAAGTTCTCTTCTCTCTCTTTCACACACTGTGTGTTCCTGTGTTCCAGCATTAGGAACACCGTCCCACGCGGTATGTCCCTATGTTTCAGTAGTGGGAACACTTATACCTAAGTAACTAGTATAAGCTGGTTACATTATTTCAAGTAGGTAAAACGTAGGCGCGATGCATGTGCATTCATTCGGCACGTAACAACGTCACTATGCTGTAAATTAAATAAATAACACGCTCTATTTACATTTCCAGTCATACACAGTCGGTACATAGGTATATTATACACTCATGAAGTACCAACCTACTTCACTTCCCTATTAAATAATATAACGTACCTATCGTATTTGAACATGAGTTTATTAACTTGGCTGCGATGCGATCGTGTTATCTTGCCGGTTATCGGCTCTAATCGCACTAGTGCGACAAGAGAGTAGCTGGGGAGTGATAGCTATCGCGTTCTTGTCAGAGAGACTTTCCTGTATTATATTTACGATTGCCAACTTATTATCTTAATGCTATAATGAGAATTTCTATGTGAAAGTGTTAGATATGCCTACGTATCATTACTTTATAATCCATTCAAAATATCATTAGACATTTAAACAAACCTTTTATACTGTCTGATCATTGATGGATGGCATTAAAAACAAAAAAAGGGGTTACAAGCTTGTACTGCAGCCGTTATTTATCATGCCACCAAAGCAATAAAAGTCAAAATTGGTTGAACGGACAGTAAGAAAGGTTTGTTTAAATGTCTAATCTTATTTCGAAAGGAGTATAGGTTGAATTATCCCTACATAGCGTAAAACAATGTCGCTTTCCTCATCTATCTGTTCATTCGCTAATTCCTCGAAAACGACGCAACGGATTTTGATGAGTTGTCACTAATAAAAAAGCCGGACAAGTGCGAGTCGGACTCGCGCACTGAGGGTACCGTACAAATTTACCTATGAAAATGGTTCAATTCCCGAATTTCCGAATCGCAATAATTTTTTTTTTTGTGACGTAACTACAAATTTACAGTTTTCAGATTTTTTCCTATACTTGTGCTATGAGACCTTGCTTTATGCCAAATTTCAGGATTCTAGGTCAACGGGAAGTACTCTATGAATTTTGATTCCCTTGAGAGTGTCAAAATATACATTTCTTGCGACAAAAACGGCCGTATCTTTTTTTCCGTTAACTGAGAATTTTAATTTTTTTTCATAGTTTCAAGGGACTGCAGATCTATCTAGTTTTAATTTCCATTCGATACCTCCACGCGTTCCCGAGATAAAGAGTCTCGACAGACAGACAGACGGACAACAAAGTGATCCTTTAAGGGATTCGTTTTTTCCTTTTGGGGTACGGAACCCTAAAAAGCAATTGGATATAATCTGCCCCCGGTTGAAGACGGGTCGGGTGTCTATAGTCATGTTTAACTACATTTATTTATCACATTTTTGTACTTCTGTCTGTGTTTAAATGGTGCAATTGGCTTCGGCCGTTCTGTTTAAATTAAATATATAACAAATAATCTCATTAGTGTTGTGATTTGTACGTTTCTGCTATCTTATTAAAAAACTGATATATGTATAAGGAGGTTGTAGACTGGCACTATTTAGGATTAATATCAATTAAACTATTTAATACGTCACGGTCGTACTAAATAGATTAATTCTTAACTAATTTCGACTCAATCATGCACAGTGCACACCTCTGTCCCTGCAGTTGGTTTTCCTTTTGTTTTGTCCACCTATTTATTTATAAAAGTAACTGCGCTTTATTGCCATAAATAACATGTTTACTAGTCTTTAGAACGCTTGTGTGAAGGAAAAATGAGGGCAATAGTGTAATGTAACAAGCGAGTCGGCTTCAACAACTTCTTTATGCGCAAAACGTAATCGGCAGCAACTAGCTCAGAATTTATTATAGGTAACTTATGAATATTTTGTTTTGAACACGTTGTCCCACACTAGAAATTACTCCTGTATCGTAAGCAGCGTGATTATTTAAAAAAAGTGATCAACTAAAACTAATGTTATCAGTACTAAAAAAAAATCTAGAATGAATGCAGAACAATATTAAAATTGTCCCTTACTAAAATACATAAATACTAAATGGGAAATAATTCAAATAAACAATTATTCGGAGAGCCCAAATTCTTCTTTCTTCTACTAAATGTACCAAAAACGGTTACATAATTCACATACTCAAGACACCCAGTCCCGGAACATGTAACTTTAGGCCATACAGAGGGTTCCCTCTCCTAGAGAGGAGGCCTGAGTCCCAGCAGGAACATTAGAAGGCTGATTATGCTAATATGCTATATTCAGATGTAAATTACCGTATCTGCTATAAAAATGAAAATAATTTATTTCTATTTTTCTTCATAAAGTCGATAAAATATCCTAGACATTCACTATAAAAATAAAAAATATCCATTGTTTCCAAGTGTGGGACAAGAAAAGTCGTGGTCAAAGCCAAGGTTAAGTACGTTTAACGTATAAACATTCAACACGCCTGTGTTACGAGTTCTGTGTTACATCATGCTCACTATAATAACATGTCGAGGATATTGTTCGCTCACTAGTAACGCATATTTTACGCAAATAGATTAGTTAGTATACAAGAGGATTATGTATGCTGGTCATAGTTAGCGTAATCTGTTAGTGGCCTCGCAGACAGTTGATTGGCACCGGTCAACGTTCGGTGGATATATAAGAGTTGCCTGGCGACCATGTGACAACCCTTAGGCTGTTTGCGCACTTACTGTGGCACACAGTGAGTTCCTGTGTTTCTGCACTGAGAACACAGTGTGTTTCTGAGTTCCAGCATCGTGAACACAGTGTGTTCCTGTGTTCTAGCATAGTGAACAAGTTCGTATTCCATTCAATACATGTACACAAACTTAAGTGGCAGTGGGTACCTATAACATTGATCAGCAGAACAGATGCTTGATGGGGTCGAAAGGTTCTGAAGTGGTGATCGCGTACCGAAAGACGCAACCCCCAAGATGGGCCGATGACCTGGCAAGGAGCGAGGGTATCCGATGGATGCGAGGCGCACAGAGCAGATGGTTGTGGTGATACATGGGGATCGGGGCCTATGTCCAGCAGTGAACGTTTTTCGGCTGTAAAAATGACGGTGGTGAAGTAAAAACACCCTTATTAATTATTATTGCGTTACGGTGCTACCGCTGCGCTGCAACTCTATACGTCAAAAGACTGTTGAGTGGTGAGCGTGGTCTCCTGCCTGAGTTCGATTGTCAGTCGGCTGCAGTTTCATTGAGTTTTACCGTTACAAATGGCATAGTAGCGTCGGTCAAAGTCTGCGTGCCAATTGCTATTAACCTAGAGCACGCGGCTCAAACTCCTATTCAGTGTCAGTAAGTGGCGACCTTTGTGCTGTCTATCTGCACAATTAACCTCAATCTGCCTTTTCCCCACACATCTGTCCTCCGCGATTGCGGACCAGTGCTTCTAGTAAGATACAAGGTCATTTATCCCTCCACCTCCGTCCTTCATAATCGTCGACCACATCATCTTTCAATTCGGTCAGATAGTTGTCAATCGCGAGCCTGTATTAAACAATATTTTTTTTTGCGGGCGTGTGTCCGACTTTTACCTTCCCTATGTTCCTTCAGTTACCTTTAACTTTCCAGGGCCGTAAGTATATCCTTTTCAGAACCGATCCTATGGCTATCGCAGGCATCGGCATGTATTAACCCATTTGATACACATTTTTTAGCCGATATATTTATGTATGTAAGTATGACTACCTACTATAGTTTCACGATAGCCTTATTTTACAATTTACTTTAATACTAGGACCCATACATAATAATGTATTACTATGTAATATTTGCATGCGTCTGAAGTCCGCCTCGCAACCTGTTCGCTAATAACGTTGAAGGTTGAAGTCATAACTCATATTAATTTCCTCGGCTAAATGTCTCGCTGCATAATGATTCTATGAAAAGAAATAAACATGTTCATGCGTTGTAAATCTATACAATGCAATACAAATCAATTAAATTGAAGCGTTTGTTTGTAATGTCAAAATCTATGCTTTATTACTAGCTGCATAATTATGATTATAATGTATGGCTGATAGTTGATTTTATTTTACTGGACGCTTCCACGTGTTTCCGCCAATTAGTCTACCAGTAACAGCGTTAGTTGGCAAGCTCTCTACAGTTGTAGGTACCGCTGAGTGATCAAAAGTTTGCACACAATTGCGTCATTAGGGACCATTCACACGCGACCTTGGCGGCTAACGACTGTCATGTTCTGCATACAATATTAGTATGTTCTCGATATCAGACTCACTAATAAACTAGATTAGATTTGAAACAAGCGATAATAAGTACTTACCCAAAAAAAACACAAAATGAAATATCGTCACTGGTCACAACATAACGTCTAACTGCCCACGGACGCGTAGCTTCATAGACGCGTATTCGTCATAAACACAAAGCGTATAGCTTTGTTTACGCCTGCGTGAAGTTTACATACAGCAAAACTATGAAGCTGTCAACGTAGCTGCAACTTCATGCGGTCGTGTCATTTCCATTACGCGTCCGAGGACAGTTGGCCTTAGTCCTTACATATTTCAAAGAATACGTCCAATTTATAAACTTTCACGGTAGGCTATGTATAGGTATAAAACACACAACATACTAATATGATACAGGCGAATGTTCGAATGTATATTTGTTACTTCTACATGCTCAAATGGCTGAACGTATTTGGATGAAATTACGCATGCGGGTACATAAAATTTTTATCCCGGTAGTATGTTCCCTTCTTTCCGGTGGCAGAAGTTAGTATTTATGAAACTAAGTTTGTTATTGTTTTATTTTCTGTAGCTATTGTGGCAGAGCTAAAGCAGATTAGAATTTAACTGCATGATGATGTCACAGAAAATGGAATAGATTGTTAAATTGTCGCTGTTCAGTTCATGTCCGTTCACAATCTCACGGTGAGACACTGAAAGTTTATAAGTTATCGAATTTTCATACGTTTAATTGAAAACTGAATGATCTGTTCATAACTATAATTATATTAACAGATTTCGTGAGATCTATAGACACGTAGATGAATAGACGAATGTGTCGTATGCAGGTGTGCTGATCCCGATCCCGCAGTACCCGCTGTACTCGGCCACGCTGGCGGAGTACGGGCTGGGGCAGATCGGCTACTACCTAGACGAGGACAAGAACTGGGGCTTGGACACTGTCGAGCTGGAGCGCGCCTTTCAGGAGGGCAGCAAGACGCACGCAGTGCGCGCGCTCGTCGTCATCAACCCCGGGAACCCCACGGGACAGGTGGGAACTACATACTATTGTGAAGGTTGCTTCTTGCAGCGAATCTTGTCGCGTTTAGGCTGCCGCAAATTCTCCTTTTGAAATGTCATGAAAGTTTGCGATAGGTTTAGTAACATTGGTACAGATTTACATTTTTTATATGATTTTTTAAGTAGATGTGGTTGGCCAAATCCTAAACTACGAGGAATAGCGAAAAATACTTAAAGGAGTAGGTACCAGAAGAAAATTAAAACTATTTATCAGATTTATGAAAAATCAATATTCTTAGGCTAGAAGTGTTTATAGTTTAGTTAATGAGCCATAGTTTCCTTAGCAAGGATTATATTTAAAAAGTAATGACATACAAGAAACATTTTTTTTTGTTATTATGGGGAATATTAATTTGTTGATACAGAATTTAAAAAGAAGAAATTTTTTTTAGCAAGGGTAGTTTAAAAAATTTAAGTTTTTTTTTGTCTTTGATTGTTATTTATTTAGCAAGAAATTTTGGTGATTTATGTAAGAAAGAAGCTAGGTAGAAGTTGTAATAAGAGCGAGCGAAATTAGTTTGGAAAGAAATATTTTGTTTTTAGGATAGGTTTTTATTGTATGAACGTGTAATTTAGTTATGTGCAATAAAAAAATAAGACAGCTAAATTAAATTTGCAATGCTATCTTCGGATGTGTTAGTTTTTAGGGCTTTGTATGCAAAGGATGTTGTTAACAGGATCTTAATATTAAGCTTTCGTTGTCTGTTTACTTGTAGGTTGTATCTTATAAATCAGGCAGAAGTAGAGGCAGAGAGTTGAAATTTTCACAGAATTTATTGCCGCTACAACAACAAATAATAAACAAAGTTAAAAATTATAGGGCGTTTCCATACAAGAAATGTTATTTAGTTACTCGATCTTAATATTGTAGGACTAGATCTTTAGTGTGTTAGTCCGACTTGCACTTGGCCAGTTTTTATTTTTATATTACTCAGGTCTAGCATGTTTTGGTAGTCGTATAAATGTAAGATGAAAAGTGTCGCCCAGCTACAGCGTCGTCCCGCAGGTGCTGACGCGCGCCAACATCGAGGACATCATCAAGTTCGCGCACAAGCACGCTCTCTTCGTGTTCGCCGACGAGGTCTACCAGGACAACGTCTACGCCAAGGACAGCAAGTTCTTCTCGTTCAAGAAGGTGAGCATCACCATACAATACCCACTCAACTCCAATAACTACTTACACATCAAATGTCACAAACATATAATTAGCATATACGCATAATAAAACATATAATTACACAAATATAAATATTAATCTCCTTACCAAATTTTAGTAAAAGTAACCAATCTCAAACAAATCACTTGTACTCTTGAATCATAACAGAGTTACCGTAGTCTTGTGTCACATATTTAATAGTTATCTATAAATATAACAAAACTAAAAAGTATTTTTGTCTAATCTCTAAAGTAAAATCACAAAGAACAACCAACTTACTATAAAATAATACATCCGTACTTGGTACATATTCTCTAAACTTCCAAACAACTAACAAAAACTGTAAATGCTTTAACCACATAAAACTAAAGTAAGTACATATAAGCCTATAAATTCAGAATATCTATTGTATTATATTTCATTTGTTCATTATTTTCAAACGGTTATGGAAATTAAATATCTCCATAACCGTTTGAAAATAAAAATAAAATCTTATTAAAATCTTGGAATGAATCAATACAAGAAGTGGATTATGTTTATCTGTCTCTTTAATTTAATGTACGTAATCTAATCTCAACATAGTTTTTGTGATTGAATTTCGTATTTCAAATAAAATGATTGATTTGATTTTGACTTTTGCGTGTTGTAAAAACAAATTACAGTAGTATTAAATATCATCTCATTGAATAAACAAAAAGCGTAGTAAAATCTAAGCCATCATAGAATACTAAAAATTTGGAATAATTCAATATTTTTTAAGAAATCGGTAGCCAGCGGTGAAAAAATGCATGTTTTCTATGGCTAGTTCCTGCTATAATATAATTAATATGATTGTGTACTAATTTTATTTTTTATTTATTTATGTACCAATACTAGCTTCTGCCAGCGGCTTCGCCCGCGTAAAAGTAGGTTTTTCCATACAATCTTTGGACCCCCATTTCATCCCTTTAGGAAGTGAATTTTGGAAAATCCTCTCTTAGTGCTCGGCTACGTCATGAAAGGAACCTTTGTGAAAAATTTGACGCTCCTAATCCCAGTAGTTTTAGCTGTGCGTTGGTATGTCAGTCAGTCAGTTTCTTCATATATATAAAAGGAGAAACTGACTGACTGACATATCAACGCACAGCCGAAACTACCCAGTAGTTTCGGCTGTCGGACTAGGAGCGTGAAATTTAGCACAAGGTTTCCTTTTATGACGTATGCGAGCACTAAGAGAGGATATTCCAAAATTCACACCCTAAGGGGGTGAAAGGAAGGTCCAAAGTTTGTATAGAGAAACCTATTTTTACGCGGACGAAGCCGCTGACAGAAGCTAGTTTATACATATAGATAAAATACAGACCTTCAATTTTTTTCAATTCACTGTTTACACTGTCAACGGCACCAACTTAACTTGTATAGGAGCGCACAACAACGACAATCAGTTTGTTACAACAGTTTCGCTTTCGAGACAACTTTGACACGGCATATCCTTAAAACTACTGACTGCATACTGTTGTTATTTTAGTATGATGTGAACTACTTACTGCTAAGTTTTAATAAAATGATTTTTCAAACTTCCGACATAGTGACCAAAAATAATTATGGGACGCTAAGTAACTTGATCACTGTTTGACGTCTCGTTTCTTGGTGTAGATCTGTGGTGCCTATCTACATAATTATACCTAATATAGTTGTTCTTTTACCACTTGTGTTATTATAACAAACAAAAAAGCATTTGTGATATCTAGGTGATGACCGAAATGGGCGCACCGTACAACGAGATCGAGCTGGCCTCGTTCATGTCCATCAGCAAGGGTTACATGGGCGAGTGCGGGCTGCGCGGCGGGTGGATGGAGCTCGTCAACCTGGACCCTGACGTGCAGGCCAACCTCTACAAGGCCATCTCCGCTATGCTGTGTCCCACCACGCTGGGCCAGACCGCTGTGGACTGTGTGGTGAGTAGGGATAGGGGACCAGGCGAGGATCTCCTGGGTGGCGGGGCACACAAGACTGGTCAGGATGTTGTAATAATTATGTCCAGCCGTGGACTACTAAGTACTACTTAGTCGAAATGATTATAAAGTCCTAGATACTATATTCTGACGACTGCTTTTATTGATTATCCTGTTTGTGCCGCGTACATGAGCTGCTGTTACCATAAAAGATCCACAATAGATAGCTTATGTTAGTGTTTAAACGACAATTAAATAGGCCACAAATGTAATTAAAAACTGACCTATTGACCCTTGATGAAAATCGAATCATTCATTTTAAAAAGCTGTCATCCAAGACTTGAATGCTGATCAGTTCCCCACAACATCGTCAATAAGTCATTGTATCGGTGCAGGCGCGCACGCCGCGGCCGGGCGAGCCGTCCTACGAGCTGTGGGCTCAGGAGCGCGCCGCCGTGCTGGAGTCGCTCAACCAGCGCGCCAACATGATCGTCGACACCTTCAACAACATGGAGGGCTTCAGTTGTAACGTTGTGCAGGTCAGACGAGCATTTAATACTTTTTAAAGTAGCAAAAAAAAGATACGATTTGTTTCATTAATGAAATACTGATTCAGAGTCGCGGACTGTTATTGAAAAATTCCCAATGAGCAACAACAATACTGTGTTATATGAGAAATAAACCTCTAATGATAATCATTAACTTGAATAGCTTACGAAACAGGGTGTAAAGTCCCGCAAACCTCCGTTCAAAAGAGAGGATCCTTCAACCAGACGAATGTAGTGTCTGGTCCGGGCATCTGCCCGAGAGTTGATTTCAGACTGTTGTATATGTTGTAATCGCGCGGAGAACTACTCTCTATAAAATTTTTATATGACGTCAGAGATGTCGCTACAGAGACCTAGGAATTAAAGTCGATATTTAGTTATTTTTTTGACGTTCAAAAAGTACATATACTGAAACAAATTGGTATAAAAACAATATTAATACTTGTTTCGTCGTGTTTTTAGGGCGCGATGTACGCTTTCCCAAGAATCGACCTGCCTCCCAAGGCTATCGCGGCGGCCAAGGCCGAAAACAAGCAGCCCGACGTGTTCTACGCCTTCAAGCTGCTCGAGGAGACTGGTGAGATTATTGCCACTTACTATACACAATTCTGCATAAGTTTATACTAATAGACTATAGTAAAATGTATAATGTACACTATAACAAAATGTATCTTTACTAACTATATAGGGTCTGTGAAACGGTCACAAAGTAAATTTTATAACACACACAGTCGTAACTGTGTTCTTTATAAAATTGACTTAATGCACATCGTGTTGGACAAACTTTAATAATGTTTAGCACTAAACTCGTTAAAAAATAAAATAATAAATGAGTAAGACCCTAGAAATAATTAATACAGTGTTTTGAAAAAAATACACAGGGTAATTTTTTTGGCGCGGATAAATAATGTAATGGAATATATTGCGAGTATTCTTTTTGCGTATTTAAGTATTTGTTTTAACAAATGTCAAAATGGGCCTTTTATTTTTTGACAACTTTACAGATTTACCGTTTACAAAATAAACGGTTAAACTCAATATTTAAAAAAAAAACAAGTTCAAAATCGTTTAATAAATACCTCAGTTTCATTTCACAACCAAGTGAAATGAAACTAAGGCAATAAAAAGAAAGATCTAATTTAATTATTATTTATAATTCCTTCGGAGTTGCCAACAACAAGTTAGAAACAATTTACTCATATACTAATTTTATGGTAAAATGTAAAACTACATCTTTGGATTGAATTAATGCTGTTTTAGTTTTAATCATAATCGGACCTGAGTTTAGTCAAACGGGGTGAATAGGAACGCAGGGGTGATTTGAAACAAAATTTTGGTCAGGACTTTCATTCATTTCTTTTAATATTGGTTTCTAGCAAAGTTTCCATTATATTTGTATTACAATTCAAGAAAAAATGAAACAAAATCTTAATTAAGTACAAAATCCCTTCAAAGTTTTGTTTCTAATCCCTGCGTTACTATTCCCCCGTGTGACTCCCCCCCCCCCCCCCCGCAGGTATCTGCGTGGTGCCGGGCTCCGGCTTCGGGCAGCGCCCGGGCACGTTCCACTTCCGCACCACGATCCTGCCGCAACCCAAACTTCTGCAAGAGATGCTGGACATCTTCAAAGCTTTCCACGCGAAATTCGCCAAGCAGTACTCTTAAACATACGTCTATCTTTCTCACACACCACTACTAGCGCTCAAACAGCGATAGTAACGACTAGGATTTAAGATGATGTGAGGAATTTGGAGCTGCGATATAGGTTTCCAAAGGCTACATGAGTAATCCGCGTGTCACGGTAACAGTCTGATACACAGCGCCTTTATTTATTACCATTAATGGCGGTTTCCATAATCAAGGTTACTACTGACGCGCTGATGACTATACTTAGTAAAGAGTTTTTTAATTATATCATAATGTATTCAAGGAAAAAAGACAGTATATACAACCTTATCACAATCATTGCTTGTGTCTACTATGTTAATGATAAGATACATGTTTAATTTACACATAAAACATGTATCTACTACCAATAATATATCTTGATATAACAACATGTAAGACTCGAGTATCGTACTCAGTCTCATCTCGCAGCTTCTAACTCGTCAACAAACTGTCAGTATGCAAATGTAGGAACACATTCCTCGTACGATAACTATACGAATTCGACGCGATGTAACATTAAATAAGTGCGTATATTGCTCTACATTTGTATAGTTGGTACTAGTGAACTGTATGTAGACGGTAGCTAGTTATAATACCGTAGCTTGCTATTTATAAAGCAAGCGAAACTTGAGATTATCTGTGGCGCGCTTTATTGCGCATTTTTTAAATATTTTCTGCGTATTATAAAATATCAGAAACTTGCGAAGTACGTACTCGGCTCGCAGTTATTTCTCCGCTGATCACAATGTATGTGCTCGTTTTATGTGCCATGTCGGGACTAGTCTCACATCATAGTCATTTCGTCCCAAATACACGATCCTGTCGGCACCACTTTATTTTGTATGAGTATTATACTCGCTATTGTACTCTTTTTTGTAACTTTTCAATTTACTAAGTTTGTCTCCTTCGATTATTTTTACGACGCGGGCTGTAGATATTAATAATTGTTGAGATTTGTATGAAGATCTGTGTCTAAATATTATCAGTGAATGTGTTAGTAAGAACTAAGTTCTGTTAGCAAGAGCTTGCAGTTTGTCAACATAGTAATACTATGTTAGGTTTAAAAAAAATAAAACAGTAAGAGCATATAAAGTTTGTAAGTTTATGTGCAGCCTCCCGCGCCGCTCCATGTACAGTCTTGAAGACAACAGAAAATTAAGTGAAGGAGACAAACAATGCATTTTATTGTTATGTTTGTACTTATATATTTTGTAACTTTATTTTATTCTCGCTTTTTCGTTATTTATTTATTTAAAAATATTGTATACTAGTTTTGAAAACATTTTATTTTATTTTTATAAAAAAGGAACATCTAACAGATTTGATTTTGAATGTATTTTTGCTGCTGAAATCATGTTTTTCTTTTTTTCTTCTGTACAACAACACCTGGCGAACTAACCATGATTAGTGATGATGGTTTTGTAATAAAATTCACGCCGAATGGTGCAATAAAGTTATTTGGTGACATTCCGTATAGGAATAGGCCGGTAATGCAAATTATGTGATTTTGTTGATACACTAGTAAGTGATTGTTATGCGTTGTTATAAATCGAATAAAGTGTAAAATCAAGTTGTTGATTTATTACCACTGGCTCACCAGTTTTGCCCAAAAATTCTTGCTCTGCGGTTCAATCTGAAAGCCGTACATGAAGTATACGGTAATGCTACGAGAATGTGGAAGCTACTCTACGAAACAAAGTGAACGATTCCAACTGATGCTAAGTTGTTTAGCGGAGTGAATAAGATGTGCTATGAAGAGCTCGATGTGCCGTCGGTGACACGCGTGCGTACTGCAGGTACTCTCGGTGACACGCGTGCGTAGGTGCTGCAGGTACTCTTCTCTGCACATCGCTACACAAGTCTCGCCCATCCATAGTTCGCATCCATCTATGTAAAAACAGCAAATTAAACCCGTTTCCCTGAGTACTAAGCTATACGTACCAATGAATACGATTTGTGGATATCAAATGCATCCATAGTATGTAAAGAAATAAAAATAAAGCTGAAACTGCATATCTACGTTCTTTGTCTTTTCTACAAGATAGTGCTAAAAATACAAAATATATATATTATACAAATACACTATAAATACAAATACATTTTTTTTTAAATTGATATAAACCAGTGCTTGACTACGAATCCACCAAAATGTTTATTTGTGCACACAGGTACAATTTAGATTACCACCATGCGATTTGGAGGCAACAGTCCTTGCACGCATGCACGATCTGCTTGTAGAGATGCAACGCCTGGGCGAAACTGCTGGCGCGCCAAGTCGCGGCATGGCGGACAGAGTTCCGGAAGGATCTCATGGTGGAATGGCGAGTGACTGTCGCAACCCAGCGTTGGGCACGCCATAATTATGGCGGTAAGTCCCCTATTTGAGGAGTGGCTGGAAAGAAAATACAAGTGGAAGAAACGCCCAGTGTCACCATTGTCGCCCGCAAGTGCACGCGCGGGGCAATGGCCCTCACACCCTAGCCGCCGGGATTCCGATCCTGATTTCCGGCCACCTTAGGCGCGGGGTTGCGGACGGAGAATAATATAATGGGTAGCTCGCCGTCCGATCGTCCGGTAACCTTCGGCGCGCGCCTCAAGGAGATGTCTGCAACCATAGGGGCCCAGCAGGGTCGAAGCCTACTGGGGCCATGGGTGATGCGAAAGAGATCCCCGGGGCCCTGGAAAAATGGCAAAGAAGGAACAGGAGTGGGTTTTTAGTTAGTAAAAGTCTGACACTGTCTCCTGCTCCGCCCAAGAGCGGGGGATGTCATTAGATGATTTTTACACCTGAAAAAAGGGTACAAATTAGATGTTACGAATTTTGTAATGAGTGCAGTTTCCTACCGAAATATGTGTTTTCTGATGACTAGGTACAGCCTGTATAAAAAAATGCTGATGCTGTGGTATCGCTTATAGGGGACTGGACAGAGTAGCTCAGATATCGGACGATAAGAGATAGTTTTATTGTAAAGGAATATCATATAAACGAAGAGTTTATATTTTAATTCAAAATTCAAGATAATTTCTTTCGCAACCCATAGTTAACATTTCTCATAGGGTCTTGTTGTCTTGTAAGACAAAAGACATTCAATAAAAGACAAATGGTCACTGAAGAGAAAAAATGTCTTAGAAAGACTCAACCTATGCCCCAGTGACGCCATCTGGCTTTTTATACGAAACACTCGAATTAAATTTGTAAAAAATTATAATTATTTAACTATCGCTCGGTAGGTGGCCAGGGGCCTCACCATGATAATGTTAAAATGTCAGTCGTACGAGCGAAAAAGAGTGATGGAGCTACACACCATTGGAGGTAGGCCGAACTGAGTGTAAAGTCCCGCCAACCTCCGTTGAAAAGGGAGGATTCTCCGGCCAGTGGCCGGTGGAGCCGGTGATATGTCTGGTGGGCAGCTGCCTGACGGATGATTTCGGACTTTTCTATATATGTTCTAATCGCGCAGCTAACTTTAACTGCGCGATGCAGGATTAGTTCTTATGTGACGCCATAGATGTCGCTACATCACTCTCCGGAGATCGGAGATCGATGGTTCTTGTTGCTTCTTGATGCGTGCCAGGCCAGTGGTAGGTTGGTTCCAGTGGGTCAGAACTGAATGCCGCATAGTTCTCGGTGAGTCGGAACTGTCTGCGGTGATGCCCCAGTGACTCGGAGTGGTGCTGTCTCAGTGAGTCGGGATGATGCCCCAGTTAGGGTAATGATTTCCCAGTGAGTCGGGATAATGCTGCAGGCTCCAGTGAGTCAGGATGATGCTGCAGGCTCCAGTGAGTCGGAGCGGTGCTGCGCGACGAAGTGGCTTGACTGCTGGCGACGACCAGGAGAGGTTCTTCGTGGCTCTTCATATGACTGGCCGAAGGTGCAGTCTGCAGGGTTAGTTCTTTTGTGACATCATAGATGTCGCTACACCCGCCTATACATATAGCTCCATCAGTTCGGTATAGGTCGTAAAATGGATCAGGTTATGAGCTCGTGGTAGAGCCAGTGTGTGATAAAGGTAAGTTTAAGCTTTTCAGCAATAGATGGCGTTAACACAAAATTAGCAAATGTTCTGGAACTATTTATAAAAATGATTGAATTATAATTATGATACAAAAAATGTTTACGAAAATTAACCAAAGTTAGGTCTAGTCATTTTACCATAACAAGATTTGCAATAGCGTAATACGCAGTTCGGCATATTTTCTCAGAAAATGATTTTCTAGAGCGGATACAAACACGACTTGACATGTAGGGACGCCATACTAGACAGTGACCACTAGGTAATAAGTATAGAATTACGATTTTTTTTGCGTAGTATATATTTTTGGGTACCTACGAAAAAGAAAACTGTACTGAATGAGACAACACCATCTAGCTTTTAAGCTTTAAAGCTCTTTGTGAAGTACGCAGTTCAGCAAGCAACGAAAGGATGCATTCCGAAGCTCCGAAGGTAGAGGGCACTAGTAGGCACAAAAGCATTCCCAAGGGCCCTGCCCGGCTCGGCGGTTGTGTACGTGCCAAGATTCGATTTTTATCTACTTAACTCGTATTATTTTGTATATATGCTTATCTAGTGCTTGATTAATTTGTTAGCAGTACACCGTAGACTATCCCCTGTATTATTTTAGTCCTTTTGATCTATCCTAAGTTTGTCTGGTAGGTTTCGCTGTCAGCGATAAGACCGCCATTGTACCCATAGATCCAATTTAAGAAAGAAATAAATAAATAATAATAATTATTATTGAATTATTTAATTTACATAAACACATTAGGGGCTTAATTTAGAGGTAAAGGTACAAAATTGTATTCTACCTGAACTAGGTATAAACCTATATCTCAAGGTATGTATAAGTTGTGTTACTTTTTTAGTGTACAATAAAGTTTATTCTACTCTACTCTACTCTTTTCTAATGAACGACTCTAAATCTCTCACAACAGACCACTTTTTCCAGTCATAGAAGGAACATTTTTATAAATTATATTTTTATTTTTGGGTTGACCTTTGTAATTGGGAAGGTCGATTCTGAATTACGAATTCTATAACTTAGGGTTGACTTCTTTTGTACCAGCTTTTCAATGATATATTATTGACCTGCAGGTAGATGGCGCTTCATGTACCGAAATCTATAATTATGATATCCATTTACTTTGTAAATTATTAAAAATAACACTCAACTACATCTGATTGCTCTGAACAGAAACACCGAAACTAGCTCAGAAGTTAGTCTCTTTTATTTTTAAAATAGTTATGTAGGTACTTGCCTACATACAAGTGCATTTAATTTTATCGACTGTTCTGGTTCGTCTAGGAGTCGGCAACCAGTGACTCTACCGATGTAAAGTTGCGGCTCTCTAGTTCCATACGCAAAAAAATAATTATATATTAGCAGGTATGTAAGGCGTAAGCGTAGCTAGGCGTGGGTGAAGAGGGCCCGTCGCCTACGGCCCCGCATCCAAAAGGGCCTCGCGAGTGCGAAGGCTCTTTAAGAACGAGAGTTTATTTTATAATTTATAGGCGTTTGACCACTATTTCACCTAATGGTTACAGGCGCGGTCCGAATGGGGGGGGGGGGGTGGTTACCGGAGTCATGACCCCTCTAAAATCGTACACGTCAAAATGAAAAATCTTCTAAAAATTTACAAAAGGTAGCATCAGATGCTCATAACAATACGATGGACGTTTTGCTACATAAACGGGAAAATACTGAAGGTCACAACTTATTTTTCGAGGCACAAGAGCTGCAAGACTCTTCGCCATAATTATCAAGAAAATGACGAAGAATATTTTCGGAGGACTTTATATTCCACTGATGGATAACATATTTATAATGACTAATTTACAGGACCTATTTTCTACGGTATTTTTATGCCAAAATCTGAATATCTTAAAGAGGGATTATACAGAGGGAGATCTCAATGCTAACGAAGGAGGCAGCTGCATATGCGAGGGAACGGCCTTTACCCCCCAGCCGGCGGGATCCCGACTCCGATTTTCAGCCACCGTAGTCGTGGGCTTGCGGAAGTCGAGTAATGGGTAGCTCGCCGTCCGGCCGTCAGGTAACCGTCCGGACCGAGCCTGAGTCGTCGACGGTGCGTAGTGGTCCACGCGCACCTCAAGGAAGATGTCAGCAAAACCGTTTGGGCCCAGCAGGGTCGAAGCCTACTAGGACCATAGATTCGCTTCTGAAAGGAAAACCTGGGGCTCTAGAATGCAAGGCAAAGAAGGAACATAGGAGTGGGTTTTGATCAGCAAAAGTCTGACACGCCCTCTCGCTCCGCCCAAGGGCGAGAAAATAATTAGATGATTTCGATAGTCTAATTTACTCGCCATATTGTATTATTATGAGTGACCCCCTCCAAAAGGAGATGTTTCATTTTCGGCCATCAGATGTACATTTATCGAAAAAGAGGAAAAAATACCACAAATTGGGGAAAAATATACTCTGGTGAATTTGAGCCTGATTTGTTGTGTACAAAAAATAATAGTTTTTCAATTATTATTGCCATGTTTTAATCAAAATGGCGTCTCGTTTGCTTGCAGACTTCATTCGTTCTGAAATCATGTCTCATGTATCATCAAATCAATGTTACGTAGAAAATAATTAAAAAATGTGCGTATTCTTGTAGTGTTAAAAAGAAATTACTATTATTCTACATATTTTTGAGTAAACATAAATTAATGTGACCATTTTATCGTTACAAAAATCTTTAGTCTCTATTTTTGAAGTGTGTTTCTAAACGAATTCAAAATAACCGCCCGAACGCTCAAAGTGACTTTTGTCCCTTTTTATTTAAGAAATGATTCAAAGATTTGATCGTCCTTTGGTGAACCACTTTTGTCTAATATTCTATTAGAAAGATCTGATCTTAGACTATTTATGAGTTTAGTTCTGATAAACAAAAACAAAACAATTCTATAGGTTAAGTAAACGTCATCTCTACGACCTATCATGGCTGTCATAACTCTTAGGACAAATGTCAAACATTTTTAATGTATGTTTTGTACATAAAAACCATTTGACATTATGAAAAAAATGTTACTTTATTCTATTCAGGGGTAAGTTTCCCCGCTTCGCTAAAATGTACATGTTATGGCCGGAGCCCCATACAAAAATGAAACATCTCCTTTCAGGCTGCAACCGCGCCTGAATGGTAAGCGACGATGTGGTCAAACACTGGGTTGTAGCCAGTTGTAACAGTCGCTGACACGTTTTCGAATTTATGAAAGAAAAAGGCCTTGATGGTGCGCCTTTGCCTACGCCTAAATTAGTCCACGCTACGCCTCTGATCTAAGGTATCTATCTTTATCTCTGAGCTGCTTCCAATCGCGTCTCACCCTCACCGCCCGCAATCGAATCACTAGTAATCACTGAATTTGAAAAGGAATGACTTGTGGAGTGACAAGTACACAACAACATAAAAGGAAGTTGAAAGAGTTGGATGTCCATAAAATTCTTACACGTCGTGCAGCGCTAGTGAAAGGCTACAAACGAAATGCTGCGAGTAGAAGAACTCGTGTTTATTTGACTTATGAAAATAGTCCTAATACCTAAGTCTTAATAAACTCCTACAGTGTAGTGAAGAACTTGACATTTAGAGTGCTGACGATGTTCGGGTCGACATACCTATATCGTGCAAGCAAGCGTTTACTTGCACATATCTTTACATATATAATTCTTCTGTACGTGCATTGGTCACCTAACTCATCCTAAACGGCTTGACCGATTTGGATGAAACTTGGTGTGTATATTTGAGTGGGTAGGTACCTAGGTATCAACGGTTTGCAAGTACAATTAGACCCGGTAGGTGGGGCTGCAATGGGTTCATAATTTTTATTTTGACAAAAAGCCAGCTTTCGGTCAGGACAACGTCTGTCGGGACCGCTAGTACTTATATAAAAAGTAATTTATGAAGCCACGAAAAACTCAAAATCGAATCTAGAGTCGTGCTTGAAATGAGCCAGATTTAACTAAATTTCCAAATAGCATGCAAAGCTAATGCTATCATTGATGTAGATGTGAACTTGAACTTGTTATTCAATAACTCATTATCAGCGCTACTTACTTTAAAATTGTGTTTTATACTACAAACATTTGTAGGATAGGTGATAGGTGAATGTTTGCGAGAACCTTCCTATACAATAATAATAGAAAAGCCTTTTATTTCTTGTAGTACAACAACTTACAATGGGTCCCAAATAAGAATAGGATCGATTTTTACGCCATGTTGTGACGTCATAGCTGTCAAATCGAAAATTTGGGTAGGGTGAGCAAAACAAGATAATTTGGTAATATTTCTTATTTGTTATATATAATAGCTCATTTAGGTTAAACTATAACGTTTTAACTTCACCTAGATTTGTTTTTTGATTATTGATAGGCTCGCGTTTGACCACTATCTTCACTTGATGGTAAACGATCATGTGGCCGACGATGGAGCGCGCTTGCCTAGAAGTAACCTATTCACTCTTGACTTAAAGACCCCTAGGTTGTAGCTATCAGGGAACACAGACTCCAGCAGGGAATTCCACTCCTTAGCTGTACGCATTATGAATGTGTTCCCAAAACGCTTTGTACGTATGGGTGGGATGTCCATATGGTTGCAAAACCATTATTTGATTATTTATAAAAGGATTTAATTTGATCACTTCCTGCTTATTTCTTTTAAAATATTGTATCATCCTGTTGAATTTATATAAGGATTTAATTTGATAACTTCCCTTCCGATTATTATACTATATTATATTATATTATATTATATTACGACATTCTGTTGAATTTATAATAAGGATTTCATTCGACAACTTCCTTTCTAATTCTTAAAAATATTATAGCATTCGGTTGAATTTGTGAGGATTTAACCTAACCACTTCCTTTTTTATTTCTTTAAATTATCAGAGCATCCGGTCATATTTAAATAAATTTTATCATAATAATAATTATTATTTAATCAATTTTCAATTTTGTTATCTTTATTCATTTATATCATGTTTGTAATGTACCTACCTTTAATTTTATTCTTGTTAGCTTAGTTGCTTAAATTATTTTTGTGCATGCTGTGGTCTCTTATAAGTGAAGGAGTACACCAACAAGATACCGGAACCAATAATTTATAAGATACAGATATTGTGTACATCCTTTGTTGAAGATCCTAAATAAATAAATAAAAAAAAAATAAAAATAAAGAATTTATTGTGTCAATTTCCGATTTCGTTTATTTTCTCTACCTTCATAGTGAATTTTTATGCTTCTCAATTTCTGTGTATAAAAAAATAAATTTAAAAATAAAAAACCCGACTGTGTAAAAAATTACTTTAGATAAAAACTAAAAAGAAAAAAAAAAAGTTCAGTCCAGTAGCGTAAAAACCAATTTAAATAAAACAAATAATAAATTCTAATACGGAACATATAGACTGCATCAGTCGGGACCCATTAGATGGAATGATTTTAATCTGGATTATTTTATTTTGTCTGTGAGACATAACAAAATGTGAATTTTAACATTTTTTATGATCTGTCGGTTTGTTCCAGCTAATATCCGTAATTTTCTCGCGGGAATGGGATTTCAAAATACGGGATAAATCTGCGAAAAGGTTAAACAAATTTTGACAGGACTTTCATTGGGATATAGCAATATTATGATGAGTATCAACCTTAAGCTACTTTTTATATTCTCGCGGAAACGGGACTTAATTTCGGCGGTTTTACCCCCCCCCCCCCCCACCATTCTCCCTCACTTTCTTTCACTGCGAGTATTTTAAATCAAATAAATTAAAATGAGAATAAAAAACCCGACTACGTAAAAATAACTTTAAATAAAAACTGAAAAGAAAAAAACAAGTTCAGTCCAGTAGCGTAGAAACCAATTTAAACACAAAATAAAACAAATAATAAATTGTAATACAGAACGTATTGACTGCAACAGTCGGGACCCATTAAAATAATCTAAACTAAAATCATTCCATCTAATATGGCTTCCAACTGTTGTAGTCTATATGTTCTGTATTACAATTTATTATTTGTTTTTAAATTAATATTTAAAGTTATTTTTGGCAATCTTTGGTTTTTTATTTTTTAAATTATTTTTTTATTTTTCACTTTTTAGTTATTATAATAAGGACTGAATAAATAGTGATATTAGCTATTTATTCAGTCCTTATTAGGCGTATTTTATCACTTTAAAGTTCACAAACCTACCTAGTCACCCGCCTAGCTTAAAAAATTTAAGTGCCTGTTTGTGGAATAAAAAAATATAACAAATTATAACGTCTCACAGTCGTTATGTAGGGTTTTTTAAACGTCACCATCTAACACTTGGGTTGTCAAGACGAATTTAACGATATCTTAATTATGTAAATCCGTTCAGCAGTTTAGAAGATATGAGGTAATAAAGAATATTACATATATACATATATACATTCATATTTACATACAAGATACTCACGAAAAACATAACTCTTCTTGTAGTCGGGATATAATAATATTCCACAACTATGACACCACGTCTTCTAGTCCCAAGCTAAGCAGAGCTTGTGTTATGAGTACTAGATAACTGATAAACATTCTTATATATTTATAAATACATACATACATATTATAGATAAATTACACACAGACACAGAACAAATGATCGTGCTCATCACAGAAACATTTGTCCTGGGTGGGAATCGAACCCACGACCCTCCGGCATAGCAGTCAGGGCCACTAACCATTAGGCCAACAGGCCAGTCAATAAAAAAGTATATAAACGAAATTTTTAGTGGCTCTTTGACCCCTGGCCTAGTCCATTTATGGACTTACCTTTCCTAACCTGTTTTGAAATTAAAGTAGGTCTTAAAATCAGTTCTTTTAAGTTGTAATACACTCATTACAAGCGCTTCTATGTCTGATAACCTTAAACCCCGGACACGTGCCAACTGTGGCAATACGACGAACACACATAGCCGTGGCCTTTATTTCGTAGCTGAAAGGTTTTCGTGTTCAAGTATTGCTAGGCATGCGGTTCGTCGTAACATATCGACGGCAAGGAGGACACCGCGCCCCGCGGGAGTCGCCAACAAACTCGATTTGTGTTAGGTTTCAGAGTAACTGCATCGCTAGGCATTAAAACGATGATGTTACATTTTGCAAAATCCTCGGAATATTTTTACCTGTAAGTTTGTAAGTTTTCCAGTTTCAGCTGCATCTATCCACTTCATACGTGCTGTTTATACTAGGAACTAGTGGGTAGGTAGTAGACAGGTACACTATTTTCCTGTAGATTTTCGCATAATTTAAGAATCCTAACTACGACTGTATACATAATTCTATTTTAAATTAATTTCTTATGAAATGATCTCGGTACTTAGGTACTGAACTACTTCCTGCTTGCAGTCTTATAAAAATGCAACTAAATATCTTCGTGGTATTCAGTGCTAAAAGACACGGGGATCCCCGAATTCCACATTGAAGATTACGTTAGGTAATTGTTTATTCATTACATCGATACAGTAACGATCATAATATGAGGAAAATGTGGCAGTTTTCCTGGTCGCCTGTTACCAAAAGAAGGTGAATCACAGATTATTCGTGACCCTGGGTATCTTATAGGCTATCTTACTCGTAGTTAGAGAATTGGGAATTACAAAGTCCTAGTGGCTAGTGGTTATCACGAGCGCAGACTAACTTGCAATTAAGTAAGTCAACAATATAAGGGAATCACCTCGCTGCCTGATAACACAAGGGTTCTTGTTTTAAAGGTTTGTACACATTGAGGTTGACGGGATTTACTTACTCGTTCTGTTCCGTGGGTATTTTTCACTGTTTTATTAGTTCAGTCTGCAAGTTTTATTTTAGACTATTGGTGCCCGCGACTTCGTCCGCATCAGAATTGTAAATAGCACTCAAACAGATACTTCAATTTTATCTGTATCTGGTATATGTACTTAGTAGGTATGTATAGATGGACATGTGTATTCTTCCCCATCCTGACCTATGGTGCACAGATTTGATCTTTGACTAACATCCAAAGGTCCAAACTTCAGGTTGTGCCATGGAGCGCAGCATACTAGGTTTTAAAATAAAGGATCGCGTTCGAAACGCTATACTACGCTCCAAAACGCAGATCATTGACGAGGCTCAGAAGGCTGCCCAGCTTAATTAGGACTGGGTTGGACATGTCTACCGCATGCCGATCGAGCGATGGGCCAGTAAAACACAAAGTTGGTGCCCTGAAATCGCATGACGGGGTCGCGGCAGAGCAAGAAAAAGATGGTGGGACAACTTAGATGTCTTTTTTAGGAACTGGCAAGAAGTGGCTCAGAGCCGGGAACAATGGAAGGAATGGAGTGAGGCCTTTGCCCAGCAGTGGGACAATATAGGCTAGATATAATAATAATAATAAAAATGTATAAATGTAAAGACAGCAAAATACAATGGCACTTTTGGTTCGACAATCGAACTTGGGGCCCCACGCTCAACAGTTACGCTTGCGACCACGAGACCACCGAAGTAGGTAGTTAACATTATTAAGTTACCAGGCAATTTAGGTAATAAAAAAAAACACCTTTCTCAAACCCGCTGTGTGAGATATTGAATATCTACGGACAATACAGTTTCACTCTAATAGTATCAGTAGTAGAATAGAAGAAATACAGATACTAGGGTTTTGGTTAGATTTTGCTAAAGTATATATTCCAGCAGGTAGCAGTTGTCTTGAAGAATCACCAATTTTATCGCGGGAAGTCGTGCGTGGCTTCAATTGAGTGGTATTTGGTAAAAATGCCGCAAAGCCCAGAGCTCGTGTTGATAAAGTGGCGAAGTGGCCGCGTCAGGCGAGATTGATGGCGAGGATAGCGGCCGCCACCGCACTAATGAGCTGGAAAAATGTAATCATTTGTCTGCAATATTTATAAAACTGGATTAAGTTATCTGAGTACAAGGAGTTTATTTTGTTGCGTTACATCTTCCTAGCTAGAACACTAAAGGCTGTGGCATGAGGATCATGACCCTCCCACCTAGGCTTTTTTTTGGAAAATCATCTTATGACATCCCCCGCTCTGGGCGGAGCGGGAGATAGTGTCAGACTTTTACTGACTTAAAACTCACTCCTGTTCCTTCGTTTCCTTTCGTACCAGGGCCGAGTCTTCCTTTCAGATCAGACCCTTGGCCCCAGTAGGCTTCGACCCTGATGGGCCCCTACAGTTTCTGACATCTCCTTGAGGCGCGCGTGAAACAGTACGCGCCGTCGACGACTTGGGCTCGGTCCGGACGGTTACCAGACGGTCGGACGGCAAACTACCCATTGCTCACAGTCCGCAAGTACACGCCTACGGTGGCCAGAAATTTGGATCAGAATCCCAGCGGCGGTTGGGGCGTGAGGACCGTTGCCTCACGCGATCGGCCGCCTCCTTTGCTAGCATTACTGCTTAGCAGAAGGAGGCGACCGCCTGCCACTCCTCCTCGCTCCGGACCATGGCCTGTACCAAGGCCCGGCGCGAGAGATCACCGCTGCCGATCACCCCCACGAGGACACGGCGTTGCTCTTCCCAAGCGGGGCACACCTCCACCGTGTGCTCCACCGTGTCCTCTGGGCGGTCCACGCAATAGTGACACCCGGGCGTTTCTTCCGCACGGATCCGGTGCAGGAACCTTCCGAATTTACCACGTCCGGTGAGGACCTGCGTCATGCGGAAGGTATGGACGCCGTATTGCCTTTCCACCCACTCCTCAAAGAGGGGACTTATCGCCATAATTATGGCGTGCCCAGCACTGGGTTGCGATAGTCGCTGTCGCCATTCCACCATGAGATCCCGCCGGAACTCTTTCCGCCATGCCGTGACTTGTTGCGGTAGCGGAGTTTCGCCCCGGCGTTGCATCTCCACGCGCAGATCGTGCATGCGTGCAAGGCCTGTTGCTGCCAAATCCCATGGTGGCTGGCCAGCAAGGAGGCTCGCCGCTTCGCGGGAAACCGTGCGGTATCCCCGCACCATCCGTATGGCTATGACCCTCTGGCACGCGTTCAGCTGGGCCGCCGGTCGCTTTCGCAGCGACGGTGCCCATACCGGCGCCCCATAAAGGGCCATGGACCGGACGATGGAGGAGGCATCTGGACCCCCAAGGTTGGGTAGAAGCCGCTTGAGGGCAGCCCCAGTCCGATTCAGTTTGGGAGCCAGACGTCGGAAGTGCTCCTCGAAATTCTACCGGCTGTTGAGGACGAGTCCCAGGTACTTCATCGTCGACCCGACGCCGTTGTGAACTCCTCCTACCGTTAGTTGGGAACGCCGAGGTGGCGCGCTCCGAGGGCCGTGAAAACACATGGCCTCGGATTTGTGCAGCGCCACCTCGAGTCCCAACTGCTGGATCCTATCAACGACTATCGCAACCCTGCGTGTCGCTAATTCAACCGCCGCCTGGTACGACTCTCCCTGCGCCAGGACCAGCGTGTCGTCTGCGTAGCAGACCACACTGACCCCGTCAGGGAGCTCCCACCTAGGCTGGGTTTCCCAGTGATCATTTTTCTAATCTAATTGATACATTTAATAAAAAAATAATGCTTTTTTTTCTATACCAAAAACAATAATATACACAATTTCTTTTGTCGTGAAAATTTCATTTTTCTCGGCCTCGCCCTGACCGTATGAATGCCCGCTTTGCTTGCTTGACTTGGGAGTAGGCTCAGTTTAGTCGTCCGGTTTTTGAGAGGATGAGCTTTGCTTGTTCGGAAAATAAGAAGGTTCGCTTCGCTCGTTTGGCTCTTAAGACTGTTGAGTTTACTACGTGTTCTATAGAGAGAGTACTCGCTCGTGATAACCTCGCTCTGTTTCAGTATAGGCTCATTTCTCTGGCTTTAATTTCGAATAAATAAATAAGCAAATGCTCTCTTTTAGCTTGAGACTAGACAGCGTTGTGTGATAGTTGTGTGAATATTATTATTATTACCTTCCGTAAAATTAAATAACGTCTTATAGGAATTTGTTGTTATTTTACGACATTCGGATTGTATTCTATGTGACCTCACCATTTTGACTTGAAAGCTGGATCCGCCCTCGACACGAACGTCGAACACTAGGAAATGGTGACTGGCAGGCGTTTCAGGAGACTCTTTAGATTAGTAATATTTGATAATTGATTTAGCGCATGCTATCTGTGAGGGAGTGGGAGTTGGGTCTCTGGCTTCATGCATTACCGTCGTCGAACATAGGCACCTTGTTCGACGATACTACCTTCCGCCTCGCTGCTTCCCTACGTCTTGGCGCTCCTTGTTGCTCTCCTCATCGCTGCCACTGTGGTGAAGTTGTCAACAGCCTCGGACACCACGGTCTGTCATGCAGCCGAAGTGCGGGTCGCATAGCGCGACACGCGAATATCAACGACATCATCCGACGTGCTCTTGTCACCGTCGGCGTTCCGGCCGTATAGGAACCTCATGGTCTGGCACGCGACGATGACAAAAGACCGGGCGGTATGTCTTTATTTCCATGGAAGATGGTTAGGCCTTTAGTGTGGGACGCTACTACGCCGTAGCGGCTGCAGAGAACCTCAAGCGGCGGAAATATAATAACCTTGTTGGTAGTTATATTTTCGACCCGTTTGGAGTTGAAACTCTCGAATCGTGGGGTCCGAGTGCTCACAAATTATTTAAAGAACTTTCAAAACGCCTTGTTGACACTTCGCGTGACCCAAGGGCTGGCTTTTACTTCGGACAAAGGATAAGCATTGCCATTCAGCGTGGCAATGCCGCCAGTCTTTTGGGTACATTACCAGTCGACAGCGATGTGGAGGAGTTTTTCGACGCCGTACTTTAGATTGCTTTTTTTAGTACTTTAGGGCTTTTATTTTGTAAGTTACTTTTAATTACGTTATTATTAGATTTAAATGTTTAAAAAATTGATTTTTGATTTTGAAATTAGACTTGCTTTCAAGAAAAATCACACATTCTTTTTCTCAAATTTTGTCACACGCTTAAGGAAGCTTTTCTTCTGCTAAAACACCTTGAAACTTTATTTTCGTCTTTTTTCGTCCATGTTAAAAACCTGAACTGTTTTCAGTTCAAAATATTGAAATATATCTTTTTATATGTTAAAAAAAAATACTAGTAAAATAAAACTTTGCCAAAGTCACGGAGAAATAAATGGTTTATGACAATATATACCTACTTAATATACTTGTACAGTAAATCTCACGTGAAGGCGTATAAAGAATGGCGGGATATCCTTACTGCGGCAACATTACCAATTTCCCTTGTGTGGGGAAAGTGTTGTATGGGATAAGGGTAGGAATACGTAGCAATAGGTACGATTGCTGAGTCGCGCTTAGATTAGTAGATGTCGCGTGCTCAACGGCGATGCGATTGAGAAACATTTTGATTTTATTATCTACAAGATTTTCTTCTTTCTTGATCTTCTTTTCTGATCGATAGTTTAATTGATCGTCCGGTCAGTGTCAATCGTGTGTCAGTCAGTATTTCATGTCTTATAAAAACTGTCATCTTATGCCTCAGTGACGCCATCTGACTTTGAATAGCAAACACGCGAATTAAATTTGGCCAGGGGCCTTACCATGATAATGTTAAAATGTCAGTCGTACGAGCGAAAAAGAGTGATGGAGCTATACACGCCATATAGCTCCATCCCTTTAGCAGTTCGGTTTAGGTCGTAAAATGGATCACGTTATGAGCTCGTGGTAGAGACTCAGTTTGTGCTAGGTAAAGTTAAGCTTTTCAGCAATTGATGGCGTTATCACAAAGCCAGCAAATGTTCTGGAACTATTTATAAAAATTATGGCATTCTAATTAATTACTTCGTAAATTATCAAAAATATTTACGAAAATAAACCGAAGTTAGGTCCAGTCATTTTATCATTACAAGATTTGCAATAGCGTAATGCGCAGTTCGGCATATTTTTTCAGAAAATGATTTTCTTTTAGTGCATAGAGCGGATACAAACACGACTTGACGTGTAGGGGCGTCATACTAGACTGAGCGACTTATGACCACTAGGTAATAATAATAATAATAATTATCCCCCGATACCGGTGGGACACTATTTTTTATATTTTTAAATGTTTTTTTAATTTTTTATTGAAATATTTAAAAATATAATTTATATGTACATATACAAATTAATAAACATAATAATAATAATAACTTTATTTCGGGTGGCATAGACCCATAGAAAACTTAACCTATTACAAATTTTATTTGCCATGACTGGCCACACCTTTACAAGACATGACCCAATAATTTTGAAAGGGACAGTCAAAACGCACAGCAATTGCGTTCAGAATGCCGTTGTCGCTACTCCGTATACGGGCCAGCAGGGAAGCTGCTTTTTTGCGCATGATGGCCTGGAAACCATATATATTAGCTCTCACCGCCAGAGCCCTGCGCTCCCGCTCAATATCTTCATCGTCCCGTAGGTCACTAGTCACAATATGACCCAGGTATTTAAAAGTTTGAACCTGCTTTAGAGCTATTCCATTAAGAAATACAGGGGGTACATGGGTAGGCTGTTGTTTGCCTGACTTAAAAACTAAAATTTCACTCTTTTTAGTGTTATATTGTAACCCATGCTCCTCCGCGTACTTCTCACATATAAATAAAAGTTTTCTTAGCCCGCTTATGGAGGGGCTCAGCAGCACCATATCGTCTGCATAGCTTATATTGTTAAAACAAGTGTCATCAATATGGCAGCCGACATGTGTGCTACTGAGCCGCTCGACAAGCTGGTTAACATAAATATTAAATAATAGAGGTGAGCTTAAACCACCTTGTCTAACGCCACATTCCAATTTATACTCATCTGACAGCGACCCTGCCCACCTTACATAGTTTTTCTGGTTTGAATACCAATACCTCAGGAGAGAGATACACTCCCCCGGCACACCCACGCTGCCTAGCTTGTCCCACAGAAGATCATAATGGACACGATCGAAAGCTTTTGACAAGTCTAGGAAGCAGGCGTATACTGGCGTCCTTTTGGCTGTGTAGTACCCGACAGCATGCTTTAGACTCAAAATGGCACTCTCAGTAGATAACCCGGCTCTGAACCCAAACTGGGCGTCGTGTAGGTCGACTTTTTTTGTGAGGTTCGCATTAAGCATGCTGTCAAGTACCTTGGCCGCAGTGGTGGCCAGTGAAATGGGCCGGTAGTTAGCCCTGTCAGATGAGTCTCCCGTCCTATTTTTTGGAATAGGCACCACAATAGTACGCATGAGCGGCTCTGGTAGGTACGAATGGGACATGCAAAAATTAAAAAACATCGACAACACACGCGGCAAATGAACACCAGCATATTTAAAATGTTCTATACTGAGGCCGTCATGACCGGGCGATTTTCCTCGCTGCATATTATTTATTATGTTTCTGATACTCTTAGAAGAAAATAAAATCTTACGCTCAGTCATGACGGCATCTGCATCGTGAACATCACTCGCTGACGACGGGCCAAGGGATGACGGGACCGTAAACTGTTCCTTAAACGCGTTAGCAATAGTTTTATGATCATTTACGCCGCCAATACTTACCGGGAGGCTCGTTTTCACATTTAAACGGTTAACATTTTTCCAAAAATCTTTAAATTTTTTAGCCGAATGATTAGAGGCAAGCTTATTCATTTTTAATTGTTCTTGTCGGTCTTGGCATGATTTTAACTTGGACTTAAATATTTTTCGGGTATCTGTCATTTCGTCATACACTATACCACTAGTGGGCTTACCGGCTAGTACCCACAGTTTAAATTTTGTACGAGCGGCCCGATGAGCGTCGGCGACGTAGTCATTCCAACCAGTAATGTGATAAGACTTGGTTTTTATGTTTTTACAATGATATGTTTTCATTGCAGCCTCCGACAATACAGAAATAATTTCACTATATAACTCATCAATAATTACGCAATGATCGGAGTTACGGCATACGGAATCACAACATTGTCCTAATACTAAAGGAAAATCTATTGTTCGAAGTTTAGAATTACATAACTCGTGATATTTATGAATTTGATTAGGCTGTCGTTCTCCCCAGATCACTTGCCGTTTGACATAGTCTTAATTTAAATTATATTCATATTTAATATTAAGTTTATACAAATTACATTCTATAATAAGTGGGAAATGATCAGACCAGTACACATCGTCTTGAACCCATATTTTATTAATGGTGGAAATTGCAGATTGTGTAGTTATGCAATGATCCAACCACCTCAAGCACCCATGAGCTTCACTACGAAACGTAGAGGTACCAGACTGTAACCCCAACATATGTACATCCACGCAACACCATTCATTATCGTTACAAAAAGCAACTAACTCATTAAAGAATAATTCGTTCGGGTGCGCATTAAAGTCCCCTAACACGTAAAATGCCTCAGTTCCGCATCTTTGTTCCATTTCAATCACAGACTGTATCGTACTAAGACAGTCTGTAAATACCGGTAAATTATCACCACAGTTTGTTGGCATATAAACACTAAGAATGACTATGTTTCTATTACTCACGGTTATCTTTATCCCAGTTACACGAACGTTATCACAGTAATAAGTATCGGATTACGATTTTGTTCGGTATGCCCTGACCTATGGGGTCCATTACACGGTCATACCAGCGTCAATGAAAACCATCAATCATGAATGAAGTTTGACTGAAGGAATTTTATCGCCATACATTTTTCGTCATGCAAACGTCAGTCATCGCATTACACGGTAGGTTTTTTGTCAGTCAAGATATTTGACTGTGGCAAAACTGACAGCAAAACCTATCGTGTAATGGACTCCTATTGGTAGTATATATTTCATGTCTTTGATGTAGGCCTTTATGGGCACTCGTGTAACGTCAGAATCTAGATTTTAATATATATAATAATAAGTCAACTTACTTATGTGTTCCTTGTATAAATACAGGTAGTCAAATTTCTGCCAATATACCAGCGAATTTGGGATGGTTTTCTAATTGATAGAAACCGAATTAAAGTTTTAGTAATTTTTAGTTATAATTAATATTTTAGTTTGCTTATTATTATTTTTATTTATTAGGGTATATCTATATATAATAAATAATGTAGCTGATCTTAACGACAGCTTTTTAACGTAAGCTCTTCTTCTGATAGTTTTGCTAGTGTGGACAGTTACTCTTCTCTTCCATTCACTTTACACGATAAAATCTCTTCTATCTTGCCTATTGATCCGAAAACTTGCAAATAGCTCACATTAACGTCCAGAGTGTTCCTGGTTACTATTCTGATCTTCTGACATCATTTAGCCGTGCTCAACTTGGTGCCCTATTGATATCGGAATCATTTCTGAAGCCTTTACTTCTCTCTACTCAATATTATTTTATTTTTATTTTTATAAAAAAGGAACAGCAAACAGCTACAATATAAAACTTACGAACTACAGGTATACAAAATATATAAACAATATTGTAGCCCACAGCGCTGCTCACAGATTAACTGTGGGTTACTGAAATAAAATCACTAGGATGACTAATTTAAACTAACTTAACTATCAGGCATGATTAAAAACAAATACAAAGAAAAACAATAAAACAGACTGAAATATGTGGAGTGAGAGAGCGAAAAATAAAAAATAAAACAAGAAAAACATTTATGAAAGCTCTCTTGAACTTACACGGTGAACATGCGAAAATATCTATATGTTCAAAAGTCTCATTGTAGGCATCAACCATTCTGCGAACAGGCGAACGCAAACCAGAATTGGACTTACAAGGGCCCACTGAAAATAATTTACCCGCGCGCAGCTTTCGTTTATGGACTGTCCTAGGAACCATATAACTTAATATGTTAGATAAATCTATGCAGTCAAATTTATTTCTAACAGTATTATATAAATTCATAGCCTCTAAGTATTGTCGTCTATTTTCAAGCGTAGGTAGCTTGTACTTGGTAAGCAAATTTTTATAAGGTAAATAATATCCGTTACATCTATAATGTATGGCACGCAGGAATTTGTACTGAACACGCTCAATAATTTCTCGCTAATATTCGCTATTATACGAAAGTATGATCACGTCTCTCATCTTCGCAAGGAACTCAAGTGGCTCCCTATCCGTCTTCGCAGGAACACTCAGATTTTATACCTTCTTTTCAATATCCTCTACAACCCGTCTTATCTCTCCAACCTGCGTGACCGATTCTTATTCGACAGGTGTGTTCTGCACGGTGCGTCAATGGGGTGAGAGTAATCACCCCATTAACGCACCGTGCAGAACACACCTAAGATCCCCTCATATATCGCCTCCTCATAAATCCAGCTACTACTCCCACTCTTTCTCTGTCCATGAAGTAAGGTTGTGGAACTCTCTTCCGCCTAGCATTTGAGATTTTAAATCTATTTCACTCTTTAAATTTCAAGTAAAAGAGCATTATCTTTCCTCTCTAGTGTGATAATTATATAATTATGTATAAATTTTATGTACTTTTTTTGTATATGATATATTATATTATATAGTTATATGTGTATTTGTTAATATTTAAATTATATGTGTTATTTTTTATGTTTTTAATTTAATTTAAGATTTCACAAACTCTTCTTATTTGTAAACGTCGTAACGACGTCGTCGTCGTCTTGACGTTTGTTGTTGTCTACATTTCTTCTGATCTTTCCTTTCGCAGGCCTTTGTACAAATTTTTATAATGTTGTATCTTTTTCAATGTATAGTGTGTGTACATAATTTATGAAATAATTAAAATTAGTTTAATTTATGAGGTTTTGCCTAATTACAACCTTTGCTGTTTTTTTTTAATTCATTGAGTGTTCATTAAATTACAAAATAGGTGCCTACACTAATGTGACAAAATTGTGTCCAAACCGACGCATGCCAGCCGTGATGTGAGCGAACCTTAACACGAGCGTGTTTTGCCGCGCGGAGGTACATAAATAATATCGTTGACGGTCGAAGCACAGCATTCCGTGGTTGAATCGAGCGCGCTAGCATCTAACTTTGAATTGATTGACAGCATAAAAAATAATATCAGTGCTATGAAGCTGGACAACTGCCTGACTGCTGAGAATATCAATCGAAAATTGCTGAACATACAGTATGCGGTGCGGGGACCCATCCTGCAGAGAGCCCTGGAGATTGAGCGAGAGATCCAAAAGGTAAGATTTTGGGATTAGTTTTTTTTTGGTTACTAAACATTTACTACTTTGATTTACAACTTAGAAAATTTAATTTAATTGCAAAGTACTTCAACTGTTGGCCGATCGGCGAATCCGTGGAATCAATTTCTTGCCGTTTATAAGATTTAAAAAAAAGCAAAGCAGTGTCTTTAAGTCGCGGGCGGCATGTCGAATTCCGAACGAAACGAAGGTTGCTAATTTTAATCCCGAACTTCTTCTTCCGAAACTAGCACTCAACATGTTTAGAGATTTGAAACAAACAAAATTCACGATTAGATTCTATAGTTTTCATTTTCTATAACGCTGGGAGCACTTTCATTACTTTTCTTTTTTGTAAGTGGCCAGTTTGCCACGCTTCAAGTGATGGTTGTATGACATCTAAAGGGGCATTATCTAAAACTAATTTATTGCGACTATGATTGCGACCGTACGGTTGACGGAGGTGGATAAGCAATTAGATTAGTGCGATCAAACATTTGTATGGCATAGATAGTAGTTCCGGTTATAGGCTATTTTTAACCGATTTCAAAAAGGAGGAGGTTCTATGTTCAGCAGAATGTAAGGTTTTTTTTTTTACAAAAAACATACATTAGTTATATAACGAAGAGACAAAACTATTATAGAAACACCGACTTCCGATATTAAAGTTATTTTGAACTTTTCATTGACTTTTTTTTCATTGAAGGCGGTTGTATTTTTTTTGTAAAAAGTTTTTTATATTGCGAATATACGGTTGGCAAAGTGGTTGAGCGATTAGATTAGAGCGAACAAATATTTGTATGGCATAGATGGTGGTTCCGGTTAAAGGTGTTCTGTATAATTATTTGAATGAAAGATGGTCTGTAAAAATCGCTTTTAGCGATGAGACCGCCCATTGTGACACCCTATTAATTTTAAGTTCCTATTATATTATAATATAATATAATAATATACTATAATATTCATCATTTATCACACAACGCCGTCTAGTCCCAAGCTAAGCAGAGCTTGTGTTATGGGTACTAGACAACTGATAAACATACTTATATATTTCTAAATACATACATTTATAGATAAATTACACCCAGACACAGAACAAATGATCGTGCTCATCACAAAAACATTTGTTCTGAGTGGGAATCGAACCCACGACCTCCACCGATCCTTCTTCTCTCTTTTGATTATAATGTTATTATTGGTGTACAATAAAGAATATATCTATTTATCTATATATGTAAATTTACTTGTTTGTGATTGCACACACGATATAGGAGTACCTAAATTCTGATGTGCAAATTAAATTTATTACTCGGGCTGAAAATTGCCTAAGTATACACGAACCATAAAAATTATTCGGAAATAACTGAAAAACCTAATCGTGTAGTAGATAAGCAATATGACATGAACTAGTAATGCACGTATAATTATAATTAAACAATTACCAAATTGATTGCAACTTCTTGGTTCGGCGGCGTATGACGCTCATCGAGTTATCAGTGACGTCGATCGTTATAAAGTTTTGTTTTCAAATGGTCGTTTTTACATTAATACCCAACTGAGGACAAAACCTTCCGTTATAAATAAAATGAGATGAAAAGTTCGTCTTCACAGAGCACTTACACGATTTAATTTACTTACTTTTCGCCAAATAAAGAAAATCGTTTATCTATCACGGTAGTTATATCCATTGATTTAACTACCGTGCCATTCAACCTTTAAAAATACCTATTTCCCTCAACACTTTTCATCCCCATTCAGAACCTTTCCGTAATACATTGGAATAGCTTTTCTAAGTTAAACAGTTTCTTTGGCAAAGGTCGCGTAGTGGGCGATTCCCAAAAAATATAGCGTGTGATTGGGACCGTCATAAAGCGGCAGGTACGGGTGACTACGGGTTACTACGGGTTAATCTGGCGCCCAGCCTGGGGCCCGGGTCCCTGCGGACCCCGCGTGTTCTATGCTCGGGAATGATAAAGGTTTATTTCTTATTGGATTCTCTGTAAATAAGTATTACTGAGCCGTGCACTCGTCGCCAATACTAGACGTTATTTTTTTCGTTTAATCTATATGTACAATATTTACATCTTTTTTTCATAAAACTATTTTATCACCCTTTATTTCTACCTTACTGAACGTGTTCAAATAAAGTGTGGTAAAATAATTAATTATACTATATTGAAGGTTTAATATTGAGAAGGCTCTTCTCCTTTCCCCTGGTGAGTGCAGAATTGATTTCAAAAATTGCTGGAATGCACATTTTGGTTGTCTTTGCTTCGAAATAAATTAGACTGGCCTGTTGGTCTAATGTTTCGAGGCCCTGACTGCTATGCCGGAGGTCATGGGTTCGATTCCCGCCCAGAAAAAATGTTTGTGTGATAAGCACGATCATTTGTTCTGTGTCTGGGTGTAATTTATCTATAATATGTATAATATTTAGAAATATATAAGTATGTTTATCAGTTGTCTAGTACTCATAATACAAGCTCTGCTTAGCTTGGGACTAGACGGCGTTATGTAATAGTTGTAAAAAAAAAAATAAATAATTTTAATAGACTTAAAATTAAAGCGAATAAAGCGAATAGTTTAATATGATTTTTATTTCAAGTAAAACCCTGCTATTAAAGATACATTAAGCTAATGTCACCAAAGGTTAATGATAATGCTAAGTAGGTCAATAGAATACTCTTATTGTGTAACATTCCATTCATACCATTTAAAATCTCATTTAAAATAAAGAACATATAATTTAAGAAAGCATTACTATATCTAGATGTACGAGAAATTATTATTCCAGACGCATTTTACCAAATTCGGAATTCGTATATGTAAGTACGTCAATAATCACATTAAAAATTTCAAATTTCATTTCACCTAAAACTTTTCAACTATTTTCTGTCAAAACTGTCAAAAACACTAGTTCCAGTCATTCCTTTTTGTTGGTCTGAGTCCTTCATTCGGTCAATCATTCCATCATTCGGTCATTCATTCTACCATTCCACGATTGACAGCAAAGAATAAATGCGGAATCTCCGATCTTACTTTATATAAATAAAACAATGTCGTATTAGTTACACTAGGGGTGCTACGACAGAAAACCTCCTCGAGTGCCCGCAGGCTGTAGTTCCCTTGCGGATACGTCCGGAGTGAAGGCCAGTCTGCGGGACGGTGCACCCTGGGAGGCGGCTAACGACTTCCCTTGGGTACTCTTGCCTATGGGGTCTCGATGTCCGCCTGCGAATATTCAGTCCGAAGGAACACTTCAACGCGTGTCCCTCTGCAATAGCAGAAGGCACAGCGGCGAAGTAAGAGCGGGCTCGGCGTGCACCTATCCTGCCACCGGGCAGGCAGGAGGAAGACTTGCTCCTCCTTCTGCCACTGTTAGTCTCGTAGCCCTAGAGATTGTCCAAGGTCACGTTTCTGACTTTTGATGGGAGTCGAGGGTCTTGGCTTAACCGCCCGAGCCGCGAGGAAGACAACCTCTATAAAAAATTACTCCAAACCTCCAAGCGACGGCGCACCGTCAGGGAGGTTGTTAGCTTGACTAATGGGTAGCTAAATTAGTCTCTAGTGCGAACCACTATTTTGAGCAAGTACACAAAGTTTTTACTCGTGGAAACAGCAATGGAATTACAAAAAACTCACAATAAAAAATTACAAACGGAGGGAGAAAGATGGGCGGTCGGAGTCCGACGCCGCTTGGAAGGGGAACCCAGAGAGCTCCGACTGCGAGGGAGAAGTAGTTTTCGGTGAAAACTTATGTTTTTACCGGAAACGCGGCTAACCGGGGGACGGATCGTCTTCCGAAGGAGAGTTTGTGTCGGCCCGCAAGATCCCCACCAGCAGTCGGGGTCGGAGCCGAGCGGGAGGAAGAGGGAGGGGGCTTACCTCCCAGGAGGCTGCCGAGAGAGCCGAGAAGCTCGCCGCGGAGGGCCGCTACCCCGCAGCGACCAGCGTCAGGGCTGACTCCCCGGGGCAATCTGGCAGTTTGCCGGACGCCGGGGAAGACTCTGCCGAGGAGTCGCGCAGGGCGCTCGGAGAGCTGGTCGTCGAAGCCTTAACGGCCATATCAAGGAAGCGGCAAGCCGGCCGACCACCGGGCTGGGAGCAGGTCCTGCGACCCCCCGCCAAAGCCAAGCGCAAAGTCCGGAGGCCAATCCACCCCGATGTCCTCACAGCCGCAGCCTCGTCTTTGGTCGCCGCTGTCGCCACTGCGACCTCCGCAGCAGGGTCCTCACATGGGACTCGGGAGGAGACTGTAACGGACTGTTAATAACGGCTTCATTGCGTTTCCTCCAGGCGAACATCAACCACTGCGCCCCCGCTCAGGATCTGTTGCTCCAGAGCATGGCGCAGTGGTTGATCAACTTCGCCATGGTCTCCGAGCCGTACTATGTCCTGCCCAGAGTCAGCCGTTCAGGTCCTGAACGGCTCGGTTAATTTCGTCGGCTGCCGCCCGTACTCCGTTTCCCGAGGCTGTCAAGAAGGGACGGGGTTGCGTGGCAGCACGGTTCGGGGACATTGCAGTGGTAGGCGTCTACCTGTCTCTAGACAGGTACCTGTCGTAGAACTCTCGCCGATCTCCACATCTCCCTTATAGAGCTTAATGCCGTCGTCGCTGGGTTTGGTTCCCTCCCCGTGGTCGTTTGCGGAGACTTCAATGCCAAGAACTTGGCTTGGGGTTCCCGGTACACGAACCAGCGGGTTCGAATGGTGGAGGACTGGGCTCTGGAGACAGTCCTGGTCGTCCTAAACCGGGGTTCTGTCCCCACGTGTGTGCAGATGCAGGGCGAGTCGTTCGCCAGCCCTGCTCTGTCACCGCGTGTCGTCGACTGGCGCCTAATGGAGGGGGTGGAGACATACTCAGACCACTCGTACATTCGGTTTGACGTCTCCGCCCAGACCTCGATCGCGCCGGTCCAACAGACCCCGTATGGTCCACGTTGGGCGCTGAAGCAGTTGAACCGGGAGCTCCCCCTGGAAGCCGCAATGGTACAGGCCTGGGTGCAAGCACCGGACAGGCCTGTCGACATCGACGTTGAGGCAGAGTGGTTCCGGGAGGCCATGTCGTAAATCTGCGACGCGGCAATGCCCCGAGTCCAGCCAGGACGTGTCCGGCGCCAGGTGTACTGGTGGTCGCTGGAGATTGCGTCACTGCACAATGCGTGCAATGCCACGTGGCACCGGTACGCCAGACACTGCAGACGCCGCATCCGCCCGCTGGATGCGGCGAGAGAGGCGGAGCTGTATGAGGGGTACAGAGTGCCGAAGCGTACCCTCCGAGCGGAAATAAAGCGGGCCAAGTTGGTCGCCCGCAACGTGGGGCTGGGAACTCTGAACGGAGACCCATGGGGACGCCCCTATAAGGTGGTGCGGGAAAAACTCCGCCCCTGGGCTCCCACACTCACGCAAAGTCTCTGGCCCCAGATTGGGGAGGGTGTGGTGAGCACTCTGTTCCCTGCGCGAGGGGAACACTCTCCCCCGCTCATGGCTCCGCCACCAGCGGTGTCTAACGCGGATCACGATGGCGACGACGACGACAATGCTTCAGAGGTGACCGAGGTAGAGATCAGTGTGGCGGTACGAAGGTTGAGTGCCAAAAATACCGCCCCAGGACCCGACGGCTTGCCTGGCAAAGTCTCTAAAGTCATGGAGAGGGGCCAGTTCCCACTTCGCTGGAAGACGGGGAAACTGGTCCTTATCGCGAAGCCAGGGTGCCCTGCGGACTCTCCGTCCGCGTACTGGCTCATTGTGCTGCTCGACGTGGGCAAGCTCTTTGAAAGAGTAATTGCAGACCGCTTCGTAGCGCACCTAACACGGGTGGGGCCGGATCTGGCGGACTGCCAGTTCGGCTTTCGCAGGAGGCGCTCCACGGTGGACGCCATCATGCGCGTGCGGGCTCTCACGACGGGGGACGCGTTGTCCCAATTTTTTCCCATCAATAAACATCCAGAGCCCGGCCCAGACTTAGATAAATGCATGCATAGGACGAGTTCGGGAGATGCGTTAGACAATGCCGAATGAATATCATCTGTAATAGTCCTACAAACGTAGTTTAAGTGCTCTAAGGCTGCACTACTACTACACACTACTCCACAACTCACAAGGCGGAATTCTTCTGACCTGAGCCCGCGTGAAAATATAATGTTATCTCAAGGGAACATATTCCCGAGATAAAAAGTATTCTATATCCTATTCTATGACATGATCTGCCCGTGTGACGAATTTCATCGAAATCTGTTTAGCCATTTGAACGTGAAGAAGTTACAAACACACAATACATACAAACTTTCACCTTTACAATGTTACTGAGATAGTTTCGAGAATATTACAAAGGAAGAAGCCAAAGAGAAATCTGCCAGAAACAAGTGTGGCTCATTCTAAAAATATAGGCTCATAGAGATCGTAACAAATATCTAGCAAATAATATTAGCTACAAGGTCGTGTCCACTCAGCAGTTTCTGAAGGACATCCTTTCCCCCTCTTCCAAGAGGATGTTGGTGTACTCGAACGATTCGCATTGAACTGTCAGAAATGACACAACTCACTATTTGCTTATTTGTATGAAGCTCCGTGTCTTGGAGATGATAATAAATTATAAAAAATCAGAGACACCTTAAAATGAAACAAAATAAAATAAGTATAAATAGATAATGCCAAAAGGCTCTCAGCTCAGCCTAATGCCACCACCTGACGCAATTTTCAGCTGCAGCCCACTAGTGGCATAAGCTCTAAAACTTAAATACCTATAAAAGTCTAAAATATTCTTTCTGTGCAGGAAACAACTAAAATTGAACGTTGCGATTTTTAATTATAAAACAACAACACCAGGAAATGTTTATGTGTCTTTTCATTAATAAAAAAAACCAATGTAGTTAATGGATCTCGCCAATAAAGTGGGGGCGCCCGGGCGGGACGCCTGTCCATAATAAATTAAAAACTTTCTAAAATAAAAAGAAAACAATATTAAAGTAGTTACAAAAAAAATAAAACAAATAGCAATTGAAAACGTATAGAATTAAAAATGTACCTAAGTAAATTTAAATTAGTTTAATAATTAGGTAACAACAATGCCACCATTGAAAAATTCATAAGATTATGACAATGATAAAATCGATTTAGGTAATTTAAAAAAATAGTACTTAATGTATAAAATGTTAAATTGTTGTATTGGCTGATAATTATGTCAGCTTGCTCATCTTGAAATACAATTGCAGGATTTAATAAAAATAATTTTAATTTTATTGCCGAGCAAACTTTACTATACTTTCTAAGAGGCAGAGACTGCATGAGTTTCTTACTTGAATAACTAACACAGATTACTTTCATAGCTGTCCATTGAACAGATCTAGTCAGCCCATATCTGGAGATTGCTCTTAGGCTTTATATATGTCATCTTTTCATGCGAAGGACGTCCACTGTTGGACATAGGCTAAGCCAGGCCAAGTGTCGCCACAACGAACGGTCCTGGGCGTCTTGCATCCACCGCAATCCCTCGAGTCTCACTATGCAGCAAAGGCACTCATGTTTCTACTGTTTTATTATGTCACAGAAGTCGTTGCATAACGAGCATTTCTCGCCATCAAACTATCAAGTTTGCAGACCTAATAATATGTTAAAAAAATGAATGTTAAAAATGAATTTAAAATAAAATAACTAGGTCATCGGTCCACCTTGCGTGAGTCCTTCCATCGCTGCGTTTTCCGGTGCACGATCACCACTCTAGAATCTTTCGGCCCCATCGACCATCTGTTCTACGAGCAATGTGCAGATGATATCGCAGTCAAGCACTAGTTTATAAACTAGATTTTTAATTTGATATAAATATCAAAAAAAAATTGTGCCCTGCCCACTGCCACTTAAGTTTGGCGATTATTCTGGCTATGTCAGTGACCTTAGTTCTCCTGCGGATATCTTCATTTCTGATGCGATCACGCAAGGAAACTCCAAGCATAGCCCTTTCCATTGACCTTTGGGTGACTGTAAACCTTTTGATGAGGCCCATTGTAAGTGACTACGTTTCAGTGCTATATGCCATCACTGGCAAGACGCACTGGTTTATAGACATTCGTCTTGAGATGTGGTATGTTGGACGAAAAGATACCGCGCAGCTTCCCGAAAGCTGCCCAGCCACGTCAGATTCGACAATCGACCTCTTTCTCAAAGTCAGACCTACCCAACTGACTGTCTGACCCAGGTAAACTTAATCGTCAACTACTTCGAGTGTAGAGCCTCCGATCTTGATCGGAGTGGATGCTACATGGTTATTTACCATGACTTTGGTTTTGTACATGTTCATTTTAAGACCCACTCTTTCGGCAGCTCTACTAAGGTCATCGAGAATTGTACTGAGCTCCTCCGTATTCTCAGCCATGACTACTATATCGTCGGCAAACCGAAGGTGAGTGATGTACTCGCCATTGACATTAATGTCCAGAACCTTGAAGACATCTTTTATTGCAGCCGTAAACAGTTTCGGAGAAATGACGTCTCCCTGCCTCACACCCCGTTGGAGAAGGATAGGTTTGAGGTCCGGTCCTGAAGTCGGACTGACATTGTGGCGTTCGCGTACAAACACTGAAGCACTTCGATATACCGATAGTCAATCAGGCACTGTTGGAGAGATTGCAGATTACAGCCCAAGTCTGGATACAATTAAAAGCTTTCTAGTGGTCCACAAACTTAAGCAGAGAGGCAGGTTATACTCTTCGGTCTTCTGTATAACCTTTTGGAGCGTATACATTTGGTCAACGGTGTTGAAGCCTTTCCGGAATCCAGCTTGTTCGAGAGGCTGAAAGTCGTCAAACCTGCGCGCGAGACAATTCGTGATGTTTCTGGAAAACAGCTTGCAGACATGGCTTAGAAGCGAGATGGGATTGTTATTTTTAAGCAGGGCATTGTCGCCCTTCTTAAAAAATAGTATCACCACACCTCTGCTCCATGCCTGTGGCAGCTTTCCCTCAAGTATGACGGAATTGAATAACCTCTGAAGGGCCTTCAGGACAGGTTTTCCACCCGCCTTCAGGAGTTCGGCCGTAATTCCGTCATTATCCGACGCCTTGTAGTTTGAAGGTGCTTCAGAGCCATCCTAATCTCGTACAGGCTGATGTCTCTAGCTCTTGGGTCGTTTGTTAGATTTGTTGTGTGTAAACAACCCACAACGAATCGAATCGAACGAACGAATGTGGGTTGGTTGTGGGTGGTTGTGGTCAAGTAAGTTTCAAGTCAACAACATTATTTACAACTATGGTTGGTGACAAGAGAAACGTTTTCGAGAATATAAGATTTAACTTGTGTTTAGGGTGCCAGCGTCCTCGCCTATCATTTGAACATTACATAACACTAATCTTAAGACGAGCACAATATATTTACAACATTAATAAAATGTTTTTTACTTATTTTATACTTATGCGTGTATAGCCGTCCTAACAAAATACCTCGATCTCATATTCATATATATTCATATATATATATATATATATTCATATTCATTTATTCACATAAAATAGAGTAATTACATTGGATGGTTTCTTATGTTACATTATTTAATCCTATATTCTATTTAGCCTGCATATGGCATGTGAAGTTGTTTTTGTATACAAAAAAATAGAGAAGAAATGGGTATTTAATAACAATAATAATCTAATCTTAATGTCTCTGAAATTTGGCATGCCTAATGTCAATTATATAGTACCTAGACACAGTCCAATACAATAGTAATTCAGATATTTTATCATGTTAAACAATGTCAGTTATATAATTACTAATCTGGATAAATACAGTCAAATGAAAATAATAAGTCATAAATTTTACCATATTAAACAACGTCACTCTTTTACACACAAACTATATATAATTTTTGTGAAAATTATTCCTGAAACCATTCATTTATAGAATAAATCATTTTTTTAAGGAGTAGCTCTTTAAGTACTTTCTTAAACTTTGGAAAAGGAAGATCTTGGATGGTTGTATGTAACCTATTATAAATTTTAACACACATAGCTGAACAATTTTTGTTAAACACTGCAGTCTTTGGTACAAATTCTAGCACCAGTCGCTGACCATGTCTTGAACTACGTGGATATATATTATCACGTGCATAAATGTCACAAGCTTTCACAAATAGGTTAGGATTAGATTTTACAAATATACAAATTTCGAATATATACATACTAGGTAGGGGTAATATATTGAGTTTTTTAAAGTAAGGTTTACAGGACTCATACGGGGGAATGCCAACAATAGCTCTTATGAGCTTCTGTTTTTGAGATAGAAATGCCCGTTGGAAGTCTGTTGAGTTTCCCCATAGTATCAACCCATATCGTAACACGGAAGCTACATATCCATGATATGCTAATAATACCGTATGTTGGGCTGATGTAGATCTAAGCCTATTTAAAACATATACAAAAGAGTTTACTTTCTTGCAGACCTCATCAACGTGTGCTTTCCAGTCTAGGTACTTGTCCATTGTAAATCCTAGGAATCTTACATTGGTAGATTCGTTGATTTTTTTACCGTCATATGAGATATGCCTTGGAATGATTTTAGACCCACGGGTTTGAAATTGCACAAAAGTCGTCTTACTGATATTTACCTGTAAATTATTCCTTACTAACCACCCCACACCTAGATCTATAGTATTCTTTATTTCAATGTCAAAATCATTATTAATTTCATGGTCGTATGTCAATATGATAGAGATGTCATCTGCAAATAATCTCTTCCAGAAGCTCCGATATGACTATGCTATCGTCGGTCTTCAGTTTCGTGAGCTGGCTCTGCCCAATAGACAGATCTTTTGCAAAAACCTTGAAGTCCTTGTTCCGCTCGATCGCGTCTTTAATCCGTTCGGTGTTAAAGAGGCGGGATCGCGTTTTGAGGACTTGGAGATCCGTCTATTGAGCTGTCGGTAGATGCACCGATTGTCTGAAGACTGCAGAATCATCTCACGCCTCTCTTTAATGAGTTCGAGAGATTCATCAGAGAGCATTTTGTTCTTATGTGTACGACAAGTCTTAAAGAACATAGACCCGATTGTATGGACAGTTTCGTCATCGTTGCATTCGTTCACGCAGCCACCTAGGCACTTAAAACGATTGTGAAGTTCGAGCTGAAAGCTCTGGGAGTTTTGAATCTGGATCTGTGCTGGACGGAGCGTAGACTTCATCAGCCGAGTTCTTTCAAGCTTGATATTGATGTTCAATGTGCCTCTCACCATGCGCTGATCATTTTCAGTTTTCACTACGCTTCAAGCAAATGTTAGAAGAGACATCATTGAATATTTGCTTTTTCGTCGACATGTTGGAGTCAATCTCATTTCTAGTCGCACAATCAGGGCTTTGCCAGGTCCACTTCTTACGCTCACGCTTTTTGCAGAAGGAGTTAATCATATAGATGGCCCTCCTTCTCCATAAAACTAGTGAGTAGGTGTCTCCGGCGGTTCCAATGTCCAAATCCAAATTGCCCCACTCGCAGCTCATTTCCGTCTCGTTTGCTCAATTTCGCGTTAAAGTTTCCCATGACCACGGTAAAGTGAGTCTTAGAACCATGCATGACTCTGGATATATTCTCATACATGGGCTCTACTTCAAATCAAATCAAGTCAAATCAAATCGCTTTTATTTGTTAACACAAGTACATAAATATAGATCTTATATTTAATGAACTGAGCGCTATGTTATTCCCGGAGGCGTTAATTCAGAGGCTCTATGCAGGAATCGTTTGGTCCATGGCCCTTTAAGGGGCGCCGGTATGGGCGCCGTCGCTCCGAAAGCGACCGGCAGCCAAGCTGAACGCAAGCCAGAGGGTCATGGCCATCCGGATGGTGGGATACTGCACGATTTCCCGCGAAGCAGCGAGCCTCCTTGCAAGCCAACCACCGTGGGATTTGGAGGCAAAAGACCTTGCGCGCATGCACGATCTGTGCATGGAAATGCAACGCCGGGGTGAAACTCCGCTGCCGCGCCAAGTCGCGGCATGGCATGGAGGTTCCTGCACTGGATTCGTGCAGAAGAGACGCACGGGTACCACCATTTGTATGGACTGACCGGAGGACACAGGTAGAGGTGTGCCCCGCTTGGGCAGAGCACCGCCGTGTCCTCGTGGGGGCGATCGGTGGCAGCGATCTCTCGCGCCGTCCCTTGGTACAGGCCATGGTCCGGAGCGAGCGGCAGGCGGTTGCTTCCTTCTGCGAGGCAGTAATGCTAGCAAAGGAGGCGGCCGATCGCGTGAGGCAACGATCCTCACGCCCCAACCGCCGGGATTCCGATCCCGATTTCCGGCCACCGTAGGCGCGGGCTTGAGAACGGCGTGCAATGGGTGGCTCGCCGTCCGATCGTCCGGTAACCGTCCAAACCGAGCCCAAGTCGTCGACGGCGCGTAGTATTCCACGCACGCCTCAAGGAGATATCAGCAACCGTAGGGTAACGTAACTTCGACCCTGCTGGGCGGGTCGAAGCCTACTGGGGCCATGGGTGATGCGAAAGAGATCCCCGGGGCCCTGGGAAAAAAAATGGCAAAAAAGGAACAGGAGTGCGTTTTTAGTCCGTTAAAGTCTGGCACTATCTCACGCTCCGCCCAAGAGCGGGGGATGTCATGAGATAATTTTCCCACAAGAAAAAAAAAAACCCTGGTCGACAAACTCTTGATCCTCACCACATTGTTCACAAGGGACTTGTGGACGATAAACCCGACACCAACCTGAGACTGCTGCTTACCCTCCCGGAAATAAAGCAGGATTTGAGAATTATCGTGTCTGCCCCTGTCTTCTGACTTCAGATAATCTCACGATACTCCATCGTAACCTGCTCAATTCTTCCTCATGTTCGGTGATATTCTCGTCGGACCGGAGTGTACTCACGTTTTATGTTGCCAGGTCCAGTCGTTGTTTTATAAAGGGGTAGCCGAATCTCATCCAGAGATTCTTCGCACCGCTTGCCTCACCGTAAACTTGACCGCTACCGTAGTCAAGGGTAGACGGGCTGCCGGGCCCTACGGGCCATTTTTTGGTTGTGCTTTTCATTTTGGGTGGTTTTTCCATAATCGCCACGCTTGGCATGCGGGTTGGCGATCGCAGTGTGGTTGTTGCAATGCTCAGAGAATGCTGCTGCCTATTCTCTAGCGTGTCCCTTAGTCGCCTCTTACGACACCTACGGAAAGAGATGGGATGGTGTTATTCTTTACGATATGGAACGATATATGTATCTTGAAATAAATCCAACCAGCCAATAATAATTCTAGTATTCCGCAATAAATAATTACTTACGCCGTTTATAGTGTAACATAAAAAAACTGGGCAAGAGTGAGTCGGACTCGCGCCCTGAGAGTTCCGTACAAACTTATCTATGAAAATAGTTAAATTCCCGAAAGGAGTTTTTTTGATGTAACAAAAGATTTACGGTTTTCAGATTTATTTCTATACCTGTGCTATAAGAATTTGCTTTGCGCCAAATTTCAGGATTCTGGGTCAACGGTAAGTAACCTATGAATTTTGATTCCTTGAGAGAGTCGAAATATGCGTTTTTTGCGACATAAACGACCGTATCCTTTTTTTGGTAAATTAGTTTGATTTTTTCACAGCTTCAGGGGACCGCAGCCTGAGTAAATGGTTTTAATTTCAACTCAATACCTCCACGCGTTCCCGGGATAAAGTATCTTGACAGACAGACGGACAACAAAGTGATCCTATAAGGGTTCCGGTTTTTCCTTTTGAGGTACGGAACACTAAAAACAACAACATTTCTTCCGAAAAACGTAATTTTGTTTCACCAAAAAACCCAGATTACAAGGCAACACCGTGAAACACTAGTGAACAGGCAATTTGAGCTGAAAAATAACAATATTAACGCCACTGGCAACATTGTGAATTCTGTGATGTAACACGGAAAACACGAAAGGGGTGAGCCATATTGCTTGCTAACGTAGAAGGCCAAACCTGCCCTGGCATAATGTACCTATTCATACCTACCTGGCATGAAGAACACTTATCTACCCTCACAAAAAGGGAATTTGTCACAGATTCGTTTGCTTTTATCGGGACGCTAATCATTTTAATTCTCTGTACTACTATTATGAGCCTACGTTTCTCAGAATGAACCTTCTCCATTTCCCGTGTGATGGCGGATGTAGGATTATTTTTTGCTCCATTGTTAGTCGTCAGGGCTGGCGGTGGGCAATAAAAACATATTTTCGTCCAGGGTTGTCTCGCATGTGTTCAGCAATAAGGGAGATTTATCGCACTGTTTGTTACTTGTTACCAGCAGAGGGTCGCGAGGGATGTGGCCGCGCTGTCGTACTTGTGTTGTGCTTTAATCGAATCAAATCGACTGAAACATACGGAAGTCTGAAAGTACAGAATGGATTACAAACACTGTCGCGCTCTTTTCTTCTAATCTTGCTTTATGAATAGCCTGTTTGTGACAACAAAATGGAAATTATAGAAAACCCATGAGCAAATTCGATCATCTTTGAATAACTGGTAAGTACCTACATATCTACCTAAAAAATGTAGACTACTGGTACTATTCGAGAATCACATAGACCTGTCGAAGAACAAACCGTTGTATCGAGTGTGTGCGTACATCGACTTTGGGTCACCCGATCCTTGGGTCCATCTCTATTACGTCTGATGAATGTCTTTGTAGCCACTAATGGGGATAGTTGGGCACAATAGCTGCTTCACATACCGCGCCTATAGATAACGCTATCTATGACGTTATCTAAGATCACACTCAGATATATTATAGCAACTACATTTTGATATTGATATTTTTGCATGCTCGAAGTCAAAATTTAAACTTTATGTAATAAAACTTTTATTTAATGATAATGTATAATTTGGAATTTAATATTGTGTTACACTTGTTTTGATTATTCTAATATTTTTTATTATTATTTTATAAGTCAACTGTTAATTTTAGTAAATAATGAATTGATGTGGTTATGATTTTAATGTTTTTATTATAGTTTTGTCTTGTGATGTTTTAATCAACTATTATAATAATAATAATAACATATTTATTTATTTCTCTTCCACAAAGGTGCCTTACAAACTAACATCACATCAGTAGATATAGATACATAAGTATTCCTTTGAGGGAGACTATTGATTTTTGTATTTTCAATTTTATTTTTAATGTAATTAATTAATAGATTTATTTTATACACATTTAAATCTAATAATATCGTAATTAAAACTAACTTACAAAATAAAAATAAAAGCCCTAAAGTACTAAAAAAAAGCAATCTAAAGTACGGCGTCGAAATACTCCTCCACATCGCTGTCGACTAGTAATGTACCCAATAGATAATATGTAAATAATAATGCTCATTTAGTGGCACTCTTAATCACATGTTTTTGATAATTTGCGGATGATGCAGTGGGCTGCAATATTGTTGCCACTCAAATTATTGATATTTATATACTACTCTTTCAAGAAAGCACCGGGAGAAGATCAATAATACACAAAATGTTTGTTATTCATCCAAATTTATTTTATCACCTTCAAAGTATGCTCCTTCAGAAACAATACATTTACGCCAACGAATAAACCAATCATCAAAACATTTTTTAAATGCTGTTTTCGGATTTGAGTTCAGTTCTCGCTGCAAATTCTCCTTTATGTCTTCTACCGATTGAAAACGGGTGCCACGAAGTGGTAATTTGAGTTTAGGAAAAAGAAAGAAGGTGGCTGGAGCCATATCTGGTGAATATGTGGTTGCTCGATGGTATTTGTTGAGTGTTTGTTCAAAAATTCGATCACAATGATAGCCTTGCGCGAAGGCGCATTATTGTGGTGCAAAATCCAAGAATTTTTTTTCCACAAACCTGGCCTTTTTCGTCGAATTTGCTCTCTTAAATGCCGCATAATACTCAAATAATATTATTTATTTACCGTTTGACCTTTCGGCAAGAATTCTGAGTGCACAACACCGCGATAATCAAAGAAAACAGTCAACATGACTTTGGCTTTTGATCGACTTTGGTGTGGTTTTTTCGGTTTCGGTTCAGTTGGAAGGCGCCACTCCGAAGCTTGTTAACTAGTTTGCATGTCAAACTCGTTAACCCACGTCTCGTCACCAGTAACAATGCGTTTCATGAATGTTGGGTCGGAATTGACTCGTTCTAGCATGTCCTCAGCGACTCTCATGCGATTGAGTTTTTGGAGAAAGTTCAGGTCTGTTGGGACTAGCCGAGCGGTAACATGTTTCATAACCAAATGATTAGTTGGTACGGATCGACTCGTGAGATACAAAAAGTTCGGCTATCTCTCTCAAAGTTGAATGAGGATTTTCAGTCACTATTTTCTTCACTTTTGCGATGTTAACTTCAGTTGAAGACGTTGATGGCCTACCAGAGCGAGGCAAATCTTCCATCACATCTCGACCGCTTTTGAATGCTTTGTACCACTCATAAGCACGTGTTTTTGATAAAGTCGATTCATCGTAAGCCTTCTGTAACATTTTCAGTGACTCAGAACACGAAATTCCATTGGCGATGCAAAATTTAAGACAAACTCTTTGTTCGATGTTTTTGTCCATTATGAAATTCGCAATACACACTAGATATGATGTAACTAAAAACAACACTGTATTTAATAAAAATAACAATTGCAACTCAAACTCCGCGCCAAAATGGAAAATAGTTGTGCCAATCTACCAACAACAAAAAAAAAAAAAACAAAAATTTGAATTTGGAACCATAAACAAATCATCCATTCCCGATAATTTTCTGACTGAATGTACATTATATATTGTGGCTGTTAATTGTCCTAAAGAAAATATAATAAGTTCGATTCCTTTAAGATTTGACTGTAGTGTGCCTTGTGATGACAGTGTCGAAGTGCAGTCTACAGGAGCACCTACTCTGCGTTGCGATAACATCATAAAATGATAAAAGGAAATGTTTTTCAATCCACGCGGCTATTACTGAATACGACCACATACGAGATAATAACAGTCGTGAGACTTTCTGTTTTATTTATCTACTACTATACATTATTAGGTACTTTCATTCATTACTAGAGGTAGTAGGTAGTCCACTAAACTAAAACAGTGTACATCAGCTGTCTTATTTCAAATTGATTTTAAAAGTTGTCAGTACAATAAAGAATCAAAATGTTAGTCATGCTTTACAAGATTGTACTTAGATCTCTAATAGGTTTAAACCTAAACCTTTGCTTTGAAAAAGCAGCAACAGTTATCTATACGTCAAACTCCACAACGTATTCGTAAGCAATCGATCTGCTTATATAAATAGCTGCATATTCCACGGCTGTTTTTGTCATTAGAAAGCAACCTTGAAAAAGCTTGCAAGAATGGAGATCATAGAACTTAAGATAGAAAAATAACTTATTATTCTAGTTAGCACTATTGCTGTATCTTATGACATTTGACAAAGCAATATAAGCTCTACGAGTAGGTATACCGACAACAGAAGCCAGATAACAGTAAACAGCACATAACTTAGAGGTTATTATTACGACGCAACTAGCTTTCTTGTAACTCTGTGGATAGCATCAAAACAAACAGTCAATCGAGGCGACACGAGCCGCCGGCCGCCCGCGCCCACAGGGCTCACAGGGGTCGCTACACATACTTTATGGCTAGTGTAAGTGTTATTTGTAAGCAATAACCGTTTTGGAGACAGTTGTCAACATCGACACGACAGAGTAGGAAGATACAGAAGGCCAAATGAACCACAACAATAACGTAAAGCACTGAAAAGTGATAGGAGGAAAGGTCTCGTTTGTCTGCTTTATCAATCTAAGTATGGCTGACTGACTGACATATCAATGCACAACCGAAATTGCTGATTCTATATAGGAGCAAGAATTTTTTTCACAAGGTTTCCTGTTATGACGTAGGCGAGCACTGAAATTCTCCCCTTAGGGGGATGAAACTGGGGTCCAAAATTTGTATGGCTATGGAGAAACTTAATTTCACGCGGCCGACGCCGCTGCCAGAAGCTAGTAATATTACTTGTTGTGTAGTCTTGATACTACATTAGCACCCCCCAGAAGACGAAGCTTTACCAGTTTGTTGTATGGAGTGGATTTTCTGCATCTTATTATTTATTTTATTTGGTACAACGTTGTCCGTAGTAAATAGAGTGCGGTGGAAGATGGCCGCAACTCCCTGATTTACATAGGTCCGGGGCCGCCTCTGTCGAGAATGAGGGCTTACTTCGACGAAATGTGTCGTCAAACGTGTGGGGCGCATGTATCAAGCCATAATAGTCTGTTCATACTAAAATGTCTTTTTCAATGAGCAATCGACTTTCTATTCATAAGATCTACGAACAAGTATATGTAGTACGTTATATTCCTAATATTTTGCTGTGGAAAGTAGGAGTCGCTTATCATTCTAATTGTCGTAGAGGTTGTATATGACTCAAATAATTCTTACGGATTTATAAACTGGAATATTGCACACACATAAACACAACAAAAAAAAAGAAATTTTACTTAAATGTATTTAGGTAGTGTTTTTAAGAAACTAGTTATCCTAATTGTAGGCAAATAATATGGGCAGCGACGCACTACATTCATAGCGCAACGGTATTGGTGTCACAAGCTCACACAAACACACTAGTGACACGATCAAGACTTATCAAAATTTTTATATTACAATTTTTTTTATTTTTATTTTATAATACGGTTGTCATTCTTAAATCTTTGATAGTCGTCACAGACAGCCAGAAGACGCCAGAAAGTTTGACCATCAGTCTATCCAAGGATTATCGTGTTGCTCAGCAACTGGGTTGTGGAAGTCAGATAGGCAGTCGCTCCATGTAAAACACGGGTATTCAGCTGCATCTGGTTAGGCTGGAAGCCTCTCCCAACATAGTTGGGAGAAGGTTAGGGAGGTGATGGTTTTAAGATAAAAAATATAATTTTAAAACCGCTGACATCTTCATCGGCTCCTTGGATGGATGTTCGTTTATGACGCTACATGTTGTATGTATACGCTTTATGTAAAACAAAAACCTTGATTTGCGAGTTTTGCAAATAACATTATTCATATTTCTCTCTAATCTTTCGGGAAATACTGTCCTGAAGCTGAATATTCTGTATTTCTAATTCCCATCGGGAACGCGGCTGTCACAGCCATAACTATAACTCAAACTTGCGAATATCCGCGGTGTTACAGCTTGCACATGCCGCCAGACCTTTTAGCCAGGTGTAGGCTGGTACTTGGTACTAAGGTGCGGGGCCGCGGGCGCTGGCGGGTCGCCGCGGCTTCACCTACCACTATAAAACACATACCTTGTAAATGAACACCCTCGTAAAACAACAGGTTTGAGGATAGTTTGAGGTGGTCCACCACACCGCGAATATGTGTATGCTGATGCATGATATTACTATGTTTAGGTGCAATGGTATAAAAAAATTGTTTAATCTTAGAAATCGAATTGGTTTACTTTGAATGTAACAATAGGGATACAGTGTCCTGTATCAAAGAAGGTATCTTTATTGAGTTAAAAGTTAGTGATTTAGACACGAATCAGAATAAGAATACGAGGAGAGGTACCGACGTCATAATAAACATGCTACTGCTACATAGTTCCTGAAACATAAAACACGAAAACTGTAACAAGCGCAGCATTTCCCTTAGGTTTTGACTTCACAGCATTTTTACAAGAACAGAAATAAAGCAAAAAGAAGCAAGTGTGTGTGTTCTGAAAGAAATTGTCGGAACTAACTAACGAGTCGCGGAGCTTTGAATTTTAGGTGTGAAACTGCGCTGGAACATTCTCCGAGCACGGCAGCTCGAATTCATAGCATGTTATAAATTCAGAAGTCACTGTAGCGACGACAACTTGTGTTCATATGGTTTTGAAACCAGCTGTAAACTTTGGTTAGGTTAGGTTTCTGAATATACTTAAACATTTAAAATGAGCACGGCATCATTACAGTAACTTCTCTCTTTTGATTTCTTCCATGTCAGATAATATTTAAAATTATTCGGTTACGTGCGTTTCAGCTTTAAAATAGTACTCTGTGGTTACGTAAACTCAAATAACAAAAGTAAACTTTTCGGGTTCACAGCATTAAAGTCAGCTCAGACGGGCAGTCAACTCTTTTTCTGTATCGCACAATAATTACCTGAACAATTCGGGAGTGACTTACAAAAAGTCCTGATCGTGCGCGTCACCTGTGCATCGCATACCGTGAGCCGAGTATTTCCATTATCCTATCTCGGAGTGCAAAAACCAGAGCGGGGGTGAGCGGCGATGGGGGGGGGGGGGGGTAGGGAAGCCTGTGTATGGCAGCTTCGTAATGCGGTTTTTGCTCCGCGCGCCGAAACAGTCCGCTGTAGCCCAATATTGTTGAGTTTTCAAACGGCGCGCGTAAACAACGTGATATAGGTACCTAATATTAAATTATGTCAAATTTAGTTTATAGCGATTCATTTCTTCATTACGATATTTATTCCAAGATCAAGCAAGCTATGCTTGCTATATAGTAGCATACCATGACCGTGCTAGCAACGTATCAAGCACGAAAAGAAATACAGCCGGTGCTATAAGCCTAGAACTTATCAAGTTGATAGCCATGTTTAATCTTTTTAGTAACCGTAGCATCCGCGCATCAGGCTCACAAGACTGATTCGTTACCGACTACCACTGTCGCCTGTGCATGCCACGCGACGGAGCATCAATAATACTGTCGGCGAGAATGTGGTGCCGTGTGGAGCATACAGATGCTCACCGTTGGAGTGTCAGTACTCGGTATTTTAAGTGTGTGATGTCTCTTCTAAGCCCGTTACAAACATGTTACTGCAATTTTCTTGCCACTGTGTCACATCAGTTCAATGCAAAAATTTCTAATAATTTCATCGTATCGAATAAATTTTTTGTCATTAAAAGTATACGCTCTAAAGTTTACGTTCTGACCAGTATGTTGACTCAAAAATAGGTGAACTACTACAACTGAGCGAAAATACAAGGATTCTAGTAAGGAGGAGTTCTAGTCGGCATAGTAGTTGTGTGTCTTTCCGTGCTAGAGACGTTCTTAGAACATGTTTTAATACAGAACCCCTTTAAAGAAAGGAGAAATTTGAACCACCTAACACTTTTAAACCTCAATAATCCACAGTGCTTTCCCGAAGTAGAATTCATAGCTCATATTTGATCGCATTAACAGAAAAGCTTCAAAACAAATAATAGAGTCGTAAAGACAAACTATCAATCAAGTCCACAAAACGTGTGTTTACACTGTAGAGAAAGGGAAACAGTAGAAATAGCCAGTGTTCCGGGTCTTTATTGTAACACTGACATGTACATATTCTGCAGTAAGCAGCGCTCACTTTATTGTAAAACTGACGTGTACATATTCTGCGGTAGGCAGCGCTCACTTTATTGTTACACTGACATGTACATATTCTGCAGTAGGCAGCGCTCACTTTATTGTAACACTGACATGTACATATTCTGCGGTAGGCAGCGCTCACTTTATTGTAACACTGACATGTACATATTCTGCAGTAGACAGCGCTCACTTTTTTGTAACACTGACAAGTACATATTCTGCAGTAGACAGCGCTCACTTTATTGTAACACTGACATGTACATATTCTGCAGTAGGCAGCGCTCACTTTATTGTAACACTGACATGTACATATTCTGCGGTAGGCAGCGCTCACTTTATTGTAACACTGACATGTACATATTCTGCAGTAGGCACCGCTCACTTTATTGTAACACTGATATGTACATATTCTGCGGTAGGCAGCGCTCACTTTATTGTAACACTGACATGTACATATTCTGCAGTAGGCAGCGCTCACTTTATTGTAACACTGACATGTACATATTCTGCGGTAGGCAGCGCTCACTTTATTGTAACACTGACATGTATATATTCTGCAGTAGACAGCGCTCACTTTTTTGTAACACTGACATTTACATATTCTGCAGTAGACAGCGCTCACTTTATTGTAACACTGACATGTACATATTCTGCAGTAGGCAGCGCTCACTTTATTGTAACACTGACATGTACATATTTTGCGGTAGGCAGCGCTCACTTTATTGTAACACTGACATGTACATATTCTGCAGTAGACAGCGCTCACTTTTTTGTAACACTGACATGTACATATTCTGCGGTAGGCAGCGCTCACTTTATTGTAACACTGACATGTACATATTCTGCGGTAGGCAGCGCTCACTTGCGTTTTTTTATCTGACCACTATCTCACCTGATGGTTAGCGATGATGTGGTTGAGCATGCTTGCCTAGAAAAAATCTATTCATTCTTGACTTAAAAACCCTCCAGGTTGTATATTTATAAAACACAAACTTTTCAGGAAGTGATTAAGTTACTACGTAAGCTCTTGGATTTGATTAAGCGCGTGATTCTAAATGTCAGTTTGTAATTTTAAATTATTTCTATTATCCTCAAAACTATAAGTACCAAGTGTAATAATAAGTTCCGAAAAAGCGAAGTGACGTAACTTAGTCAAATCTTGCGTTAAAGGGCACTTTAAATACCAGATGTAGTGCAAACATGAGCAAAAAATAAATAATTTGTACTTTTTTTAGGGTTCCTCAAAAAGAAAAACCGGAGCCCTTATAGAGTCACTTTGTTGTCCATCTGTCTGTCTGTCAAGACGTTTTATCTCAGGACCGCGTGGAGGTATCGAGTTGAAATTAAAACCATATATATGTCTGTGGTCCCTTGAAGCTGTCAAAATATCAAACTCCTGAGAATACGGCCGTTTATGTCGCAAAAAACGTTATTTCGAGTTTCTCAAGGAAATCAAAATTCATAGGGTACTTCCCGATGACCTTGAGTCCTAAATTTTGGCATGAAGCAAGGTCTCATAGCACAAGTATAGGAAAAAATCTGAAAACTGTAAATTTGTAGTTTCTTTTTATTTTATTTATTTATTTATTCTTGATTGGTTCGCGCTTGACCGCTATCTCACCTGATGGAAAGCGACGATGCGGTCGACGATGGAGCGCGCTTACCTAGAAGTAACCTATTCACTCTTGACTTTTTTTGCTATTCGGAAAAATCTTTGTACCTCAATTCGGAAATGGAACTGTTTTCATAGGTATGTTTGTACGGAACTCTCAGTGCGCGAGTCCGATTCGCACTTGCCCAGTATTTTTCTTTTAATCCTGATGAAGTCTTTATCAACAAGCGAAACACGCTAGTTAAAACATTGGATTCTAATGTGAATGTATAAAGCTACCCTCACTGTCTTTTAAAAAACATCAATAATTTTAGAATTCAGCTAACTTATCCCCATAGATTCTATAACCTTTGTTCTTCTTAATGGCTCTATTTTTTGTCCCCGAGCTGATCTAAGGCATTATGGATTCATTTTAGCACTTAAGAGCGCCATACCATCACTCGTCCTTAGTCTTGGGTCACAGTTACATCCTCGTTGTGGTCGTTTCCCTGAAGGCACGCTGCCCGGTATTGGGCACCTGTCCAAGATGGCGCTCGCGAGCGGCCGTCGTTTGGCTCAGCTCGATGTAGCTGGAGCCTGGAGATTGCCGCAGCGATCCATTTCCTTTCCACCACTGATAAGTTTTTATTGAAATGGCGCGGATACTGCTAAGTATCTTCCGGGTGATATTTTCCTCTGTTTGAGCCAACGTTGTAGGAAGACGTGCAGTCGATATTGTGATGTGTCTGAAAATATTTAAACCTCGTTTGAAGACTTCTCTTAACATTTTCTTTTTTTACTTCGATATCAGTAAATAGGCTAATGACTTGAAATTATGGTCTTCATTTTGTAAAACAATGTTGAAATGCATCACAATTCAATATCTCTTGGTAGTTTATCTGTGATTATTATGTTCAAAGTACTCATAATTAACGTAGGGAAATCATTATATTACTCAGAGAAACATTTCACATCAAGAGGTCAACAGATTACCAATAGGAAGTCGCTGACTATTCGGACACAATAATTGTTCGGACACAGTATTCGAATTGGCACGTTTAAAACTTATTTTATCTAACTGCACTAAACAGCTTCAATAAATTGGTGGTGTCCCAATATATTGCATCCGAATCGTCAGCAACTCCAAAAGGACTGATTTTGGCGATCCTAGCCGCAAACAGAATATAATAAATATAAAGATAAGTTATAGTTACATCACCGTGTTTCCTGGAAACTTCATTTAATACTGCAATAGGGAAGTTTGCGGAAAATATTGACTAAGAATGTAATCACTGAGATTCTTGGAAACAAATATATCTAATAACAGGTAATATGTATTGGGGTAAATTGTATGTTTGTGGAGAAATATACACATAAAAATTATAACTAAATAAATTATAATATACATGTAAAATAAAAACTTCTAACTAAACATCTTAATTTCATTGCATCGCTGTCGACTGGAAGTGTGCCTAAAAGACTGACGGCATTGCCACGTTGTATGGTAATACCATAATATTTGACCAAGGTAAAAACGAGAGATTTCATTAATATTCGTAGGCAAAAGATTTACTGTTGGTACCAGTATCTATGTAGACAGATATTTAAAATATCTGACATATTGGTTTTCTGATACGAAGCTAAGTCGGTAGCTATTAGGTTACAGGTATTTCAATTTTGGGATTTTTCTGTTATCATGTTCGTATCATCTTTATTTTTTCGAACGAGTATATATGTAATTGGAAAATAAAATAGGAATATAGGTACAGGATTCAACAATGTTACTACAATACCACTGGATATCACCGCTCCTTTAGTTCCGTCGCACAAAAGCAGTTTTTTCGATGGCGAAACATAAGGGTTAATTGCAACAATAAAAGACTAAACAAGGATAATATATGTCTCAGCATTGTCTTCTGCAACCACACATGGCCGTGCGTGCAGTACAAACACGCCACGCCGGTTCTTCTGCAGGCACACAACGCCCGCGCGTGCAGTAGGTACACACACGCCGGTTCTCAGACCTGCAGGCTGCCTTAACGACGCGGAGGCGTTTATCGTTTTCCCCACACGTTTAGATAAATTCCAGTTAATATGCAGTGACTTTAAACTTAGGTTTATCAGTGGCATCCACTGGTGGCTGCAGTTATTACAAGCACAATTATTATTGTTGCAGGTATTCGATTTCTCACTATCGTACACTCACATATGCATAAAGCGAACTATTAATTTTCACTAGAGTTATAATTACATATTATTATAGCTCAGGTTCTGTCGACGGATTTATAAATACAAATCCGTTGATTAAACGTTAACTTGGATGACCAAAATTGACAAATTCGTAATTGGTGCAGCATACTTTTAGTTACAATAATCAATTTTGTCGAAAAAAAATAATTTTCCCAGCAGAAAAAGAAACATTAATAACATACAATAAAGCTACCCATTTATACCACGTGCATTAGATTAGACGGAAAAATATTGTTGTAATTGATTCTTATTGTAATCTTATAAAAAATCTGTAACAGCAAAGAACCCCACATACCTACATCAAATTAAGTAGTCTTAGAATTAAATTTACCGAGCTCTGCAATTACTTGTTTTGATTTCCTCAAGTAAAATAAATAACATTGGATAAAAAGATATAAATCAATACATAGTAGGTACATATGTACTCGTACTATGTACTGATTCATATCTTTTTTTTGTTATTGATAGGCTCGCATTGACCACTATATCTCCTAATGGTAAGCGACGATGTGGCCGACGATGGAGCACGGTTGCCTAGAAGTAATATATTCACTCTTGACTTAAAGACCCCTAAGTTGTAGCTATCAGGAAACAGACTCCGGCAGGGACTCCCACTCCTTAGCTGTACGCACAGTAAATCTGTTGCCAAAACGCTCTGTACGTATGGGTGGGATGTCTACCATATACCTACCGGTGGCGCAACGATGATGGAACGGACTTGGCAGAATTAGATGGTGCAATTCCAGTGCACATTCCTCAAAATGTAAACGATAGAAAACTGACAGGCTAGCAACTCGGCGTCGATGCCCAAGGCTTTGGAGCTTCAACTTGACAAGTGCATCATTGGCGAATTATTATTCTTATTCCTAAGAATGACTAGTATGTAAACTCTCTAATTTAGGAATTAAAAGATACGGTGTACTTGGCAGACTCTTCAACGTCAGGGTTTTAAGACGAGGACGAAGAAGTCTGCCACTGGGCAGCAAAGGCTGACCCCGTATTATATCATAACCGTGGCAGGAATGTCTCAAGTACGGATAGAAGGGCACGGCACGATTGATGCAGTGGTTGAGCAATTGTCTGCTGCACTGCCTGTCGCAGGTACGAATCCCGCACGGAACAAACATTTGTATGATCTACAAATAGTTCTTCTGGGTCTGGCTGTCTCGTGTGTAAGAGTTGACATGTTTGAGAATACCCCTACGATACAGATACAGGAGTAATTCCTAATGTACAGTTTTAGAGACTGCTGTGCTCATCGGACAGTAATAATAGCTTATTAATATACGTGCTTACCGTTTAGTATACGCGGTTATAACCCGTATGAGCACCGGTTTATCATGTTTGCATATATTACTGGTGCCGATACCTTCCGTTCATAACAGGCGACAGTGTTGGTCGATGAAAGAACTGTCCAGTAGGCATAGTCTCATATTTTTCAATAGCTTAGTCGGCCTTATAATGTTCGCACTGTTGGGACTCAGGCCTCCTCTCTAGGAGAGGGATTGTGTGACATGTTCCTAGTACGGTGCTATGTACACGGTGGAATGTGCTGACTCCTTTTAAATACTAACTAAAGTTGGTCTTACGTCCGAATTCCTCAATTTCTTTTTTTGAATAATACTAAACGTTATCGATCATCGCTGCGACCTACAGCGCGCCAATCTAAGCGATTACCTCCAGTAAGTTGGTCGGTAATCTCCCCAACTCACCTAACGTACGACTTTCCCTGAGAGTAATTGCCACCATATTAATTCGGTCCCATCGGAATAATTCCTGAGCTGCTCTCACGACTCCCGCAGGACTCAGGGGTTCATCTAATTTATATTCCCGTTGTTTTTCCACTGCTGCTGTCAAACTAACTTACTGCTGTCATTATTTTCCTCACGTTGGATTTAAAACCTCCAAGATAAGGGGTTCGGAGATGAATAAAGTTTTTCTCTAGCTCCGGTGGCTTGACATTAGCGGCAGGCTCTCCGCCCACTTGAGTGGAATAAAGGTGCTAGTAGATAGCATTTTATAACATTGTACCGTTTAATATAGAGATGAGTGAAATATCATTTGTAAGGTTGTATCTTTGAGGCATTCTATTCTGATTTTATTCAAATCGAACCACCTCAGTCTTGCACACTTTCGCCCTTGTGTACTGTTCAGTTACCCTACGTACAGTAGACTATCGGTACTATCTTCATTTGTATGATACCTACTATTTTCTTTTCCAGGGTGTTCCGAAGCCATTCGAGCGGGTGGTCCGCGCCAATATTGGAGACTGCCACGCTCTGGGACAGAAACCTATCACTTTCATCAGACAGGTCAGTACCTAATACACTTGATGTAAAGAAAAAGGGAAAGAGTATGGACACTTGAAGGTAAAAAACTTGAGACCCTTGCATGCCAGTACCTACTCCTACATGATCAAACGTTACAATGTGGATGTCGACATAACATCCGTTCTACATTTTCCAAGCAAACAGCTGCCAACTAATAACTTAAATGAGCATAAGGTACATCTTAAGCAAAGGGTCACGATCAATCCCAGTTATCCCACACACGGCCCACGCGTGGACGTGGGCAACCTGCCCTTGTTGCGTCACGAACAGATAGTTATTAGTACATCATAATTGGTTTAAAGGGCCGCCAGTGTATTTAGAGTGGATTGTGTAATGAGTACAGTCAAAGGCATATATGTTAACACTTAGAGAAAATTGAGATATAATAAAATTTTCAAAAGCACGAATGTAATAATAATCTAGTTTTTACCTTCTACTTCAGCAGTAACATAGTCACTTAAAAAAAGTGGAAGTAATTATAATTGAGTCTTTTTAGGTTGTTAATGTTTCGTTAATAATTACTTACTTATTTATTTATATATATACTTCAAAATATGGCGTTAAAAACTTTACCACAATTGAGATTAGATTTAGAAAATACAAGGTACAGTCTAAATTGAAAAAATATGTTTTATTTCATGAATCCACCATCTGTAAGTAAGTGGTGGTATACATATTTTGTTCTTAACTGTACATAGTGGGCGGAATAAATACATGTAGAACGAGTATTTACGTTGTCGCGCATTCTTATAGGGAATAGAAAGGGTTCCGCATGGAAATGTGACGCGATCGCGCGTTTAATGATTGTATTAAAATACAGGATAATATTGGAGGCGGGTTATACATAGATGGAATCGCAACGAGATTCAGGGTTTTATTAAACCGAGGCATGGGCAATAGGGAAACAGCTGACATGTAGAGGATGCGGAACAATATATAAAAGGATGCTTCCAACTTGCTTTAGCATGGAGATTGCGAATTGGCTAGCTTAGCGTTAATTCTGCCAGAATAGACTAGAAGCAAAAATATGGTGAGGATCGTTAACAGAAGTGGTTAGAGACAGTAATTTATAATACAAGTTTAATAAACCGATCTGTTTCTGCGCAGGTGCTGGCACTAGCGGCATTCCCCGAGCTGATCGACTCAGCAGACGTGCCCGCGGATGTACGCCAGAGGGTCAAAGAAATACTGAACGACTGCACGTGAGTATATAGAACTATAGCCTTCCTTCATTCATCCTAATCATCTGTTGAATTCCTTTGGAGATAGAGAGGCAGTTCATATGAATGACAACGCGTTTGCTATAATGGTGCTTATCATTACAGCAATCGCAGGGAATTTGTTGCTCCGCCTGACGCAGGTCCTTAACGGGTACGATTGTTTCGGGAGGTTCCTGTGTCGGATTCGGCGGGAAAACCCGGGTGTCACCATTGTGTGAATTGCTAGGAAGACACGGTAGAGGATCCGCTGGAGGTTCGCTTGGCTGGAGCACTGCCGTATCCTTGTGGAGGTGTTCGGCCCTGGTCCAGTCCATGCTGCGGAGTGAGAGGAATTGGGAGGCGATTACCTCGTTTTGCGAAGCAGTAATGCAAGCAAAGGAGGCGGCCGATACCGTTAGGCGTAGACAAGCCTCATGCCTCGGTCCCCGCCGGGGATACCTCGGGTGTCGGGAGTCGCATCGATGATTTCCTGCCAATGATTTTTTCCGAATTTGCGTGTCCGCAAGCCGACAGCGCGTTGTGTTGCGTGCACGCCTCAATGAGATGTCAGCATGATTGACGGGGACAGTTAGGGTTGATGCGTGCCAGGGCTCCAGATTGTTTGAAGGTGTTACCGTAATCCTCGTAAAAAGGGCAACTGAAGGAACACTGTGGGCTTTATTCAGTAAAATTTTGACACTTTCTCCCGCTCTGGGTAAAGAAACGGGATTTGTTCTAACCAGTCACAAGAATTTTTATAAGATACCATTGTCCTGAAGGTGGTGTTCATTACTTTCAAATAATGTTTGTTAGTGGATTTGCAACCGATTCTTAAATACTTTCTTTGGATTTGTGTCTTAAAGTCTGTTGCTGTTTGAAGTTATCCGTCGTTCGCAGACTGCCTAGCAACACCGACTATGTACCTATAGCGGGTGAGGCACTTAGGAGTTTGTTTAATTAACTATGGAATTCCTACAATAGACTTGAAACTTGGTGGTTTGTTATTGAATCAAATTAAGTATTTGATTTTAAAGAAACACAGAAGGGTTTGTTTCTAAAAAGCACTAGTGAGCATTTCAGTGGAATTCTATGACAAGTACTTCTAAAATAAAGCATCCCCGTGGGAACAAGGCCCCGTGTAAACACACCCTTAATGACAGAAACACCTCCGCTAATGATTTCCTAATTACATAATACACAGATCATTAGCCTGAGTACACATTTCTCCCGACATATCACTAGCTAATGCCGCTACCTGCACTGATTGATTCCAACTGATTCCTATGATTGATTGATTGACATCCATATTCGATTTAGATTGATAGCCCGACGTTTATGGCACACTGGCAGACGGTCGCATTAGCGTTACAAATCCAATTGATATTAATGCTCAAATAACAGACAGATATTGGAAGCGAAATTATATTGTTTCTCATAGGATTATGTGAAATGGAATCTGCGTAGAGGAGGCCCCAGTGGCACGTTTTCATTCGTTTTTAATTCTCTTAATCTATTTTTTTCATTGTTTTACCTGTTTGTTGAAATTGAATGATCCTGTTGTGCGCTCTGTGGGATTATAATGTAATTTGAGTGATGAGTTTCTGCTTTCGCACTGATTGCCTACGTAGTCTGTAGTCCATGTTGATATCGTGATGTGTGACCTGTACAGGAGAGAGCTGCCTGATAGATAAAAATACGTGATTCGTTAATTTAAATTAGCACTAGCAGTACTATTTTCAGGAGGTAATATTCAGATCCCTGCCTGCCCTTTTTGAACTATCGAGTCCAGGTAATATATATTACTATCTTCTTAGCTAACGACTTATTAGTGCAAGGGCGTACAAGTGGTGGTCTCCCGGCGTCCATATAGAGTTGCTTATATAATGAGTTGAAGAAAAGGAATGAAGACCAGATAATTTTCAGGTCAAGACTCAATATCATTAGGTGTTTAATTGGGTATTGTTATGGTCTTGAACTAATTCTCCCGATATCAGCGATTGTAACGAATGGCCCGCCGACACATGTCACGGAACTGTCATCGCAACATGAATCAACGTCCTATTTAAATTCCGTATAAATTAATAATCTGGTTAGTAAGTCGGTGTCTGTCAGCTGTACGGGGAGAGCTTTATTAGACCTTCGTCACCTGGACGCGTCGCCGGCGTGTCAGCGCGCTCCGTAACGCACTCGCGCGCTGGCTGCGGATGATGTGGACGCATGATTAATGGATTGGAGAATGGCATCGATAGCTACACTGTTTAATATTTATTATATTAATAGGTCATAAAACGGCACAAGTCATAAAAACGATAATAATAACCTAAGCAAAATCAGTCTTGTAATGTTCCTAAAATTTGGACTCAGGCCTCCTCTTTAGAAGAGAGAAAGGGCCACCACACGGGCCCGGTACGAGTTGGTGGATGTCACATGAATTCGAATTTATGCTTCTAGAACATAACTAGTTTTCTCACGATGTTTGTTTTGAGAGTAGTGGTGATGATAAAATCTACTTGGGTTTGACCACGACATACAACTTATAAGTCGGTCCGTTAGTACTAAGCCACCACTACTGTAAAACGGTACTAAATAGGTTGGTAGTATTAATTGTTGCGGAAATCGGCCGGTACCAGACTGACTAATAAATTGCAATAATTCACATCTATTATGACACAGAAGCACACGTTTGTCTGAAATAATAATTGACATTCACTCGCAACAAAACCTCTATGAAGACTTACTCGACAGAAACCTCCCTCATGCATCGCCATAATCATGGGTCATTTGTCTCTTGCATCCATCAGATTCCAGATTCATCAGCTTTTTGGGTTATCATCTAGGAGCGTATCGCGTAAAGCCTCTATAATAATAAAACTACCAACTGTCATTTATTTTATCGACAGACTTGGATGTTATTATATAGTACCTACTTATACATAACTAGCGAAATTTGCGTGCGCAGGCACACCTCTATCAAGCTCTGTGGGGAATGTAGGCGTGACGTCATCTTTAATACTTTCTCACCATTAACATCTTCTCCACAGCAAGGGTTCAGTAGGCGCCTACTCCCCCTCTCCCGGCCTCAGCATCGTCCGCTCAAGAGTAGCACAATACATTGAGGCGCGGGATGAAGTGCCATCTTCCTCTGATGACGTATACCTTGGCTCCGGGGCTTCCGATGTCATTAAAGCTGTACTCACCATGCTAGTTGAAGATGTCGACGGAAAACCACCAGGTATGTATCTGTATTTAAGAACTTTACTGGAAGTTAAGAACTTTACTGGAAGTTAAGAACTTTACTGGATGTTAAGAACTTTACTATATTCAAGAACTTTACTAGTAGTACCTATGTGTATCCCACTTTCCTAGAGTCTTGGTTTAATAATGATTAACGTCGAGCGTTATAGAAATAAAATTCGTAAAGCTGCTTTCGTAGATAACTACGTCAGGGGTTGTGAACGAGAATAGTAAGTACCAGTATTATATTGTAGTTCTGGATAATGCAATTTGTTGCTAATATGTACGGGCAGAGGTCGTACCGTCATGGTCTTTCCCGGAAACCGCGTCAAAGGCTTGCTTTCAGTGGAATTATAAAGTATAATAAAATAAAGTCAATTTTTTCTGTTTTGTTTCTGTCTGTATAAAATAGTGTGTACAATAAAGAATAAAGTGAATCGTAGCGAAGTTTCATACAAGTCTCGCTTTATACAATGCAAAGATAAATGCATTTACTTATAAGTATAATAAGATTATAATTAGTTAAGTGTTTTATAAGTATGTAAATACAGATATTTAACCTAATTTAAATAAATCGTAGCCCGTGATTCCCGAAAATCAATTAGTGAAAACGTGAGGTTCTTCAGAAGCGGACTCACTCGTATTTGTTCGTCATGACACTCTGTTAATACAATACCTTATTGTATTGACTCAAGAGGCAACTCATCCTTTGTGGCTCTCGGGAGCTCAAGGGAACGTGAAAGGGTGTAGATGTCTATAATATATCTAGTGAATGTGGGAATAACAAAAGCAATATATTTTAAAATTAGTATTCCTGAACAGATGTTCTGTGTGCAGCGGCAACGCGATTTATTTTATGAATGCCGAAGCTTTGTGTTGCCGTGCGTTCAACTATCTGGCTCCTACATAAATGTGAATATACTTAATAATTATGTTAATAATGGTTTTTGAGGCATATTCTAGGAAATACACCGTGTCTCAGATATTTAACTAAACACAATGCAAACTAGTAAGAGCTCAGCTGAGCTCAGATGTCCAGGTGTAAAAAGTGAATTAATTGCTTTTTAATTAAAAATAACATCGGGATTGATTAGAATAAAGATTTTACGAGAAAAAAGTCTATACTTTTTATTTTAAAATGGATAACACTTTAAAATAAAAACTCCGATAAAAATTCCACCTCTGGGCCTTGGGCACACCGTAATTATGGCGGTAAGACCCCTCTTTGAGGAGTGGCTGGAAAGGCAACACGGCGTCATTACCTTCCGCATGACGCAGGTCCTCACCGGACACGGTAAGTTCGGGAAGTTCCTGCACCGGATTCGTGCGGAAGCGACGCCCGGGTGTCGCCACTGTGTGGACCGCCCGGAGGACACGGTGGAGCATACGGTGGAGGTGTGCCCCGCTTGGGCAGAGCAACGCCGTGTCCTCGTGGGGGCAATCGGCGGCGGCGATCTCTCGCGCCGGGCCTTGCCCCCGCCGGGATTCCGATCCCGATTTCCGGCCACCGTAGGCGCGGGCTTGCGGACGGCGAGCAATGGGTGGCTTGCCGTCCGACCGTCCGGTAACCGTCCGGACCAAGCCCAAGTTGTCTACGGCGCGTGCTGTTCCACGCGCGCCTCAAGTAGATGTCAGCAACTGTAGGGGCCCAGCAGGGTCGAAGCCTGCTGGGGCCAAGGGTCTGATTCTGAAAGGAAGACTCGGCCCTGGTACGAAAGGCAACGAAGGAACAGGAGTGGGTTTTTAGTCAGTAAAAGTCTGACACTATCTCCCGCCCCGCCCAAGAGCGGGGGATGTCATAAGATGATTTTCAACCGAAAAAAAAAACCTCTGGGGGGCCATAATCATGTACTGGATCAATGGTACTTGTTTGTACGTCGGTGTCTGAGACAGGGTGTATATTGACGACAGGACTTAGACGTCGACTGAATGAAACGAGACCCTTGCGATACAAAAGTTGTCAACTATTCCTGCTAATTAGCGTTTCTGTGTTCCGGTTTTAAATGCACGAAAGTTAGCGAGTAGACCAAGCAAGGTTGGTCTAGAATTCGCATGAGGTCTTAGATTTTTGACAGCGAAGTGTTCAGTTTTTCATCAATCGAGGATTCATAGGTGATGTTACGCAGTCATCAACGATTGAGGAATACTTCTATACTGACTCTCAATTATTTTTTACCCAGCGGTAATGGTCCCGATCCCGCAGTACCCTCTTTTCTCGGGGACGCTGTCAGAGCTTGGTCTCCGCCAAGCTAACTACTACCTGGATGAGGAGCACGAGTGGGCGCTGCAGGCCAGCGAGCTGGAGCGGTGCTGGCGGCAGGCCAGCGAGGACTGCAACGTCAGGGCGCTCGTCGTCATCAACCCCGGGAACCCCACAGGACAGGTGAGAGACAAGAGTTTAGCTACGAAACTTTTAGTAGTAGTTTTTATTTAGATAAAGTTCCTAGATCTCTGAGTTCTTTGTCCCTTTAATAACAAACGTATAATAATCGGCACTTGTATACATCGGTTATGAGTCCTCATAGATGAAAAAGACCGGCATTGAATACATTCAGATTGGCATGTGTTGTATAACCACTTAACCAGTGCATAAACTGATATTTCTATTGAAACAGCACAATATCATCCAAATTGAAAAACTAAAATAATCGTGCAAACTGTATTTGCCCGATATTCATACAATATCCGTGAACAAGTCGGCAGTTTGTGGGTGACGTGAATTAATCAGCGACATTCAGAACATTCGAGCGCAATTTGATCGACCGCCGGCCGCCGCGCGCCGCCTTCACAAATATTGGAAACTATTCCAAAGCCAAATGATTGCGATAATAAATGGGATATGAAAACACGTAACGCGACAAATAGCATTGATTTACGGTTTGTGGCGCGATGATGACGGGCTTACATAACTTTAAATACAGGTTTATGCAATTACAGTTATTTGGAACTACAATCTGCTGGTTATGGTTTTGTCGCATTGAATAGACCAGAGCCAGCGTAAAGACCAAATGTACTAAAGTCATTTCATTTTTTAACTCTCTGATTACGGTTTAAGATAGCTTTCTTATTTGCTAGTGATGATATGTGCCGCTAGTGTGTTTTTTACTACCGTATGGTTTTTCAGGATCTGTTTACAATTCCTATTATTTTTCGATGGTTTTACTGATGATGAGTGTAATTGCAGGTGCTGACTCGTCAGAACATGGAGGAGATTGTGAGGTTCGCGTACGAACACAATGTGTTCCTGATGGCTGACGAGGTCTACCAGGAGAATATCGTCTGCAAGCCTTTCTACTCCTTTAAGAAGGTAAACAGCAAAGAGACCCTTTGAGATTGATAGGATTGCAAATCTTTTGCAATAGATATTCACAAGATCTCGCCTTATTGATAACTTGTTTTTTATTGGTTTTAAGACCGGATTGGTTTTAATTTGTTATTAACTTTATGTCAAAATATACAAGATGAAGATGACTTTTATTCTGCATCTGATCAGAATAGATTTGATTTGACGGAAGATACATTGACAAAAGCTTAATCTTTCAAAAACCGCTGGCCAGGAAGGGGTTTTTTCTTTCCCAATTAAAACGATGACAATATGTCAATTAAACTATTCAAACGGATCAGTACTTGTACTATAAATACAACGGTCTTCCTTTAAAAAGCGCAAACCAAACTGTCGCTTACGCTAAAACTTCTTCCTCAAAAGGGTACTAGACCGAATCTAGTCTCCGCGACGTACAAATATTAGCACTTACTGAAAATAACATATATTGATGTTGTTGCTGCTCCTACCTAAGATTGTCTGGTTTGGTGGTGTAGGTGATGCATGAGATGGGCGCGCCGTACTCCGGCATGCCGCTGGCCAGCTTCGTGACGTGCTCCAAGGGCTGGGCGGCGGAGTGCGGCCTGCGCGCCGGCTTCGCGGAGCTGTGCCGCCTGGCGCCCGCCGTGCGCGCCGCCTTCAGCACCGCGCGCGCTGTCATGCAGTGCCCCACCGTGCTCGGCCAGTGCATATTGGACTGCGTGGTCAGTACTCACACTACTAACTAAACTACACGGCTAAATTGTACGACTATAGAACAACAGAGATAAGTAAGAGTTATTTCTTAGTCACCATCATCATCAGTTGAAAGTCGAGCACTGTTCAACAAAAACAACTGGTCCTGTACTTTCTACATCTACCGGATATCCGAACAAAAAAAAATTTGTTTGTGGTATAATTTTTTTTAGAAATGTGTCTTTTGTTGTTTGTAAACTTACTTTGGTACCCAATTTTACTGATTGCTGTGTGACAGTCAAAACAAGGATATACATATACTTTTTATTGTACTGATTATTGAAGAGTTAAACAATATTTAAGCTTCGGATGGCTATCAAAGCATAGGTGGATGACAAAAATTTAAATAACCAAAGTATACGATGAAATAATGATACTCAATCTTACACTTAGATAACACAATGATAATTAGTATAATCTCTAACTGTAACATTTCAGATGAAGCGCCCAGCACCAGGTGATCCTTCGTACCCACAGTTCGCTGGTGAGCTCAGCGAGATCCAGCGGGTCCTCGCCGAGCGGACGGAGACCGCCTACGAGACCTTCAACTCCATACCAGGATACTTCTGCAACCCTATTGATGTGAGCTACATAGAGAACATTTACATTGAGAACATTTCTACTGGTACAAAAGCAACGATTCAGTATGAATTGGAACGCAACTAATGTTGCATTTCCGCAGTTTCTGTGGTGGCTAGTGGGAGGCATCAGCAATGCCTAGTATTAGATACTGATTGGAGGCGGAGACCTACGATTTAATCAAGCATTATAAAATGAACGGTGTCGTTGAGATCAGAAGGGCGGTATTGTAATTTTAATGTACCTACATAAAGATCGCGAGCAAGTTTCTATGATATTTCTCATTGTTCAGGGTTCGATGTTCGCGTACCCTCGCGTGGACATCCCGGAGGCGGCGCAGGCGGTGGCCGAGAAGCTCGGCATGAGTCCGGACGAGTTCTACTGTCTTAGACTGCTTGAAGAAACAGGTACTATTCAATTTCTAATAACTGATCTTCTATAAAACTAACGTTTACTCAATCACTGACAAATGCTAGATATGAATGTTCCTTCAAAATTGACAGGTTTCGTACTATACTCCATTTGTGTTAAGATTAGACATTTAAACAAAATTTTTTTACTGTTCATTCAACCGATTTTGACTTCTATTCTAGGCAAAGGGATGGCATTAAAAACAAAAAAGTTGTTGCAATACCAACTATTCACTGTAGTCGCCACGTATCATGCCAGCAACGCTATAAAAGTCAAAATCGGTTGAACGAACAGTAAAAAAAGTTGGTTTAAATGACTAATCTTAACGCGAATAGAGTATAGGTTGAACTCAAATGATAGATTTTCTAGATAGGCTGCGGGATTATTCGAAAGAGTTACTTGGAACACAAAGGAGTCTTCCTCTAGAAATAGGCAAACAGAAAGATGTTTTTGATGTTTATGATGACTGAAAGAACCGAATAGGTTTTAGTTAGTAAAACTCTGATACTGAGACAGTAGTCGCTCCACTCAGAGTAGGAGAAGCTATTTCATGATTGTTCACCTTTAAAAAATTTGTTCGAATGCACAAGTTATCTGATAGTCTTAACTCCTATCGTTACACAATGTGGGCATTTAGCATAAGTTATCTGATAGTCTTAACTCCTATCGTTACACAATGTGGGCATTTAGCATAAGAACACTCAAAGAAACCTTCCCCCATGGAGTCTTCAAACAGGTGGAACTCACATCCGAGCTACATAAAGGCCTCGCAGTCCCTCACGACGCAACACCTCGCAGACACATATCTACAGGCTGTTTAAGTTCCTCACGACGCCCCAAGGCGACATACAGGGTGTTTAAGTTCCCTAGGCCGTCACTAATGACTCACACTTATTAATTAGCGCTGCAAGGTAAGCGCTCCCGGTAATGTGTTGTAGCTTCAAGTTGCATACTTAACTCTAAGTTGTGCGGGCCCCAACTTGCGGTGCATAACTTGAAAGTTGTAGCTTCTGTTTGTAGGGTTCACTGAGTCCAGTCTTTTATGAGTTCAAGAGCAGTAGATTTTGTCTTTTCAAACGAATAAAAAAGTGAGAACAAGATTGTTGTTTTTCAGTTTGGTATGGTCTAGTTTTGGCACTTGTTTTAAAGATTTTTTTTCGCAAGCTGCAGCTAACCTCATGTTGTGAAACAGTTTTAAAGAAGAGAAGGTTTTGTGAATGTTTAGAATAATATACTTTTACGAGTTTGTATTGATTATTCTCCGACAAGTTTGCACCGGATAGATTTTTTAAAAACGTTTTCTTTAAGCAACTGTTCCAGTGTGTTGTCCGTGCAATATGTCAAGATAATAATATTTCTCTGATCCTTGAGTATATTGACTTCTTTCGTTTTGCAGGAGTTTGTGTGGTCCCAGGCACCGGGTTCGGTCAGCTGCCGGGCACGTTTCACTTCCGCACTACCATCCTGCATCCTTTCGAGGAGTTTCAGTATATGATGGACAGCATACGAAGCTTCCACCTCAAGTTCTTGGAGCGCTACTCGTAGGATTATGTGTCGTTTATTGCTAGTTATTTATATAATAAGGAGCAGCAGCGCCATCTTGGTGAATCATAGTGAAATTGTTAACATGGCTCCTAAATTATTCTAAGAGCAGAAACTCAGAAAAGTGCACCTCTTGCTCTGTTAGGAGGGACGGTAACAAAGTGTCATAAGGCTTATATTATACACTAAGAAAAAAGTTTACTAAACACGATTAATATTTATGTCTAAGTAGTGCCGCGCCCCGGCTTCGCTCGGGTGCAAGACAAACACATAAATCTACCTCCTTTATTGCTATTTCTAAGTATTTATTTAACAATATCGACGCTTTTGTTTTATACTACGTAAAAATTTGTCTGTATGTGTTGTGGTGGTCATTGAGTTTGTATAGAACCATGATTACTTATTTAGAATTTAAAACATTAGAAGTTTAATCTCTATAGCATTTCTATGTCCCTTGATGGCAAGTGGTGATCACAACGATCTCACTCATGCAGACTTACGTGTTGTGGACAGGGTTATGTAAAAGGTATTCTTACATTTGTATTTAAACTATAATAGCTTAACAATCCTAATACAATGGCTTATCAATGTGTGTTTTTCGCGGATAGTTTTTGTTTTAATACGCTATGTAGGATAATATTATTATTACTATTTATATCATTATGTATTACTGATATTATGAAAGTATTGTATTGAGATAAATTTTGTTAGTTAGGTATTAATAAATTTGAACCATTAACGTAATCAGTAATTTTATTCCTCAAAACGAAACTTATTTACGGAGCTACGGCCACAGTCTTATTCCATGAACTTCCATCTTTCTTCTTGCGTTGTTTCCACAATACTGAGAGTCGTGGCCACATCATGATTCCAAAACTTTATGATCATATTTCAGTAATTTATATTTACGAAATTGCAAAATTTGTTAAAACAAATTTCTCTCTATTTGAAGCAAAAAATAATTTTAACAAGAGAAAAGTTACACAGTACTTACTAAAGATCCCTGTGCCTAGAACAGAAATGTACAGACGCAGCTGCGTATATATGGCATCACTTATTTTTAACTCGTTACCTAGCTGGATGACTATATTACCTTACAAAAAATTCTGTGTAGTTTTAAAAAAATGGCTTATATCGCATAGTTTTTACTCAGTAGGCGAATTTCTAAATAAAGAAACTTGTCGATCCTACCACTTCAGGAATGTTTTGTAGTGTGTATTAATGTGTTTTATTTTTAAGTATTTAATTTATCTAAATCTCTGGTAATTTAGTTACCTTAATGTGTGTCTAATATTATTTAGTTTAAATAATTTAGGTAAAGATCTGTCTATATTTCTGTTTTGTTAACCGTAGAACTCTAGATAGTTGTGATCGTGAATTACTTTATGTTACTAAAACACTATCGACTAAATATTTGCATGCCTTCACTAAATGGCGGAATGTGTCTTTGCACTTAGTCTCCTTTATTTAACATCTTTTGTACCTACCACATTTTATGCAAATAAATGATATTATTATTATTATTCCATTTATTTATTTTTTATCCATATCGTTTACATTTTTAAATATTTCTTTAAAAAACATTTAAAAATATAAAAAATAGTTGTCCGCCGGTGTCGGGACCAGGGTCCAAGCTACCGGTGGTTAGGGCTCCAGAGACAGGAACCTCCTCACAATGCGAGCCGTATCGAGGAGTACTGCCTTTTGTATCAGGTCCTTGATCCAACCGCGCAACGACAGCTTCGACAGATGGTCGTCGAAGCTTTTGGCTATAAGGCCATTGGCAGTCACAACAATCGGCACAATGATAGCCGAGTCCACATTCCACATGTCAACAACCTCGTGTGCTAAGTCGAGATATTTGATTTGTTTCTCTTTCTCAGCTTTCACGAGATTCTCGTCATGTGGAATGGTGACGTCGACTATCATTGCGCGGCGCGCTAATCGGTCTATCACCACTATATCCGGCTTATTGGCTACAATAGTCCGGTCAGTAATGATAGACCGAATCCAGTACAATGTGACATGGTCATTTTCGAAAACTGGGTCGGGCACATACCTGTAGTATGGTACCTCCGAATCCACTAGGTTATATTTCAAAGCAAGTTGCTGGTGAATAATCCTGGCTACTTGATTATGCCTGTGCAAGTACTCGCCGTTAGCCAGACGAGAACAGCCAGAGATAATATGTCTGATGGACTCACCCGGACGATGGCATGCCCGACACACGTCAACCGTCCCGTCCTTCATAATATGTCTCCGGTAGTTGTTCGTTAAGATAACTTCGTCCATAATTGCACAGACAAAACCTTCAGTTTCTCCGAAATGGTCGCTAAAACGTAACCAGGCCACGCCGCGAAATCTATATCAGGCTCATGAAGAGCCCGATAAAAGCGCCCGTGGAGCTCCTTGCCTTTCCATACTTCCTTGCGGTCATCAGTAGTAAGTACCAGAGGTTTGCGCCAGTTCTCTTTAGCCATGGATAACGGGGTGAGTCCCTTGTCCATTGCGACCACATCGCGGTGCATACCCACGTCGGTTTTGAGAAAATATTCTCTGAGGCTGCACACCTCACGGTTGTGTAGAGTCTTTGCGTTCAAAAAACCCCGACAGTACTTCCGCGGGATGTACAGTCTCATCACCGATGATCGTGGGTGATGCATCCGATTTGCTGATGCATCATTTCCGATGCATTTATTATTATTCCCTTTATTTCACTTATATAAACAAATTAGTTACATTTTTAAATATTTCAAAAATAAAAAATTTAAAAATATAAAAAAAAATATTATTATTATTATTATTAATACGCACGCCTCCTGAGGGTTAATTATGAGTTCTTCATATAGGTCCGTCTGCTCTAGAGAGTCAGACTTGTGATTTTTATGTGAGATGTGAATGTGAGAACACTGTAGACTCCACGAATTCTTAGACTTAGACTCACTTTTTTTTTAATATGATTATTTTTATTGTGATTTTGGGTACAATATTGACTGGTCTACGCTTTTCTTACATAATATGTATTAATACTGTAATATTAAAATATTGTAATCAACCACTTTTTTAAAAGAGTAACCATGGAATTTCTTGCCGGTTCTTCTCCATAGGAAACGACCAATTTGGAACCGTGCACTAGCTTCTGACGTTTTGTAAGTGCCCATGTAGGCCTATGTGAAATAAAAATATTTTTGATTTTGATTGATTTTGACAATTGCTTCTAATAGATTCAAGATTAGATTGTTCAATAGATTGTCATCAAATTTGCGGCCGATTTGGCCATAGATATGTGTATTTTCCCAACCCTCACAGAGCACAGACTTTGTCTTTGACTAACATCCCAAAGTTCAAACTTATGGTTTGCCAACGAGCGCTCCACAAGCGCAGATTACTAGGTTTTAAAATAACGGATCGCGTTCGGAACAGTATACTGCGTTCCAAAACACAGATCATTGACTTGGCTCAGAAGGTTATCTTAAGTGAGATCTCAACACTCAATCACGTGGTCAGAACAAAGGAATCGGAGGCGTGGTCTACTCGAGGCGTTCGGCGCGAACGATACGATTGTAACTTGGCTAGGGGGGCTGGCATGTCTGCCGCATGCCGATCGAGCGGTGGGCCAGTAAAATACAAAGTTGGTGTTCTGAAATCGCACGACAGGGTCGCGGCAGACCAAGAAGGAGATGGCGGGACGACTTAGATGTCTTTCTTAGGAATCGGTAAGAAGTGGCTCAAGAGCCGGGAACAATGGAAGGAATCGAAGGAGGCCTTTGCCCAGCAGTGGGACAATATAGGCTAGATATATTAAAATATTGGCCAGAGTAGTCAAAAATCTTGCAGAAACGCAATCGATAATCTTGATCAGGTTTCATAAGAGGCCAAGATATAAAATGGTAGAATGAATTCAACACTACAGGCTGGCTACGCCTAGCCATTTATAAAACACTACAGAGTTCACAGCATGTGCCTGATTACCCCACCACAATAACTTCCCCTCAACTATGGCGCTATTTCTTCGGACATATTAATCATTTGCCTAACGAGCCACGACCGCTGCCCACCTCCTTACAACACACACTACGGTAAATAACAGAAGGTCTAGCATAGCATAGTCGGCCTTATAATGTTCCCACTGTTGGGACTCAGGCATCCTCTCTAGGAGAGGGTATGGATGTCATATGTCTTCAAATTTTTGGTTCTAGAACATGCCAGTTGCCTCTCGATGTTTTCCTTCACCGTTTTGAGAGCAGTGGTGATGAAATAAATTACACAAAGTAGTGCGCCTGGCTGGGTTTGAACCCGCGACCTACATCTCGTAAATCGGGACCGATACCGCTCGGCCACCACTGCTCACAGAACATCGACAGAAGGTCTACTTGATAAGAATTGTAAACCATAAGCTATGTTGTGCACATATATTGTGGCAAAATGTGACCAGTTTGTCGGATACAGTAACCCTGGTTAGGATGTACAAAGAGTCAGGTTTCAGGAGGTATTAACCGAACCTTCTGTGTCCACTTGAAGTGTGTCTCAAGTCACGCGATTCATCACTGTTTATTACTCGGGAAGCGAACCCGGGCCACTGCGCCTAATTAATGTTGGTACGTGTGCCAATTCCTGTAAAAATGTTATTAACGAACTTGTAAGATAAGAAATGATTTATTTTTTAGTTTTAGAAAGTCGGCGTTTTGCTTTTAATCACCGATACGATACGAGTTCAGCATATGAAGGAGGAAATACACTTCTAAAAGCATTTTTTTGTATATTTGTTTTGAATTTGTATCGTGATTAGGTACCTACTATTACAACTGAACAAGTTTGGCCTTAAAACATTATATCATCGACAAAACAAACAGGACTCCTGAATTTTTACATGTCAGAGTTGAGTTCGTCTCTTAGTGAAAGTATTTATTTATTTTCATGATACTTTTTGACAAATAGTTTGTATCCAGGCTTTCTTTTCAGTCATTACCTTAATTTTAAATAGGTATATTATAATTACAATGACATTATTCCAACAAATCGTTGTAGCACAACTGGTAGATGTCACATAGCATGTTGAGTTGATTTGCGCGAATCTTGCTGAACTCCGCCTTGAGAAACTTTTGCAAGCGCTTGCGCACCTAGAAAATAATGCAAAGAATACGAATATATTAAATGTTATTATTATTGTCATAAGTTATTGTTTATTTTATTTATTTATATATTATATTGGTAAGGATATCAGAGGAAAGAGACCTTTCAAGAAATGGGATAGAAATTTTAACTGATCGTCACTAGCTTCGAGTAGCGAGAGAGACCTTGGGTTCACCCAGCTCTCTGTGCACCCCGATAGGTTAACTTTTGTAAGAAAACCAGCATTTCGCGTGATGTAGCTAGTATTATGTTATATAAGTACCTGTGGCTTCTTCTCCGTGGGCGTGTCGGTGAGGTACTCGTCGACGCAGCGCTGCGCGGCGCGCCGCAGCGTGTCGTGCGCGTGCTGCAGCAGCTCGCGCCACAGCTGCTTCACCTCGGCCTGGCGGCTGCAGGGGTCCTGCCCGGCGCGGTTTACTCGCTCGAATGTTTTATTGTAGAAATTTCTGTGAGTTTTGGTTCTGTTTACTTGAATACGTTATTATGAAGACAAGAGAAACTCAACGAATTGAAATGAATGATAGAATCCATGGAACACACCAACTACACAATTATAGGAACTATTATATGTAATGTGAGAACAGATTCCAGAGGCAGCGGTGTTTCTATTTATGTGTACAATACTTTAAATCACAGCAAAGTCGATGGTACAAGCTGGAGGTATCAATTACATTTGGATATACCTCGAGCGATACACATTAAATATAAGAGCTGTCTACAATCCAGTAAACAATAACAAAAGAGAGTTTCTTGAAGCGTATTCATTGCAACTGATTAAAAACCTCCAATCTGTAGTTTTTGGCGATTTTAATGTCAACCTGCTAATATTGAATACCAAAACTAAGTGCTACCGAGATGCTTTGAAATAATCTGGATATAGTTTTATTAATATGATCCGCGAGGGCTACTGCACGCGGGAGACTATTCTTTCATAATACCCATCCTTGATGATAAGGATCGTTCAACCGGACATACATTTTCTTACAACCGCTCTTGCGTGATTATGATATTATGACAGATCTTTCTCTAGGTTCTAGATCTAGGTTTCTTTTAAAATTAAATCATAAATTTGTGCAAAATTAATCTAGTGAAATCCTCTGAAAGCTATTTTGCGTGAACTTTGGCCCTTCCTAATATACTCATAAACTAAAAAGTAAAAAAATATACACCTTAACAAACCTTGCACATTTAGAGAGCGACAACGATTACAAGATTCTGAAATAGTTTTGTGAAATATTTATATTATATATTTATGTTCTGGTGTTATCTTTCTTTTTCCGCGTTGCCTCTTTATCAAACATTGCGATGGAATGCGATGGATTAAACAACAAGCATTTGAACCATGCTTAGGTTGACGACAGACGGGTCGAGAAAGGCCCTCTTAAGAAAGGGGCACTTTACTCCTCACCGAGAGTCCTAAACCATTCCTCACGCAACTGTTGAGCAGCTAGCCTCAATAGCTCTGTACCTATTCCATAGTCACAGAGCAGATTTAAACAATGAAAATGAAAATACAGAATCCCCATTCTCATTCCCACAACCTGGACAGTTACCTGTACTCGTCTGTCATGTTGCTGTATATAAGGTCGAAGAATGACTTTTGTTTTTTGTGGACAACTTTGAACCGGGTCAGTTTAACCTTCATCTTCTCCGTCACAGGCTCTTTTTTCTCTTCTCGTACAAGCTCCTTCTCGTCAGTCACTCTCATCCCAAACGTGATATCCATGGTGAAGTCTTTATGGCTCGCTTGCTTCAGTCCATTCTCATCGCGTCTCGTCCCAAAGCTCTTCATGTATTCGTTGGCTCGCACAAACACCTGTATGATACACGAAACATATTAAATAATAATTGGTAGTTCAAGAAACTGATGATTTTATGATAGTTGTGCAAGAAAATTGCTTATAAAGAAACTTAATCTGTATACCGCTCTGAATATTGACTATTGAGCAACAAATACTAGGAATGTTTTTTTTATTAAACTCTTAGCTATAATACTTCTGTCCCGTTACGATAATCAAGCCTGTACCAGGTACGTTCACAGAATTTAACTATGTGAAAGGATTTTGTGCCCAAATTATGAGTAAACTAAACCGGACCGGAATCAATCAATGTAGCGTTCAAACAAACTGTGATTGCTTCACGGGATAAATCTAGATTACTGCAGATAAACTCCTCACTGAAAGATAAATCTCTTTAGGAAACTGTTCGGCGGAGAATTTTAGTAACAAGTATTTTAAATTGAATGGTACTAGCGCTGGAATAAGTATATAATCAATTTACTTTGCTAAGTCTGAATTGCAGTTTATCGTTATATGTGAAAGGGTTTCAAATATGTAGGACAAGACACTTTGAATGGCGTCACACTAAAGTGCGACTAATGGCGTTTACGTACAAACTGCACCCTCTGCTCACCTTGGCCAGCTCGTTCATCATATTGCTGAGCAAAGCGTCTACTTGCGTTTGCTCCGGGAACTGGTACACACACTCCAGTTGCGTCGCCACCGTCACCTTTGGCCGCTGCTCACTCATCCTGATGACCAGCTCATGTGCGTCCTGGATGCCCGCCTCCCAGGCCACGCGGTGCCAGCGCCCTTTACCGGCAGGACTCTTGGCGACCTGCAGGTCGAGCGTCAGGTCCCCCTCCAGGTGCGCGTCTAAGCACACCACGCCGTGCAGCAGCACTAACTGTGCCAAGCGGACGAGCAACATTGTGCTGGTGACGTCACCTATATGTTCATATAAATAGGAGCCATTGTTTGTATGTCAGTCGGCAAATGGGAATCCACATTCACACTAAACAATATTCATGTTTTGGAGGTTCGCTCTAGTTCCGTTTCACTGTAACAAATCTCAGAGTTATTTCAAGAATATTTCATTATGATTGTTTGCCGTAGTTTGCTCGTTCGGAGCACGCCAACATTTTTAGCAAATAACCTTCGCCCGGAGTAACGAGTAATAAAAGAAATAGTAGCTCACGGAGATGAAAAGGTTCGAATGTGGTGTGGTGTTCCGACAAACAGCTGTGATATGAGATGAATGTAACAAGCTGTTTATTTAACATGCACTTGTGAATGTTGGCTAAAAACAGAATTGAAAAAGAAAGAAAAAATGTGTCGAGCTTGCAATGTTCTCGTAACTGTACTGAATACATTATTCACTTGTATTTTGTTATTTTAATGAGAGATAGCTTTTATCTGACTACTATGTTTATAAAATGAGAAATCTGAACTACTATAAATAAATAAAACTTGGAAAAACACAAAGTAGCGTATAATTCTAGTAAGAATAGCTGAGCTACAATGACAGCACTAGTGTAAAGTTATATTGGAAAACGAACGATAACATTAAAGAGCTGCGATAAGAGGTTATAGTGAAATAAATGTTTATAGCGAGCGTCGGATTGCGTCCGAGCTTCACGGCGACGTGTTGAGACGACGCCGCTTGTTGCGGCTAGGACGCCGTGACACGCGGCTGAGGTGAACGCGCGGCGACCGACGGGGCCGGCGGCCTTTACGACGCGAGGGCACGCCAGACGACGACGGCTTATAGCGCACAGCGGGAGACGGGAATGGACGGAAGATTCCACTCACAATGAGACTACTTGTGGTACCGTATAACACGTTATTGCGGCAAATATTGGCAGTTAAGAATTAATTATATCGAATGAGTGAACATGGAAAATACCAGTGATAAGCAAAGCAGATAAAAGTTGCTGCACATTAGAAGGTCATCTCTCGATAGGTGGCGACTGGCGATGGTCGCGAAAGTATAATATGTGAGACGTGTATTGATCGCCTCTTGGCCTCCAGCGAGACGTGAATACATGTGTGATGTGCGGTACAGCCTTTATTGCGACGTGTGACTGCGCTGTAATGCTGTTCCACTCCTGTTATGACCGGGCACTGACACACACGTTTGATATTGAGAAGAATATTGTTTGTTTCAAGTGAAAATTAAAGGATTTATAACGTTGGAGTAAAATCTCAAGATAGATATTCCTGTTCAATTCTAGGCACAATTCTTTCAAGATACAAATGTGCAGAAATGTGCCTACATTTCCAAGGAAATAATATGTATTTATGGGTTAACGGAGTATTCAATCAATCACTCAAGCACTGTAGCAGCTGCTGCCTACAATATTTACCTTGAATACAATATGCAGTACTAGCTTTGGCCCGCGGCTTCACCCGCGTACATAAAATATAACCTATGCCACTCAGGAATAAAGCAGCTTTTTTTCGGTGAAAAATCGCTATCGGACCAGTACTTTCATAGATTACTAATTACAAACAAAAAAACTTAAAACAAAAAAAAACAAAATAAAACTTTTCAATTTTTAATTTTAATTTAAACAAACCCAATTTTCAATTTTCGATGCGTTTCGAGACAGCGAAACGCACAGTTTCAATACATGTCAGCGATACAAGTAGAACGTGCATGAGATGGTCTGAAGGTGGTCGACTGCTTTATTAGTTTATCTTATGCGCTGCTTCAAAACTTTCAGCTTTTAGTTTTAAGGTGACAGTGTCGCGTAACTTGAGCTGTCTAATTGCGGACTGGCGAACTTAGAAAATGAGGTTTAATTATAAATATCTTAAAGTGGCCCGCTAGATTCATTCTAGAATTCATCTCTTAGGTCAATGGTTATGATGGCTAAGTCACTGTTGCCAGCTAAATAGGTGTAAGAATTTTATTAACGGTATTAACAGGGCTAGTTAGTGCTGACGCCTGCCCGGGCTGCGGATTGTTCGAAGGACTTACCGAGAACCTTGCAGAGGGAAACTGAAAGAACACATGCGGGGTTTAGTCAGTAAAAGTCTGAGACTCCCTCTCGCTCGACCTAGAATGGGAGAAGTCATTTGATAACTTGCCACATAAAAAAATGTATTAACGTTAGGAGAAAATTCTCGAGCGACCAAATAATGTGTGCTCTATATGAAAACGTTTATACATTATAATAATTCTTTCTTTAACCTGTACGTCTTTGATGGTATTTAAATCTTTTTCTCTGATATATTATATCGTATTTAAAATAAAATTGACGCAAAACATTTGCCAGTAAGGTAACGTAACTCAACGTTCACAAAGTTTTGCTAGCTGAACTTATATCTCGAGCCTGTCTTAATAAGACAAGCGGAACATAGAAAACTTTGTGTTTAGACGTCACGTCGCGAGGACGACGGCCGCGTCTCAACTCGTCTCATTACACTTGGCGAGATAATGATCAAACACGATCACTTTGGAACCCTGTCGAGAAACTCTTCGGTAGAGACACTCCCTGCCACATATGGGGCCACTGTGGAGGAGTGTGGCGTCATACAACTTAGTAGTAGTACAGCTGCCAGTATCAGGATATTTATATCAGTCTTGCATTATCCCGCGGTATCGCTGCTGTGGCCGAATGAGGCTATAATTCAATAGCAGTAATGTATCAGTAGGTATTTTATTAGTGAAATAAAACATGATCGGATTAACTTCTAAATACAAAATACTCGTATTTTGTATCAGCTCTAGATTACAAAAAAGTTTTTTTTTCCAAATACGTTGATGTATTTTGATAACAGAATCATATCTACAGAAATAGTTGATTAGAATCAGAGCAAGAAAACATTTTATAATAAACTGACTTTGGTTTTGATGGCTTTCAAATAATATAAAAAAAAATACAAGCACTCCCGGGTGCACTCCAGGTATCGTTCGTTGCTAACTACGCCAAGCTCGTTATTCAATTTACTTCACAACTGCTAAGCTACACATTGACTACCTAGTAGAAATATAGGGTACGACCGATACAAATCTGCTAAAAAAACTGCTCAAAATAAATGACTAAAAACGTTATTTTAATTATATCTAACTCTAACAGAAACTATTAAATAAATAAATAAATAAATCAAAATAATGAACGTAATACTAACATACATATATTTACGTATAGGTAACGCATAGCTAATTCGACATCATAGATATTAAAAAAAAAACTGGGCAAGTGCGAGTCGGACTCGCGCACAGAGCGTTCCACAAAAACTTACATGTGTAAATAGTTCAATTCGCGAATGGAATCTAGAAGATTTTTCCGAATAGAAAAAGTTTTTTTTTGTGACATAACTAAAAATTTTCAGTTTACAGATTGATTCCCATACTTGTACTATAAGACCTTGCTTCATGCCAAATTTCAGGGTTCTAGTCAACGGGAAATATACTATGAATTTCGATTTCCTTAGGAGTGTCAATACGATTTTTGTGACATAAACGGTCGTATCTTTTTTTTCGTCAACAGCTAGAAGTTTTATTTTTTTACAGCTTCAATAGACCGCAGACTTGAGTATATGGTTTTAATTTCAACTCGATACCTCCACGCGTTCTTGAGATAAAGGGTCTTGATGGACAGACAGACAGACGGACGGACAACAAAGTGATCCTATAAGGGTTCCGCTTTTTTCCTTTTGAGGTACGGAACCCAAAAACAAAATTAAACTTACACTCAAACCAGCGTTGTGTTCCAAGCGCGGCTCAAAGAGATGTCAGCAAGATTGACGGGCCCGTGAACTGGAAGGAATACAAGAGGGTTTTAGTTAGTAAACATCTGACACTCCTCGCGCTCCCTCAGCGCTGGAGAAGTCATTTGATGGTTTTCCACGTAAAAAGAAGCATGCTGCGTAAATAATAGTTTTTCTTTTTAATTAAAAAAAAAACTTCATCAATCATTCGAATAGCTGAAGTCGAAAAATATATTTAATGTGGGCAAAATATAAAATGTTCGAATAAACAAAATCTTCGTATCGTATCTTCATAAAATCCGAGGTAACAACCCCCGGCCACTCCAACACTTCAAATTGTAGTTCTTACAATTTCAATAATTATATCTTCTAACAAAAAGGGGAGTAACGAAGTCCAAGTAACAGATAAAATTATTATTAGATAATAAATAACATATTTCCTTTTATTTTTAATATGGTCATGATATACTAGTTTGAAATACTGTACTGTACTGTATGATGTCGGACGTAAAGAATAGCACCATCCCATATCTTCTCGTGGGTGTCGTAAGAGGCGGCTAAGGGATATTTAGATTCTGTGCATACTATAGCACCTTACGTCACCCCGTGGTGGCGGTTAAACTACTAACAAAAGCATTCCCAAGTAGGGTTGGTGCCAGGCTGGCGGCCGACTTAAAAAAAAAAACTAGCCATATCCAAATAGCGCAAATAGAATGCGCGATAGGGGTAGGGCTCACCCCAAAGGCGACGCGCAGGGGCAGCACCCGGCTCCTGTGGGAAATGGACCAGGGTTGTTGCACCATCCCGAACGGGGGCAACGTAAGAAGCTAGCTCGGGAAATGAGATTGAGGTATGCAAGTTGGAATGTAGGGACAATGACTGGAAGGGCCAGAGAGTTAGGGGATGTATTGAAAAGAACACGGATAAATATAGCATGCTTGCAGGAAACTAAATGGAGAGAAACAAAAGCGAGAGAAATTGGTGAGGGATATAAGTTCTACTACTGTGAAAGTGATGGAAAAAGAAATGGTGTAGCAATAGTGTTAGACAGTAAATTGAAAGAAAGCGTGATGGAAGTACAAAGGATTAGTGATAGATTTATAGTTGTGAAAGTTATGTTAGAGAATGTGATGTTGAATATAGTTAGTGTGTATGCACCACAAGTAGGATGTGATGAAACGGTGAAAGAGAAGTTTTGGGAGGATTTTGATACAGCTTTAATGAACATCCCTGTTCATGAAGAATTGATAGTTGGAGGTGATTTTAATGGACATGTGGGAAGAATGAAAGGTGTTTATGAAAGAGTACATGGGTATGAGTAGTCCGAACAGTGAAGGAGAGACCCTGCTGCAGTTCGCTACTGCATTTGACCTGGCAGTAGCCAATACGTGGTTCCAAAAAAGAGACGAACACATGATCACGTACAAAAGTGGTAATCATAAGACCCAAATCGACTACTTTCTAGTTCGGCGCAACCACTTAAAGCACGTCAAAGACTGCAAAGTTCTGCCAGGAGAAGACTCAGTCTCACAACACAGACTCCTGGTTATGACATCAGTGGTTAAAATACTGTCCACCAAATACAAAGAGCGTCCTCCCCCTAAAATAAAATGGCATATGTTAGAGAGGAATGATTATGCGAAGAAGTTCAGGGAGCGAGTGGTGGACAGAATGATAGAGATGGGAGATATGAATGATCGAAGTATAAATGAAAGCTGGAATGAGATGGCTGAGTGTATCAGGTAAGCAGCGAAAGATATTTTGGGAGAGACGAGAGGAAAGGGCATAATAGATAGGGATACATGGTGGTGCTCGACAGATGTTCATAGTGTATGATAATAATAATAATAATAATATATTTATTCAGAGGTAATTTGGTAAAACAGTTACATAAAATCTTAGGAATAATTACAAAGGTATGGCTATGTTAAATGCCTGTACTAGGATAAACCTGTATCACAGGCGGTAGAAGCTCTTATACTATGGTTTTGTAGGACAATAAAATTTATAACAATATTTAACATTCAGTCTCTAAATAGGGAAAAATATAATTTAAAAATATGCTATATACCTAGTTTACTTAAACACTAAAAACTTTAAGTAACTTTATGGTATTTCGTATTTTAAAACTGTTTCTTGCACTTTATTCTATAGTTACACATGCACACATGATTTTGCGTCAGCAAAATTGGTAATTGGGTTAAAGTCGAGGTTGCGTTAATACTAAAAAGTTATGTTTACATTGGACAAATATGTTTAAATAAATAAAAACGATGGTTTGTAGGTCAGCATACTGGAATTTTGAGTCAGCAGTAAGCGTTACACGGAAGTCTGGCCTTGAGTATGACGCTCTAGGCGCCCTCATAATCGATAGAGTTAATATATCTATATTCCGCTATTTTTCTAGCAGGACAATCAGCGTCTCCCGTTTTATGGTTGGAGGGCTTTTTGAAGCGAGAGCAAGTTGCACATTTCGGTGAATCCGCTTTCTTTGAACACTCGGACATCGAGTGTCCTGTCTCACCGCAGTGGCCACACGTTGAATTGATCTCTCTGCAGGTTTTTGCTGCATGTCCATACTGCTGGCATTTGTAGCATCTCGTAACCAGGGTGAAGTCCCTGACTGGGCAGGAAGTCCAATTTATGAAAATCCTTGACTGGGAAATTAGAGCTCTTCGTATATTGGCTGGAACTTCAACCACGTAGTTACAAGTCGGCGAATCTTTATTTCCTGATTTATGACTTAATTTAACCATGGTCAAAAAGGACTCCATGGGAATCGCTGGAAATTTTTCGGCTACATTTTGTTCGTAAATGCATCTGAAGACTTCAGTTTCAGCCAAAGTGGACGGCACTCCTACAACCACGATCCGGGGTTTGCGCTTGCTGGGTTCGTCGGCGGTAAGGCCGGATGCAGATTGCTGGACTGCGTACTTGATTTTATCCGCGTCATCCTTTGTCTCTGTACTGATTATAACTCCTCCGTTTTTAGTCTTACGGACACCACGTATATGCAGCTTGACTTGATCTGGTCGTATCATCTTTTGTACGAGGACTTTTGTTTCTTCACTGGACTTTAATTTGTTGTTGGGATATATGGCTACGGAGTTTAAATTGGATGGTCGAACGAAATCATTTGACCCCTTCTTCACCATGTCGGCAAACGAAACAGTGCCAGAGTCCTTAATCGTCTTTGTGAGGTCCAAGATATGGTCCGTCAAGTTGCATTTTTCCATTAGGTCTTCATTGAGGATGCGCGCTTGGACTGCTTTCTGCTTTAGCGATTGATATAGGACTGCCATCTGTGAGGTGCCAGATCCTATTTTACGGCACAAGGTTGAAATTTTCAATTTCTGCTCCGAGTTGAGTTTGCCATCCGAGGCAATAGAACAAACCTCGTTTAGATGCTGCTCAATGGTTGACATCCATCTTTGTATCTCGGGTGTTGAAACAGCTTCGATTGAGAGATCAGATTGGGCTGGATTTTGCGTCATCGTCTTCGCTGGAGATGCGGAGAGATTCACTTGATCTCTTGAGAAGGGGCTGTTGTCCATTTTAAATAAAACTAGTTCACTTATTCTAGGTTTCCATTGTATTTACTAAACTACACACTAGGCAAAAAATACTGCAAAAAGAAGGTCACTGATATTATTTTATGAAATTAAATATTGCTACTGAGCACGTCTGTATGCTACGAGAGCAGACGAATCAATAAATCTTAAGATGTGATGTCACCAGTAAAAGTAAATTTACATTTTATAGCTGTACCGGTGACAATATTTGATTGCATGGTTTTTGGAATTTTATTCAAGTTATCAGGTAATATAATTATATATTCCCAAGTTCTCATGCCATACACATTTACAGTTGTAGGTACTTTATATGTTGGCAGGTAATCAAGATCACGTAACTGGTTTTGTCTGCTGTTTAACGTTAGAGAGCTAATATTGTTAAATTTGTCCAAGATAATTGCCGACTTAAATTTATCATAGACTGACATAATTTTACATTGTTTGAATAGTCCGTACTCGAATCATCATCTTTATATTTAAGTTTAATATTCTATGGTACAATACTCTTGTCTTATTCTTCTTACGTCATTAATTTGCAGTACATCGCAGACTACCCCCTTTTTCTATTTCAAGTTCTTCCACCCAACAACCCAACTTCCCAGAGACGGTGGGATGAGCCGCTCTGCAAAGTAGTCCAGGAAAATGTAATGCTAACATCAGCTACTACTGTTTTATGACGCCATATTTTAGTTAGGAGTAGCCTTTAGTGTATATATATAGTTTTAAATAGTTAAGTGTTTTTGTATATAATATTGTATATATATAAATATTATTGTGTCTAATAGTTCCATCCTAAACGGGTTGTCTGGTAAATATCGCTGTCAGCGATAAGACCGCCTTTGTACCCATAGATTTAAGTTAGTGTAAGTTAATGTAGTTTTGTTTCTATTATATTCTATTCTATTCTATTCTATTCTATTCTATTCTATTCTATTCTATTCTATTCTATTCTATTCTATTCTATTCTATTCTATTCTATTCTATTCTATTCTATTCTATTCTATTCTATTCTATTCTATTCTATTCTATTCTATTCTATTCTATTCTATTCTATTCTATTCTATTCTATTCTATTCTATTCTATTCTATTCTATTCTATTCTATTCTATTCTATTCTATTCTATTCTATTCTATTCTATTCTATTCTATTCTATTCTATTCTATTCTATTCTATTCTATTCTATTCTATTCTATTCTATTCTATTCTATTCTATTCTATTCTATTCTATTCTATTCTATTCTATTCTATTCTATTCTATTCTATTCTATTCTATTCTATTCTATTCTATTCTATTCTATTCTATTCTATTCTATTCTATTGAGTATGCTTGGTTGTAGTCTATATATTTATGCTTATTAGCTAAATCTGCCAGGGCGAGATACAGCATGCATAGCGTGGAGAAGGGAAGTTTGTTTTTAAGAATAGCCAACTTGGCACTAACTGATCTAAGTTTGATACAAACATTTTCTATGTGAGGTGCTCAATTGAAATGCTGTCTATAATGAGGCCAAGATATGTGTGCTGGTCGACAGCCTCTAGCGGAGGACACGCACATATACGTGCAGTACATCAATAGAATGCAAAAATGTTTTTTTAACTATAGATGAGACCTTTTTTGATATCATTTCACACTTACAACTACTAACCTCTGCAACTGAAGTTCAGTATATCAAGAACATCCACTTTATCTAAGTTTGTGATTGGTCCAATATTTTCCAGGGGGTTATGGGTATATATCATTGTGTTAAGGGACTAAAATCATACCAAGTTTGGTCAAAACTCAAAAGTCAATCAGATTTTATAACCACACTAGCTTCTGCCCGCGGCTTCACTCGCGTTAACATAGGTTTCTCCATACAAACTTTGGACCCTCACTTCATACCTTTAGGGAAAGAATTTTGGAAAATCCTTTCTTAGTGCTCGCCTACGTCATAAAAGAAAACTTTGCGCAAAATTTCACGCTCCTAATCCCAGTAGTTTCGGCTGTGCGTTGATATATCAGTCAGTCAGTTTCCCCTTTTATATATATAGATAAGCGAAAGGAGCTTTTAAAGGGACCTCTGTATATTCCTGCACGGCTAACAGCTGTTATGTTATATCATGCCACTCTGTAGATCTCATTCCTTTTGGTATACTCCATCACAATGTTTTTATCTGTGGCGGCTTAGGCTATCTTGCCTCTATTTAGTCACGGAAACGGAAATGCATAGATAGGAAGATATAACACCATAAATACAATCTATTTGTACAAATATCCGCAGCCGCAAGTTGATCAGGTTTTCGCAACGCCGCGCCGCAGGCTATGTCGCGAGCAAATCACATTGTGGCGGTGAGTCGGCGGCGACGCCGCAGAAACTGTACGGCGACGGTGCGGCCACGCGGCGTCAACTGTGCAGGCGAGGTGAACGGCAAATAAATGTGTTAGGCTCTAAACTCGACAAAGTGAAATTGTGATAACAGATTTTACGACAACCGTGTCAACCGAGTACAGAGTAAAATAGTGAAAAATAACATCACGTCTGACATACTGCCTCATGTAGGCACATATTTAATCAACTGCTAGCAGTCGGTCGTGAAATTCAAAAACACGTCAGATCTTAATCATGGGGACTGGTATTGGTGCATCTTTACAGCGGCACCACATGAAGTCTTGAGCGAGCATGTCGCTTCCCTAAGTTCATTAGTCTAGTTTCTCTATCTGACAATCTAACCGAATTTATAGGTTTATATCGGGTCGCGAAACCCAGTTGCTTACACAATGCTTATAATTCAATATTCTAATTGGGGTGTTTGAGGTCTTGCGCTGTGTTACTCGGTGTAGGTATATCTCAAGATTAATTAATCTGCATTTAAATAGCTCGCCTATAAACTAAAGCTCGCGACGTGTAACATCATTTAAGCGCGTCATCCATCTTGAGGTATAAACCTCACGCGTATTACCCACGAGTACGGCACGTACCGCGTAGCACGCGCGTGTACTACGCCGGCGTACGGTTCATTGCGTCCGTAGTGCCGCGTATTTAGTGAGCCGTTCACTTTAGTGCGCGCTTTACCGACCGGTTTATTGTTATGTCGCTGTATTTTTGGCTTCATGTCTAATAATATAGTTGACTGTTATTTTCGTTATTGGCTTATTTTTATGAGGGATTTGGACTCCTTCCAAATCCCTCATAAAAATAAGCCAGCCAGTACAATACACTATGCAAAAAAATACTTTCATTTGCTGATACTTATTATAATGTTTTACAGAATAGTTGTATTCCTAGTAACATAAGAATAGTGTTCTGTATGAAAATTGAACTTAGTATCGCTTGCTAGCAGCTTATTACGGTTGAACTTTTGAAACACTTTCACGAGGTTTTTGTGGCACCTCAATATAACTCATGTTGATAGCAACACGCAACGTTGAATGATAAATGTTGATGTGATACGATACTAAATATTCCACGTTCATTCTTACACGGGTTCCACCGAAACGGCCATAATTGTTAATAAATCAGCTTTACGTTCACATTTAAAGCTTTAAAGCAAAAGCACACGTAGGTAAGTATACCTAGAGAACGAACCAATGATTTGTACGAGTATTATTCAACTGAGTAATTCCCAGAACTTCTTTTCTTCTCGTTTCGTATTCAGTATACAATACGCCTATTATTATGGAAATACATGACAAAATACTTACCTGTACATCACGTACTTATTCATGATTAGCTTTCAATCGTTCAAGTTTACTCTCGAACTGAACAATTAAATAAGACGCGTGCGATGTAATATAATACGTAGAACATATAGGTGTATTTGCACACGATAGGTGAAACGACTTCTCGCACTCCGAAGCGAGAAAGCGTGTCAGAATATTATTAACTTAAACCCACCTATGTTCCTTCAGTTGCCTTTTACGAGGTGTACCTGCATACTTAACGATGGCTTCTCAATTATAAACTTGACTGTAGTAACTTCTTGCAAAAGGGGAAACTCAGAATACCATGTTTATACCTATTTAGCTTATTCTTTGATCTTGGATACATGTAATGTGAATGACGTAGAATGAAACATGTAGGGTAGAGACCGAGATACATTTTGAAACGAGAAGGTGTGCAGCCCTTTGATATTTACAAAGGAAAATATTAAACTCGTTAACAATTTATAAGCAGCGAGTTACTGGAACTCGAATAGAGCCCGCTCGCAAATGGATGGACATAAGTATAGTTTTAATCATCTGGTTTTGGTTCTTTTCACCTAATTATTATTTAGAAGTTTATTCAATTGTGTTTATTTTGAACAGTTAGAACTATTTTTTTTGAAACTGATGAATATTGTTTCATTTTTTGTACAGCTCTGTCTGGCCAGATGTGGCTTTTAAAGATTCGCTGATTAGAAAATAATTGTTATGATTTTCATTCAATGAGTTAAAAGCACATTTCACTAAGGAAATATCAACCTTTGAATTTAAGCGTATCTCTGTTGAAACAATTAAAAACATTCAAAGGTTTTAATATAAATAACACTGAGGACGTATGGGGTATATATTTGTAGGGGTTCTTGGAAATATTATTAATACAATTGCTCCTGTCCTAACAGGCATAATATATTTAATCAACGTTTAGACTTTAGACAGTTGTAAGTTCCCTGATTTAATGGAACAAAGTAAAGTAGTACTAATTTTCAAATCAGGTAGTGAGAGTGATCCCTTTAATTATAGAACTTTATCTGTGCTTCCAGCATTGAGTAAAATCTGTGAAATAATCATGCTCCACCAGATGTTGTCTCATTTTTGAGACTGATGACGGTTTTGCACAGTCATCAGTTTTGCTTCACGAAAGGAAGGTTAACGACGGATGCAGGAGTGAAACTCATCAGTCACATTTTGAAATCCTGGGAGAAGTTCCAAGATGCTTTGGCATATTCTTTGACCTCTCAAAAGCATTTGACAGTGTTGACCATAATACTCTAATCTGTAAATTATATCACTACGGAATTCATGGCTGAGAGATCATGTTTTTTCCTATTTATCTTATAGGCAGCAAAAAGTAACCATTAATGGGGCGACGTCCTCGGGGTCTTTAGTAAAGATGGGCGTGCCTCAAGTTTTTGAAAATTCTTGGCCTTTACCTTTTTCTAATTTATATTACGTAATGATCTTCCTTACATGATGGTTAACTTATCCGATATAATTTTATTTGCTGATGACACTTCCCTTATTTTTAAAGTATGTCTTGCATGTTAGTCTAGCTGTTCTTTCGAAATGGTTTGCAACTGATAATCTCTTATTAAATGCGAATAAAACTAAATATATAAAGTGCAAAAAAACTTGATGTTATTACGGAAATTGTGTTCTTAGGTATAACTATTGATTTTAAATTGCAGCAGGGCACTCATATTAGAACTCTCTCAGGAAGATTAAGCTCAGCCGCATATGCAGTAAGAAAAATAAAGCAAACAAATCCACAGCTGGGTTAGTTCCACAGTTTTATATCTTACAGCATCTTACTGTGGGGATCTGCAGCTGATGTAGACTCAATTTTCATATTGCAAAAGAGAGCAATCCGGGCTATCTATAAAATGGGCCCTCGTGAATCGCTCAGAAATAAGTTCGAAGCTTAGGACTTAAATTAAAAAAAAATTAAACCTTAAAACTTAGAAATTTAAAGCTTAAGTAAAAAACTTGTGAAGTGAAGTGATTTTCATATCAAAAATACGTGTAGTAAACACGAAATTGTATTACCCAAATGGAGATTAGCTAAGACCAGCAAGTCATTCTTAGTAAAAGTATACGCTTTTATAACAAGCTGCCAAAAGCGGTAACTGAACTTAGCGAGGGAAAGTTCAAAACTCATATTGAGCGTGTCCTAACAAAAAAAGCGTATTACAAGGTTAAAGACTATGTCAAAGACACGCTTGTTTGGCAATAACTACTTCTGGTAACTCACTAATATGGTGTCTATTAACTGCTGCATTTTTTTTTAATACATGCATTTTTTTTTCTAACTTATTGCTTTTGCAATATTTTTAGTATTATTTAGACCTCAACCAACTTAAATTCGTTATTTTGTTAACATCTCATTTATTGGTAGTAATAATTAATTATTTTTTCTTGCTTTTCAGGGTTCCGTACCTCGATAGGAAAAAACGGAACCCTTATAGGGTCATTTTGTTATCCATCCGTCTGTTTGTCAATACCATTTATCTTGGGAAAGCGTGGAGGTATCAATTTACAATTAAAACCATATACTCAAGTCCGCGGTCCCTTGAAGCTGTGAAAAAATCAAACTTCTAAGTTAGTGAAAAAAAAGATACGGCCGTTTATGTCGCACAAAACGTATATTTCGACACTCTTAAGAGAATCAATATTCATAGGGTACTTCCCGTTGACCCAGAATCCTGAAATTTGGCAACAAGCGAGGTCTTATAGCACGGATATAGGAATAAATCTGAAAGCAGTAAATTTGTTGTTACGTCACAAAAAAAAAAAACATTTTTTGCTATTCGGGAAATGAACTAGTATACCAACATAGATAAGTTTGTATTGAACCGTCAGTGCGCGAGTCCGACTCGCACTTGCCCAGTTTCTTTTTAATTAAATTTATAATGAATTATAATCATTTATTATCAGGCAACTAAGGCCCATAGATAAAATACACAACTAATCTTACATCTCATATTTTATCTTTTATGTTTTATATAGCCTCCTTTATAATGTGATGTAAGAACACTGTAGACTCCGCGAATTATTAGATTACGACTCACTTTTTTATTATAATTTTTTATTGTTTTTTTTGTGTATAATATCGACTGGTGTACACTCTCCTTACATAATATCTATTAATACTGTGACGACTAAGGAGGTCACAGTTATTATTAACTTGCAAACTGGCATGTTATACTTTTAAGGCTTGTTTTTTTTTTTTTTTTTCTTCTTCTTTGGCAAAAAGGCTTATGTTATAAAAAGTTTAAATTTTGATTGATGTTCAATCAAATAGATAGGAAGACGTCATCAAAATGTCGGGACGTATATTATATAGAAAATATATATGAAAGTGCTTAATACCAGATAATAACAGTCTAAAGATAATATCAAAAAGCCTTTCATAGCGCCCCCATCTCGACAATACAATATACATATATATGTTTATAGTATATACTAATGTATTTACATATATATATGATTGTAACAATAAACATTTTTTTTATATAGTTACTTTATACAGGGTTATTTATAAAACATCGGCAACCTCTTAGGGCTATGTTAAGAACATCATAAACAACAACTTTTGTTCTATGACTTTTAAAAATTCACATTTACCAGATTTTCATACAAAAATAAAAATATTTAAATTGAACGTTCTAAATGTTACGAAGGCTATGCGAAGCAAGCGATAGTACAATAGTGGAGAGGAGCGGGGATCGTGCGTGAGGGGCGTTGTGGGGTACAGCAAAATACAGAGTTGAAATATGTTAGATAGAACAACGAAATCTTGAAGGTTTGTTTTTGGTAAATGTATTATGTTTTGTAAAAAGTCACAGAACAAAAGTTGTTGTTTATGACGTTAGTAATACAGTCCTGCAAGGTTTTTGGTGTTTTACAAATAACTCTGTATATGTAGAAATATTGTAACATCAACAATTTTTTTTATAAGAGTAACCTTGGAGTTTCTTGCGGGTTCTTCTCCATAGGAAACGACCAATTTGGAACCGTGCACTAGCTTCTGACGTTCTATATGTGCCCATGTAGGTCTGTCTATGTGAAATAAAAATATTTAAACTTTTGAACCGAACGCTGCATATACTTACTATAGAATCAGTACAATCTTCAAATTGAAAAGGCATTTCACATAATCCAAATACCCTATGATATGAATTTGAGTGATTGATGACATTTGTTATCTAGCTTGTAACCTATATAAGTGTTTTGTAATTACATGTCGAATACTTTCATCTCAGTACTCTTCCGCCGGCCTCATATCCTAATAATCCGTCTCCCGCGCTGTACATAGTAATGAGCCCGGCTCCTCCTGCCCTGGCCGCCGACTCAAAGCGAGTGGACACACGCTCAGACGGACTCCACTCGTACATTATTGATCGGCACTCAGACCCGCCAGCACTATGGAGCCACATTTTCGCAATCAAGTCTTCGACTTAAAACATACAAATCGCTTAAATAAATATCTTCTCGTAGTACAAGAGATCAGTGACTTTACACTTTACTTATTAGTTTTCCGAATAAAATGGTTCGCTTAGGGTTGCCGAATGAGATCAGGGCTAGATAAAGATAGCTTTAAGCGGTGCAATGAATGACTTTATAAATTTTGTTTGTTGTGCAAATAATCTGGTCCTTTATTTAGGTGCGCAACCATCCAATGACTTCTCCCGCTTTTGGGTGGGACGTGGGCTTTTGGAGGGCATGTCAGACTTTTACCGACTAAAATCTACTTTTATGTTCCTTCTTTGCTTTGCGTTCCGGGCCTCGGGTTTTTTTTTTCAGAAGGGAACCCATGGCCCATGGGCTCAGTAGGCTTCGGCCCTGTTGGGCCCCTATTATTTGCTGACACCTTAAGGCGCGCGTGGAACATTACGCGCCATCGACGACTCGGGCTCGGTCCGGACTGTTACCGGACGTCCAGACGGCGTGTTACCCATTGCTTGCAGTCCGCAGACCCACGCGTACAGTGGTAGGAAATCGGGGTCGTGTTCCTGGCGGCTAAAGCGTGCCGCCTTAGCTAGCATTACTGCTTCGGACCATGGTCTGGTCTGTATGGCCGGGTTTACAAGATTTAAAAGGCACGCAACTTATATTGTTCCTAATTGTTAGTGATTTATTTGGAAAAAGCCGAACAAGTGCAAGTCGGACAAGCGCACTGAGGGTTCCGTACAAACTTACCTATGAAAACAGTTTAATTCCCGAATTAAGTTGCGAAGATTTTTTTTGTTACTTAACTATAAATTTATAGTTTTCAGATTTTTTTTGTATACTTGTGCTATGAGATCTTGTCAAATTTCAGGATTCTAAGTCAACGGGAAGTACCCTATGAATTTTGATCCCCTTGAGAGTGTCGACACACGTTTTTTGAAACATAACGTCCGTATCTTTTTTTTTCGTTAACTGAGAAGTTTGTTTTTTTCACAGTTTCAAGGGACCGCAGATTTGAGTATATAGTTTTAATTTCAACTCGATACCTCCACGCGTTCCCAAGACAAAGAGTCTTGACAGACAGACAAACAGACAGACGGACAACAAAGTTATCCTATAAGGGTTTCGTTTTTTCCTTTTCAGAAACAAAACCCTAAAAATAAGATCGATGTTAACGGGATCTTAGACTAGGTTTGCCTAGTAAATAGGGGTTGCAAACACATCTTTCGTTCGTCCAGGGGTCGTCGAGTAAATCCGGGTGCATGTAATAAAGTGACTTCTAATGAACGTGGCCACTGTCGTAATGAACTCTCCGTTTGCCCAAACGCTCTAAAGGTACTTCTATACTATGTGCTCTACGATATTTTATGGAGCAGGTACAGCAACACATGAACAACATTATTTTAGTCTACTGAAATAGAATAATTCCAAACTAAGTTGGGGTCTGCTTCCAGTCTAACTATGGTGCAAAATTATACATGGGGCACCTATCGTAATGATCCATGACTTACTTGTAATGTCTGTCAAAGTAGATCTACAAATTAATGACGCCCGAGATCAACTGAGCCACGAAATAATCGCACTGTGTCAAAATGGTCAGCCATCCATGAACAATCGACCCGAGCGGCTGACAGTATTTAGCTGCGAGGTCTTCCGTGTAATACGATAATAATGGTAACAGCTTAACTAAAATCAGGCCTGCTATGTTGTCAAAACATTTCATTAGCAAATTACTCACCGGTTTGAAAAGCCTTATCAAATGTCCCGACAGTTAATTTGCTGTCACATCTTATCTTATTCCGATCTTTTGGAATTGTTTGACCGAAAAAAACCTATTAGTCATGTTTTTCATTAATAGAGGATTAATTAATAATCGATTGTTTTGTTTGGAGCATGCAGAGTTCATAGTACCTTTTTATCTTCAAGCGAAACTGAACGTCTAGCTTTTGGTGACGTTAAACTAATCAAGAGTTCTGGTCATGTGCTGATTTGGGTCGCTCACACCTTGGATGTTAGCTTTAATGATAGTTACCATTTTACCAGTAAACTATAAAGATTTATTCCATACATGTAACGACCATATAACTAATGCTATATGAATGTAGGGTGAGTGATCGCTAATGTACATCTGTCTAAGAACGCTAATTGCGTCTCTCAGTTTTACAAATAATTCATATAAAGCGACAATTTGTTGATTTATATTACGTGTTTGCCATGTACAGCACACTTTCGTCAGTTGTAAACCTAATTACTATACTGTACAGTAGCACAGCGCGGTATAGCGCAGCTCGTTGTGTCACAACGGGATCTAAAGACGTCTCTAATAGTTACAAGTAGTAAAGTGAAGGACATGATGCGGAATGTTAAAGTACGGTCGGTGACGTCACCACCTTGTCGGGATCATGGGATAGCGGCTCATAGGGATAGCGGACATGTCCTGCTTGCCTCCTATTCTAACTTATCTGCGTATGTGACAAACGGATTTATGGTAACGAGCGATGTGAATAAAAAAGGATCGCTTCACTTAAGTAAGACGTGTTGAGTTGTCAATTAGATTGATAAAGGATGGACAGGAGACCGTACTTTCGAGGATTTTCTATGATATGTGAGAGGATTTAAGATAGGCAAAACCCAAATAGTGCCTTTATTTATTTAACTTAATCCAGGGAGTTATTTATCGATCTAAATCCAGTGTAGCAAGTCTTGAGATAACTTTACGATATGTTGATCTGGGCGGCGAGCCGCACGACCTAACTGCTGTTCAAAAGGTTCAACTCGATATTACCAACATTGGCCGTCTGGCACGTTGGCCAAATGTTTGCAACGACCAAACTTGCCACTTAACATCATAATAAAGTCTTTCGACACCACAATTTGACGATGATGGCTTCCTCTCACTTAAGAACCTTCTGGAAAGGATCAATTGTGGGAATTACGTGCCAACGAGAAATGATGCTGTAAAATGTTATGGACATTCCTTAGACGGTGAGCACTCGAAATTAAATAAGAAATAAAAAGAATTTTTCATGGTTTCCTTTATGTTGGGAATTTTAGAATAATGTGTTTTGTCACTTTTCAGGTTCTGGCTTTCTGTCTGGGGGGTCGCGTTAATAAGACGACTCAGGAAGTCCGGTTGCGGGCTTGGTTTGCACTTCCCTCTATTTTACTGTATATGTATAAACTTTACTGAAATTATCTTTCAAGCAAAGCTTCAAAGCTTTCACTACTTCTCATCTATATTTTTTGTAAAGATATCGTAGAACGGGACCGTTACATAATGTTTTGCAACTTATAGGTGAGTAGGTACATTGTAGTTTAATGTACTCGCAGAACAATGGTTGGTTACCTAAATAAATTCATAAGCAACATCATGCATAGTAAAAAGAGCTATTAAAAAAGCGAGCTGCAGTCCGGTAGCACCGGGTAACTAGCCGTTTCTTGAGCGGTCACTCGAATTATTTAGCGAGCTCGTCTGAGTAACCTCGGTCAGGACCGGGAGCGCGAGCTCGACGCCACCAAGCTGAAACAAGTTTAAATCGAATGTGAGTTGATTTATATTCATGTAGTAAGAACTTGTAGGAGGCAGTGTGAAATGGCTCGAACGTGTATTGAGCCATGCAGGGCTGTAACATCTCCTCAAGGGAATATCCAGAAACATGCTCCGTCAATGTTAATATAGTGACCACGTAGTTACAGCGCGGTCTTCTCCAGAGATAGCTATGTTTTATAAAATGCTAATAGAAGGTTTAACTTTCTGAATAGCTGACTGACCGAAAAGAAAAGTCTGTCACTTTGATAATTCAAGGTTGCTGATGACTTTTTAAATTAAAATAATGCTGTAAGTTTGAGTTCTTTTCTGTGTTGTATGTACCTACATACCAATTCGCGCATAGCACTTAGATTATCAACTACGTCTGATCTTTTCAGAATGATACCTTCGACATGGTCAGTGTTTGTTCTTCTTGAACGTGAAGGGCACTCCTCCCGACGTTTTCTTAAACGTGAAGGGCTTCCCTCCCGACGTTTTCTTAAACGTGAAGGGCTTCCCTCCCGACATTTTCTTGAACGTGAAGGGCTCCCCTTCCGACATTTTCTTGAACGTGAAAAGCTCCCCACCAGACGTTTTCTTTCCTCATTTCGATAAATTTCCGCAAAATAATGAAGCTCTTGTTTTATGATCCGTTTATTTTTTGTTCGACATCTAACGTACTATTGTTTGGAGATGAACAGAGCTTATTAAAATAATGTCCGGTCATAATAAAGACTGAGCGAGTACTCCCCGATGCAGCCGGAGCCGGGAGGCCGCCATTGTTTGGCGCCCAACAATTTACTTCACTATACGTACTGTTTCGCTCTGTGTTGTAAACAACATAAAGTAATGCAACTCTATTGTGTACTCTTGGCTTGTAAATACAGCCTGAATAGTAAGTGCCGTGCTGCTTGAACCGACCTAGTTCACTTAATGGCTGCTGTGGCCGTCGGGTCACTCGAGGGTCAACAGCGTCTTCGTCAACTATTGAATGGAATGCTGAAGGCTAAAAAGTCAACCTGTATTTTGCCAGATTTTCTAAGTAATCTTGCTGAAAGAAAATAAAATAGCAAAATGACACACAGGTACAGAGACTTCGGTCTCCATCGTATCTATCCTTGCATAGTGGTCATCTATTTATCTTATGAACAAAGCAAGAGGAGAAATCCTCAATATATTTTTTATTTTTGTTTTCGATAGGCTCGCGTTTGACCAGTCCCTCACCTGATAGATAGATAGAAAGATCACGTCAAAGCACCTAAACCAAATGAAATAAAAAATGGAAACAATCATAGTTAAGAGAATAAAATAAAGTTAATAAAAGATACGTTACAAACAAAAAAGTGACGATGTGGTCGATGTTGGAGCACGTTTGCCTCGATGTAAACCACGAGTATATTCTCTTAGAGACCCCAGGTTGTAGCTGTCCCTGTAATAATATGACAGCTCTGTTGAACGCTCTATTCTTCACGTCATTTCCTTTGCGTATACGTGCGTCGGCCTAAGATTGGTATGCCGCGAGTTTCAATACAGCAGAACGTAAAACTCTTAACGTATTTTGTTGTAACTTCAGCCCTGAATGCCTAATGAAACACAGTAATAAATATTAACCTCTCTAATGACACTTTACAATAAGCCCCTTAATTATCACAAATACGGAGAAGTACGGCGGTGGGACATGCAAATGTTTGACCTTTAGTTCAATCGCGCCGTGTCCCGGCGCCGCGGCCGGCCGACTCGTCGGTCACCCCTATCCGTGTTGTATTTGCCTAATGCTTCTCCGCAAGTATAATTAAGCAAGTTTCTAATTCTATAGTTAATGTACTCATGAGACAAATGAGGGCCGCCTCTGTGTCCAGAGATCAGATTAGGTTAAAGGGTTGTGGAAAAGCAGAATCGTTGTAAGTAACAAAGCATGAGAATGAATGACTTTCTCAAAACTACTACGGGTCAGCTTCTACTGGTAAGAAGCTTTATTATTTATTATGATTTATTTTTACTTTAGAAGACTGTAGCTATCTTTCAATGTGTGAATTTATTCCCTTTCTTTTGAAATATCTTTTATTTTTTGGCCCGCCTCGGTCGCGCACAGTAATTGACATATTCAGTCCTGTATGAATTTAAATAAAAAGCCTTTTTTCGTCCCGACACGACTCGTATAGAAATAAGACGTGTTCCTCCAGACAATTTGACACGTATTGTGTCGCTCAGTTTTAGAACATTTTACGAGTTCACTCAGCACAGACTCTACGTGTCTCCATCGTAAACTTTATTTTATTTTTCCTAAATATATTAGCTTCACATACTTTATAGGGTAGGTAGGTAATATAAAAGATATAAAATCTTTATTCATTCGTTTTGAATCAAACCAATTTTGGATCTTTTTACAGGGAACTTTTTACTCGATGGACAATCGAAAATCTGAGAAGCCAGTACAGTAAGGCATCCTGAGGACCTAGTTATGGTAAAATCAACCCTCTTCTAATTTTCTCTCTTGTTGTGGTTGTACATAATTAAAACGTTTGGATTTCGAGGTATTGGATTAGCTTGAAGCAATTAAGTTTAGAATTGTGGCTGGTTTAGTTTTAGCATAATGTACCCGAGTGTCAATCTGGTGAATCAAGCGCCTGTGTGCCATCGCCACAGCAGCCGTCAGTCAACAGACTAGGTCAGGAGTGAACTTGGGGCCAACTAGCGGAGAGGGACAACTTTGTCGATAAATTCCAATCTCGACTGACTTATCGAGGGAATTTCCGACGGCCAGTTACATTGATTGGACGCGATCGGGGGTGCAGAGTGCGGGGCGCGGGGCTGCCAACGCAAACAAAACTAACGATGGAGAATACATCGGTGCAGTAGAAGGTCCACTTACTTTCTTGATAAATTTAAAACTCCTCAATTGCAAAGTTTCTCTCTCATTCTTGGTTTGCTGTAATCAAATCCAATTCTGGGTTAAGCTCGCCTGTGTACATCAGCTATCCTATTTTTATCGTTTGATAAAAGTTTGTGTACAATAAAGTTGTGTGTAAAAATAAAGAATATGAGTATGAAATTAGAGTCTATCGACGACTTGAGAGCGTTTCGTTGAAATCATTTTAATAAAATCTTACCTCACGGATCAAAAACAATTCACAAAAATTATCGAAAATATCATCTAAAACTAAACGCGAATTGAAATATCTATCCGATGGTAGAATAACTAAATATGGAGTCCTGCAAGGTAGTGTCTGTCAAGCTTCAAGGTAGTACTTGGGCCATAGTTATTTTTACTTTACATTAACGACCTACCTCGTCAAATACATCATCCAATGACTTTATTTGCTGACGACAGCACAGCTATAATTGAATGTAAAAAAAAACGCAATACGAAAGAGAGATAAATGATACACTTGAAGAAATAATAGATTGGCTTAACAAAAATAATCTTGTTTTAAATCTTCAAAAAACTAAAGTAATGCATTTCTCCCAACGGCTAATGCCAAATAATATTATAACTAAATATAAAGACGAAATAAAAGATACCACTTCAGTTAAGTACAAAATTTTTAGGAGTGCATATTGATGATAAATTGATACGGGAAAACCATGTGGAAATCGTTTGCCAATAATTATGCAATACCGTATATATTCTCCATAATCTCTCAAAAAAGTTAAATATAAAATACGTTAGTGTCAGCCTTACGCACCGAATTATCACACCGATACTCAGCCATCAGCAGCAGCACAGCAGAGCAGTTGCTTCGTTACTGAGGTTCGGTGTGATATTTCGGGGAAACTGTAGTGAGTGACAAAGAATATTTTGAACTCAAAAACGTTGTCTTCGATCAATGACAGGTCTTAAACCTATATACAGCTGTAAACCTAGTTACAAATCATTAGAGATTTTAACATTGCCTTCCTTGTACATACTCGAAGTTGCCCTATTCGTTAAGATGAACAGTCAATTGTTTACATCAATGGTGGATATGAGAATACGCAAAAGACTAATCAATATAAAAGCCAACTTTATACAGGTGGTTACAAAACGTCCTTATTTAAAAAAAAATCTTTGGGTCCTTTCATATATTACCAATAAATTTAAAAGAATACATTACATTTTCTCGAAATTAAGGATACGTTTGCAAATATCTCGTGGTGAAACTGTTGGCACATCTATTTAGGTTATTCACTACTGTTTTTGTGTAATATTTTTTTTATTAATCATTTATTTACAAGTAACAGACACTCATTTTAGTTACAAATCATTAACATACAGACAAAACAAATCATAAATTATATAAAATTACATAACAATAGATTATAATTATAATAGTAGCCAGTCAGTCATTAAAAGAATTGCATCAAAATATTAAAATAAATTACATAAAATTAAAATTTAACTAAATGTCATAATTACATTAAAATAAAATAGCTTTTAATCAGTCGGAATGAATAAAGTCAACCATTAGGTACAATTTTCTAACAGAAATTGGGACAGTGACATATCTTGGGCACGCCACAATTATGGCGGTAAGTCTCCTCTTTGAGGCGTGGTTGGAAAGACCTCACGGCGTGCAAGACGGAAGGTGAGGACCTTCCGCACGACGCAGGTTCTCACCGAACACGGTAAGTTCGGGAATTTCCTGCACCGGATTCGTGCGGAAGCTACGCCCGGGTGTCGCCACTGTGTGGACCGCCCGGAGGATACGGTAGAGGTGTGCCCCGCAGGGCAAAGCAACGCCGTGTCCTCGTGGGGGCGATGGGCGGTAGTAATCTCTTGCGCCGGGCCTTGGTACATGCCATGGTCCGGAGGAGGAGTGGCAGGCGGTCGCCTCCTTCTGCGAAGCAGTAATGCTAGCAAAGAAGGCGGCCGATCGCTTGAGGCAACTCACGCCCCAACCGCCACCGAGATTCTGATCCCGATTTTTTGCCACCGTAGGCGCGGGCTTGCGGACGGCGAGCCATATGCAGCTCGCCGTCCGACCATCCGGTAACCGTCCGGACCGAGCCCAAGTCGTCGACGGCTCGTACTGTTCCACGCGCGCCTCAGGGAGATGTCAGAAAATCGTAGGGGCCCAGCAAGGTCGAAGCCTACTGGAGTCAAGGGTCTGATTCCAAAAGGAAGACTCGGCCCTGGTACGAAAGGCAACGAAGGAACAGGAGTGGGTTTTCAGTCAGTAAAAGTCTGACACTATCTCCCGCTCTGCCCAAGAGCGAGATTTGTCATTAGACGATTTTCCCACCTAAACAAAAAAAAAAAGAGTGACATATCTGCCACAGCCATGTCGGATATATGGACAATCTAGCCTATCGGAGATCATTGCCAGGATGGCATTGGGGCTGGCCCAAGCCCAGTGCACCATGAACGCGTACCGCTTGCGTATAGTAGTGTGAAAACAGTCGGTGCGCGCCTCCGCGAACATCCCGGATGCACTACAGAAGCGGGCGGCCCCACTACCGCCTGGAACGCGTTATTATACAGGACACTGAGGGCACTAAATACTTAAATTTATTCACTTGCTGTAGTGGAACACCATCAATATGAACAGCCGGTATGTTCACAGGTTTCGACACACCGACGGCCTGAAAGACCATGTATTGACTCTTTTTCTCATTATATTTTAATCCATGACCACGCGCGTAATCCGTTCATGTGCTGAGTAGCCTCCTCGCTCAGCAGCACCATGTTGTGCGTGTAACTCAAATTGTTGACACACACCCCATCCACAAAGCACCCGAAATGCTGACTGCTGAGAGAGACGATCGCCTCGTTCATGTATAGGTAAACAATGTGGGGGAAGTCAGGCCAATTCTCTTCGGATCACTCAGACCATCGACACTCCTGGAAAGGCCAGGCCGAGAGTTCACTTTTCTCGTATTCCGCCAGGATGTCGGAGTATAGTCTATCTAGGACACGCGCGTGGTCAGTGTCACTACATAAATAAACCGCACATTGTGTACATTCCGATGGAAATATTTTAATCTCCTATGACACTCTTCACTGTAAATCAAGACCTGCTCCTCATTTTCTCTTCCCAACGAACATCACTATTATTGTTACTACAAACAGTATGTGTTACAATTTTTTGTGTTACTACGTACAGATTGCATTCCACAATGAGAGGATAGTGGTCCGACCAAAGAGTGTCATATTTTACATACACATTCATAACGGATTGCTTCGTGCACGTCACTAATATAAATAAAGGTACCGGAATTTTTCTCTAAAATTTCTACATCTATACAGGACCAATTCTCTTCGTTACACACACTAATTAGCTCATTGTAAAGTAGCCGCAGCCGCTAAAAATTAATGACATCACCACAACGTTCGCTGTACCTACTTCTGCGCTGCTCAGCTGACTCATAAGCAGTGGGCTTTCCCCTCCCGTCACACCCGTTCTCGCCTGCTCACTTTCCGTAGCCAGCGACCGTTGCCACTCAAACTCATCATCAACATAATCGCGCCGTTTTTCGTCGTCTACCCCCATTTCCCTATATTGTAATAGTTGAGGTTTGTTGTTTGATAAGTCGTTTATCGAGCCATTGTTGTTATACTCATGCGAGATCCCCTCAGGTCCACGTTCCACGCATTTTGTTTACTTTAAAAGCAGACGTCGGTGATAGGGAATCGTTTCTAATTCACATAACTTCCTTTTATATCTTGTACGCTGTCTCTGGTTTCAAACTCGATCCTTATTTTCTTAATTACTGTTTTCATAATTAACATGTCTTATAGCACCTTCAAACAGTTCAAATCATCCCATAATATTGGAAGCAACGTATCTAACTGTCACGCAATAAATACGGGGATGTCGTCCGGTTCCGTGGACTTGACCTGTTCCAGTTAATAATATCTGCCAGGTCACGCTCATCCTTGCCACTATTCTTCCACAATATTTTTCGTTTATCCGTTGGTAAGGCTTTGTATAACAGTGCCTTGGACTTTTTTATTTCGTCACTTGTGAATCGGCATAAAAAGTCAAATGCACAAATCCGAACTAAAGACACCTCGTCAGCGATCGATATTTTCTGTTGCACATAACACAGCTATTCATCTATGATGAGGTTGCAACTAGTACACTTCACTAGATCCGTCATTTTATGCGAATAGACACTCTGATCCGACCACACGCACCCGTTCCGCGTAGGTAAGCGAGCGCGACTGACCGTTATAGTGTTTGTATGTGTAATTCAGTGCAGTGTATTTTTAGAAATTTTGAAAACTTTAAGTGCCTTTTTGGTATTTCTTAAGGACTCTCGTCTTAAGTCCAATAACATGTGAAGATTAGAAATATAACAGTGGCCTGGGTGAAACTTGTTTACAATGATTATTTGATTCACGTATCAAGCGCCTGTAGTTATCTAACTATGTAAAATCACAGTCGTGCGTCCGCAGGAGCGGGTCTTCTGTTCGTCGCTAGTCTGTGGTATCGTTGAGCGATGGCCTCCGTCAATCCGTGTATTGTCCGGCTGAGGTTTTGTGGGCTCCCGCGTCGGGACTCGAACGCGGAACCTTTTGCTTTTGTTATGCTAAACAGCAGATCTGTCCACCATTCACTTCCACGGGGGAATTCGGAATTCTTCAGCAGTATTTTATGTTCAACGGAATAGAAATGTTCCCGGTTTTATGAAAAAATGAAAAGGTCGGCAAGACGTAATTGCGGAAGGGTTCCTGATGTAATCATGTCCGCAGGTAGCCAGACCTAGTTACGAGGATGCTTTAAACATAATAACGCTTTCATTTTCTCGGTGAATTATTCTTTTGTCCCTTTTCTTTTAGTACTTTCATTAAGATTCAAGGAGATTTCGTCGCTTCGCTGACTGGAATCAAATTATAAACTTCGCAGCCATCAAACCTTTTACAAAGCACAAATAAAAACAAACTGTGCCGATTTAATTCCAAGATCCGAACAGTAGGCTTGTAAAACTTGCTCCTGCAAATATCTAAAGGAAAAGCAAATCTTTTCACCGTTCAACGTTAATTGGCACATCGGAGGACGCGGGAGGGGCGGGAAGCAGGGCGGGGAGGGGGTGGCGGGGTGGACCAAACGTCGCCCGTCGACTACTAATTTGTGTGCCGACGACAAATATAACAGGGATTTCCTTGTATCTGTTCCTGTATCTGAGCAGCAGACTGCAGGCTGGTTACAAACATTCTTTCTGTTTTATGAAAACCTAAAGGTAGTATTTGATTTTCAATTTAGCGATGGTTAGTTCCACAGATCTAACAGATCAAATAAAATAGTATTAGTTCTCACTGGTGTTATTGCTTCTAATGATCTCATGCTGAGATTAGCCATTTGAAAGAGTGGTACTCTCTATATAATGACATAAAGTACCACTTCGCCAGTAATAAAAACAAAGAAAGAATTATGATTACAGTAATCTTGAGTGTTTTTAGGGTTATGTACCTCAAAAGGAAAAACGAAACCCATATAGGGTCACTTTGTTGTCCGTCCGTCTGTCTGTCTTGTAGTGTGTAACATTTAGAATACATAAATTATGTACTTAGATTAATAACATGGTGTCATGTTAGTTACGCCGAGCAGTCTCTTAACATACGTCGTACAGTAAAGACTCCTTTTATTTCAACAACAACCAAGTTACCTCTACATGGCGACCCAGAGGTACGGTGTCAGATTGCGTCACGACGAAAGAATGTGACGGCGTCAGCCACTAACCGTGTGACCGCGTCGTACACCACCGTGCATTATGGGAGTGATTGTGAACCACAAATGTTACCAGTTAACTAATAATCAGCTTGTGTTCAGACAAATTTTAAAATAAAAAAAAATGTGAAAAAAGTGCAGTAAATGTTTATGTGAAAACAAGGAAACCATCATTACACATTACGGCAGTGAAAATAACGGCGGAGCTGATGTATCTTCGCACTTTCAAACGAGCAATATCCTACTGAGGAGGATATTTCTTAACTGTGTGAACAAGTACCAATGCGAATATGTGCCTACGCCTAAAGTGTTAAATAATTAAAATAAAAAGTGAAGTGCATTTATGGTTAAAAAACTGGGCAAAAGCGAGCCGGACTCGCGCATTCCGCACAAACTTGTTCAGGAATAAGGTATCCGCAGGAGAACCAAGGTCACCGACATAGCACGAAGAATTGTCAAACTTAAGTGGCAATGGGCAGGGCACATTGCTCGCAGAACGGATGGCAACGGCCATCCTCCAGGCCGAAAGGTTCTGGAATGGCGACCACGTTCCGGAAGACGTAGCGTTTGAAGGCCTCCTACAAGGTGGGCCAATGACTTAGTGACGGTTGCGGGAGTTCGATGGATGCGAGACGCACAGGACCGTTTATTGTGGCGACACTTGGGGGAGGCCTATGTCCAGCAGTTGACGTCTTTCAGCTGAAACGATGATGATGATGATGATGAGAAGGCAGCCGCCTGCCACTCCTTCTCGCTCCGGACCATGGCCTGAACCAAGACCCGGCGCGAGAGATTGCCGCCGCCGATAACCCCCACGAGGACACGGCGTTGCTCTGTCCAAGCGGGGCAAGCCCGTAAGGGGTGAGTTAAGCGAGTCCATACCTAAGCGGAGTAATTCCTAAAGCAAATAACCATTAACAGTGGCAATATTCGTTAATCTTTGTGTAGAGTATGTAGGACAGTGCGTGTGACGGCTGGCGTACAATGGTGTACATTGTACATAGGCTCATGCTGCATCCTCCAGCGAGCTAGAAGGCTACTCTGTTTCCCTTTCAGATCTCAGTCTGACAAATGGCCACCAGGCCCGTTTGAAAGAGTTATCGTGGCCCTAGAACGCAAAGGGCAAATGAAGGAACGTATGTAGGTTTTAGTCCGTAAAAGTTTGACACGCCCTTTTACTCCGCCTTAGAGCGGGAGAAGTCATTTGGTGATTGCCCACTTAAAAAAAGGCCTCCGAAAACACCATCGTTATTGAGCTTGTCACGATCTACATGGCTATTACCTCTATTTTCGACTGTAAAATAATCCGTGTTTCCGACACGTTTGGTAATACAGTGCCATCGAAGTATTTTTATAAAGGAAAAAGAAAGGTAATTGTTTTCTTGCATAAACATGAACATGGTTGACTGGTAGAGAATGCCTTGTTGCATTAAGTCCGCCTATGTACCACTACTGTACATGAAGTTTAAATAAATAAATAAACATTCAGTTTATCTATATCTCATATACCTCATAAAAAGCATTGATATTTTCAACTTGTGCTTGTGTACATCCATGTAATATGTTGCTCCTCAACTGTAATCCCCGAACAAGTCGCATCCTGTGCAGGCCGCTCGTCTCCGCCTCGTCTGAGACGCTAATTAGTGGCTAATTGTATCCTTCGCGTTGTGTGAGACTACGAAACTACGATGTTACTGCACCATGTTTGTGAGAAGCTTTATGAGCTAAAGCCTCGGTGAGGAGAAGGTGCTTCGGCATGTTGTGGCAGTCTTATGGTGCAAGTCTCCGAAAACATTGCAAGTAGGTATATACATTAAACATTATAACTACATTCATTGAACGAAGGTCGCCAGTCAGCTACTTTATTATAAATAGTGCATTTTAACCGACTTCCAAAAATAGATGAGATTCTCCAAACTTCAGATTTTTTTAATCTTCATTCAATTCTCAGCGATATCTTTGGCAAGTGTGAACCGATTTGGACAATTTTTTTGTGAATATCTAATGAAGAACTTCTGTAATAGACCATGAACACTTCAATAAATCTTAGCAAATCTTCCGATATTGCTGCAATAGCATGTCTGTTTATTTGTTAACACCATTTCATAATATAATTCGAAGTTGCAGGGCTATTCCCAGCCACCGCAGGTTCAAACTTGCGGACAATAAGCAATGGTAAAGACCAATCCAAGGTCCAGGGCGCGTGTTGTTCCACGTACGCCCCACAGAATTGTCAGCAAACCTGAAGGAAGTCCTAATGATAATGGTGTGTCCAGATCTGGTGAATGCGCCGCTCGCGAGCCGCTTGCAAACGGCGCGCGTACATTTCGCGTGCAGCTTGTTAGTACGAAGCCCCAGCGCCGCGCGCGCTTCGTATGAACATGAAATGCAAGCGCACAGTTTGCAAGCGGCTCGCGAACGGTTCGCGAGCGATGCATTCGCCAGATCTGGATGCACCATAAGGTCGAAACGCAGGTTAAGTCGTAGTCAAGATCCCTTCACTCAGTGGAAGGTAGCGGAGGTACGTATAAGTGTCATATTCTGAGGTGGCGAATAGCCGTGTAACCGTTGTCTTCCAGCGGGTACAACACTTACGTGGATAACCCTACAGCTAATGTTCGGAAGTGGATGTCTTCCGGCTGATGATAAATTGCTTGTCAAGCGTCGAGGACATTGCTTCAAGGATCGATTTTATGCTCGAACACGGATAAACTTGATGTATTAGTTCAGTAACGCGAGTCGAGTCTTCCTGCCTACCACAACGTCTACAGCCCACTGTATAGTACTTCCCCGTCAATCGATTGTGAAAATTATGAGATATTACAGGTGCACCTGAAAAATGGTTGGACGGTTCGGATGGTTTCATATCATTTGACCATTAAATGTGATGTCTAGAATTTATTAAAAAAGTCATTGACCTCTGAATTTGTTCAGTGTTTCTTATCAGGGAAATACCGGCTTCATCTAGTTTAAATTGACTTGTAAAAGTGTTTTTAAAATCTAGTTTACCTCTGCTCAATATTAAGAGGGATACAGTAGTGATGTTGTAGACCATCACTGAAGAAAACAGGAGTTTTGTATGTCTAATGGCTTCTAACGAAATTGCATCACAGCTACAACCTATCATAGATATAAGAAAGGAGGTACCTATTTTTCGTAGTATACAGGTTAATTTATCAAACAATTTAGGTTAAAATCCGCCGTAGACTCGGTTCTTAATTACTGGTGTATAATGAGGCCGTTTAGTATTCGTCGTCGGCAGTGCGTGTAAGTGATCGGAAGACGCCAACCTGATAATATTCAGATTTTATCTCCACCGGCTTACCACAGCACCAATGTGAACAGAAGAACAACTACTTACTAGTCAAGACGTTATTGTAATGTATTTAGTGTAAGAGTTCGGTGCAGTACGATCGTTTAGACTAGAGCCAGGAGTTAGTCTGGTATGAGAGTTTATAGGTGCCTGAGCTATGGTCTTTAGTCTTTATTTTGCAACGAGAACGCCATAGTGACGATTTGAAACGTTTTTTGTATAAAGTTGGGCTACTGTATCTCATTACTCTGTGGTGTTACAGGGCGGGTCGCAGCCTAACTTATTAATATTAAAAGGCAACCAGTTTTATAGCCATAATGTCGGCAAAACGTTGATTATTTTAGAACATGTCGACGCCATGTAACGGGGCTGCTGAACAGAGGAGCGATTACACCCCCACGCCACCGACGGGGTAATGTACTGAGAAAAGCTTCCATAAATATACGGCGTTTTAAATACTAAGGAGATTGGATATTTTTGGTACCGGTAACTTTCGGTTTGTTTTCTAATAATATTAGTTGCTTTACAATGAGTGACCTACTTAGCACGCCAACCTACTCAAAGTACTTAGTTGTCCAGACAAGCACTTAAGAGGATAGAGAGTTACATGCTTTTACGTGAGGCTCACATAAAGGATCGTTAGACGTCGCTTCCATCCCACAGATCCAGTGGACTGTGGAAATTCTACACTGTGAGCATCTCTCGACGAGACGATTTTCCTGAAATATGCAAAATTGTTTACCTTCCTTTTGTACGAGCCGCACTATTTTGCATAACCGTTTTACAGAGGCTGCACCGGACAACTACGAAGCTGTAATGGTTATGTTACTGCTTACCGTCGCCTCGAGTCATTAGAATGTCTCAACACGAATTGAATTTATTGAAATCGCTTTTTGCGTCAAACAAGAGAAACAATGATTCCATAACATTTCGTTTTTAGATTTTATTTGTTAGATATGAATGTATTTGATGGATATGAACATGAACATCATTCTTGAATGTGCCAGTCATCAATATTTGATGAATGTTTCCCGCGCATTCATTGGACGGCAGCCGCCTCCCCTCTCCACAAACACATCACGTCATCATCGTCAAACAAAGCGTGCTCTGTCGACGTGTAGCGTCACAGGCGAGCTCGGCGGGCGCGGCTAGCTCAAAGAAGCAACTTTATAGCGCTATTAACATTTTGAGATAGCTTTCGACTTCAGTACACAGCACTTGCCCGTATCTAAACAGTTTTGGAAGTGCCACGGAATAGATAGCAACAGAAAACTCAGATATGCGATAAACTGCAATGCAGTATGGCAGATGTTATATTACGAGTTGCTATGTAACAAAATGTGATTAATAAATAAATTATAAAAAGCTTAATAAGGTGTAAGTCTGTAAATTGAACCGAACTGTCTCGAGCATTGTTGCCTGGTGTCCCGATTTGCGCGGGATGTCTTGATTTTCAGGGATCTGGTGACACGTCCCGATTAGCCCTTGTTCGGAACGCCAAAGGTCCCTAGATTTTTGACTAACCTCCTTAGTCTGTTAGAGCGTTAATTTTGATGGGTGAAACATCATCGTCGTCATATAAGTATGCAGTCGAAATATTTTTGCTTTCACATTTCACCGCTTTTATCTATCAAACTTTTGTATTTATAAGTCTCGGTCTCGTTCCATACAGAATATGAATGTTCAGACAAAATCTTAACCTTTCTATTCATGGCGGAGTGAAATTTTTTTTTTTTAATTTTTGGAAGCGGCCGCATTTAATTTTTCTGCCCCCGCTCTCCGACCGGCTAGGCAGTTTATTGTTTTTTTTTTTGTGGCAATTGTATCAGCTGTCCCGATTTGAATACCAAAATATCAATTATTTTCGTCTTTCATCGCGAATTATTTTGACTGACTAAAGTTGGCAACACTAGTCTCGAGCGTCTATATAACTTTTGGTGGGAGTTGATGCAACCACTGAGCCCAAGAAATGACACAACAATTTTGCCTTTAAATAACTACTATAAGTGCCGTAAAGTAGAAAACTATTTCTCTGTTCCAAATAAATAAATAACCTCCCACTTTAAAAAGTTTAATGAGGTTCACGCACTTCGAATCTATGGGAAAATTGGGCGTAGTTGCTATCCATTCTAGGTACGCTATGGACCTTCTGTACACCACGTACTCCGTGTCCGTGTCGCTTCGTGGCACAAGGTGTCGTCTGGTGCTCGTATCTCGTGTCGTGCACTCGTGGAGTCGTGGCTCTCGTGTCGTGACGTACGCGCCAGGACCGCTGTTAGGGCCAAGATGGATGGTAAGTGGCACCCTGCCTGCCTTGCGTAACTTCTTACAAGATTTAGATTTACCGCACAAGTATGTATATTGTTTAAAGGTGAGCCGACATTGCCTTAAGTGACTTCGTAAATTATTTATGTACAGACAAGCTTGAAGGGGTTTCTAAAAGTAAGTGTGTGTGTGTGAGCGAAGCGGATTTCAGTCGGTAAATGAAGGTTGTTATTTTGATGTTTCATAATTTACATGTTAATGTCAAAAAGAAGGAACTTTGTAATCAGGATGAGTTGTAAAGGCGGAAAGTAATCGTGTCTTTCTTCCGTAAATCATTTTAGGCAAAACACGTATTAAGTTTATTCGTTGACATAATCTTTTGAACGTGTTCATGTTCAAGTTCGTTTAGGATTTGGTTCGTTACCCAAGTGAGGTTATCTCTAGGTATACATACATCTCCTTATGACGGAAAGTTTTACGTTGTTTACTCTCGTCACACGCGATGTCTGTTTTATTGTTAGGTGCTATTATTTTACATAAGGCCCTAACTCCCGAGCAGTGCTATAAAACATTGACTTTCTGAAGCCTGCTCCTCGGTAACGGCTAGGTCAGTAGATTTGAAAAAAAAAAAAAAATGTTTATTATACTAGCTGACCCGACGAACTTTGTACCGCCTAACAATCAATGAATGTAGATATTATGAAGTTCAACTGTCATTATTAGTTCTACTTTGAGTCCATAGATGGCGTTGCGAGTATTTAATTTATGTGTGGTTTCATATTTTACTTTTTGAACACCCTAAATTCATTTAACTTTCGATATAGTCAACCGATTTCGTTGAAACAAAGTCGAAGTAATATATCAAGTTATACACAATTTTAATGTATAAAAGTTATCTACGTCGATTTTGTACATTTTATGTGATGAGTGCACAACTAAGACTTTTCTACAGACTTATTATATGTATAGATAGAAGGTAGAATCATAAACAACATTATCAACATATGATTTTTTCGTAAGACTAATACTTTTGCCAAAAAAATATAAATTAAAAGACTGATCTTCAGAAATATGTTTACACAAAAAAAATGCTGGTTAAGTGTTCTTCAGAAAGTGCATACTTATTATGTAGATCAATCTATATTTCGCAAAAAAAAAATGGTTTTAAAGGTCAGGGGGGCTCTATCGGGGCGCAGCTGGCCGGAATTAAATGTAAAGATCAGATCTGTAACACAATTCAGCAGTACGAGTATCTGCGTATACGTCGTCTAATGACAAATCTCGCTCTTGGGAGGAGCGAGAGATAGTGTCAGACTTTTACTGACTAAAAACCCACTCCTGTTTCCTCTTTGCCTTCATCCCGGGGCACCGGGCTTCGCTTTCACACTACCCATGGCCCCAGTAGGCTTCGACCCTGCTGGGCCCCTACGGTTTCGCTGACAACTCCTTGAGGCGCGCGTGGAACACTACGCGCCGTCGAAAACTTGAGCTCGGTCCGAACGGTTACCGGACGATCGAACGGCGAGCTACCCATTGCTCACTGTCCGGAAGCCCGCGCCTACGGTGGCCGGAAATCGGGATCGTAATCCCGGCAGCGTTTAGGGCGTGAGGACCGTTGCCTCACGCGATCGGCCGCCTCCTTTGCTAGCATTACTGCTTCGCAGAAGGAGGCGATCACCTGCCACTCCTCCTTACTCCGGACTATGGCCTGTACCAATGCCCGGCGCGAGAGATCACTGCCGCCGATCGCCCCCACGAGGACACGGCGTTGCTCTGCCCAAACGGGGCACACCTCCACCGTGTGCTCCACCGTGTCCTCCGGGCGTTCCACACAGTGGCGACACCCGGGCGTATCTTCCGCACGAATTCGGTGCAGGAACCTCCCGAACTTACCATGTCCGGTGAGGACCTGCGTCATGCGGTAGGTAAGGACGCCATGTGGTCTTTCTAGCCACTTCTCAAAGAAGGGACTTACCGCCATAATTGTGGCGTGCCCAATACAGTTTTAGGGTGCGGGCATGGGTCCTTTCAGCTTTCATAGCGCCCACAAATGTTTTACAATGAATAAATGAATCTTGAATCTTTGTATCTAGGCTACTACTGCTATCTAATGTCTATAGGCTGCCACCTAACAGCAACCCTCTTGATAATCACCCATTACATATATACAAAGTTCCAGTTCAATAATTGCGACTTTTGTCGTTTTAAACGCCAGCACGAGCGACAAACTGCGGTTTAATATCTAGCGAACACTTGTCAAGTCTCCGCGAGTAGCAAGTTGACTTGTAAAGTAAAGTAAGGAAAGTGTGCCGGCAGGTGAGCGCGTGACTTACAGCGAGAGTTGCGGCCTGTGGCGCGGTGCTGATTTACAGCGGCGCGGTGGAGCGCGGCCTGTGGCGCGGCGCACTCGCTGCTACCTCCGCCTATGTGTACTTCTGTGATATTAAAACAGAAAACGTTTACGTGCTTCCTGGTAATATCAAACCACCCTTCGCAACCCGTCATGGGTTTGCTGAGCGTGAGGTCTTAGCTCGGTCCCCAGAAGAGCACTGTTTTACAACACATATTCATTTATGATACCTGCTTAGATTTGACCTGCTCGCCTTTCAAGTGACTAACACGTCCAGCAATGCATGGATGTTTCGTTTCGTCGCGTAAGTGTCATTTTTATATTGAGACTAAGCGATTTGAGAAAAGATTGAAACATTCTTTAAAAGAATATGCTTGTTACCAAACTATATTTGCCTATTGTCGTATTGTACGTTAAGAATAATCAAGTGGGGCTTTAGAACTTTGTCGTTATCTCAAATAACCTAAATTACGATCTGTAAAAAGGTACATTCATCAAAAACGTTCCTCGTCTACGAGTCCTTAAGGCTGTGAAGCCGAGTAGGTAGTAGTAGGTACGACCAACGAAGGGAACCTTCTTGCAGAGTGTTCTCTACAAGATCTAGGCGCCTGAACTTTGTTCTACAGTTTATACACGAGCTGTGCGTTGATGGGAGAAATGTGGTTCACGAGTCAAGCATTAGGTACGTAAGTAAGAACGACTTCCTAACTTATATTAAATCCTGGTACTAGGTATGTCTGTAATCTAAGTTTTTGTTATTAACGAAAGTACTTAATGTAGGTTATTAGTCTTGAGTACGGGTTGTGCTGTTCTGGGCGGCACATTGAAATGTCATACCAGTCTTTCTGATTCGCACACAACGTGTCAACTTTCTTGTTGCTATTCTCCGAAAGGTTTTGTAGAAGTGTTTACAACATCCAAATTTTCGTCAGTTGGCTTTTTACGTGCCTTATAATAGGAGAATGGCAGTGGAGGAATTATTTCACAAAAATAACATTAAAATAGGAATTTACTTCTTTGTTTGCATACCAGATGTGATGTTACATCCGCCATTTTATTTTATTAAAACAGTTTGTACAAAGTAAGCCTCAGAGATATAAAGCTATCAATACAAACACTATTTGGATGCAGTTGCGAGTGGTACGCAAAGAGTCACAAAGCTCCCGGTATCGGTATCGGTCCCGGTCTCGGTACCAACGGTATCGAATTCATCGAAAATGCATTGCGGAACGTCCAGCCACACTTTTTGCCCTATAATTGAATTCTACACAAAGGTTTGTCGTTTGCGCGCGTAAATCTTCCACTGGCATGTATTGTGTATGTTTGTATGTGCACATACAACGTGTACGTGAGACGGTGTAACGTCCCATGAGCACGTGCCTGTGTGTGTGAGTGCGGTGTAATACCTGGACTAGTGACTAATAGCTTAGCTGTTCTCGTTTCAGATCTGCAGAAGCGAATAGATTGCAGTGCGACGAGCATTCCACACATCTAGTTGTTTTATTAATGTTACCACGTCATGCACGTTTAGGAAATGCATTTGAATTTAAATCTATTCCTTACATTAATTCTGGCGATAAAATTGAATTCCAATCTCGTTCCAAGCTTTACGTAACTAAGTTTGTCACGTATGGGTTTGAGCCAAGTTTTTAAACTGCATGAGGCAGAAGTTTCCAGAGATTGTTAGAACGTATCGCGCGGAGCCGCTTTATCTTGCAAGCGAGAGTTAGCGTCGCTTATCTGTGCGCTGTGATTGTCGGAGTAAATCGTAAAAAGCCATTAGTTAGTGATCAGACGCGCACTGAGCTAGTAATCCGGCGCCGGGAACTACTCACTAAGTGCGCAAGTATGCGCACACGAAATTAGCAGAAGGTTCACGTCACACAATTATTGTCTGAATATAAAACAGAGGATTTTACCATCGTGCCTACGACGATTGGTAACTGCATCGTTAATATAATCATAAATATCACCTCAGAATTGCGGAAGTACAAAAATTAGAAGCTTTGCCTCTGTGGGTTATTCTGCGGCGCGAAATTCGTGTTAATTCGGAAACACGAATATAAACGAGGCGCTAGCTTTTCTGGTTTTAAAGTTTCTCCTTTACGTGCCCTACAATTGGAATTCGCATTCGCTGCTTCTGCATACCCGCTTGTTGGTAAGACTGTCAGAGCGGGCCTTTTGTAAGTTTCGACATATAGTGACTGCTATCATACGAGTTTGTTCTCAGGGTTAGTTACGACTCCCACGGGATTCACGATGCTGTACTTTACGAACACCACCGAAATACTGTCACACTTATAACATTATACTAAATGATGATATTCTTTCGTTTGCAGCTTACATTGGAAAAGTGATTTAATTTTTACAATTGTTATGGTTCGTCCTCGACATAAACCCAACTCAAAGGGTTCATATCGAGGACTAAATAAGAGTTAACAAAATTTTATTAAGTATATTTGTATTCTTTGATTCCCAATAGATATCGCAAAGACATTAATTTTTAAGTTACTCCATTTTAATGTTAAAATGATAACGTTATATTTTATAGCTCGATTCGCGAAGGAAGCATCTCAATTTTATTGGGCAGACTTCAATATCCGGTTTGCGTTCTGCCCAATAAAACTGACAATTTTATGATGAAAATTGGTTCAAATCGCAACAACTTGCTTGAAATGATGAAAATAACTCCTCGTAGACAGATCCTATAAAAACCTTCTTACAACGTGTTTTATCATTGTGATCATTTTGAAATAGTCCTTGATACCCTTAACACCGTGGATGGGTTCCGCTCCCTTCCCATGAAAGTTATAATGGCGTCGTGGAGAGCCCTGCGTGTGGCCCACGACCGAGCCCGGCCAAGCATGCTCTAATATCTCGTTAATGGCCCACAAACGGCCAGGCGTCGATCACGACAATATTGCCGCGATCGCGCGATATTGCGCGCCGGGTCTGAGGGGTCGTAAACAACGCGCTTATGACCTGTATCGAACTATATGAGTCAACGTGAAAGTGTCAGTGGAACTTTAGTGTTAATAGGCGTGTTTATGGTATCTAAGACTCGCATTTGATTGGTCTAGTGTTCGCAGTCATGTCTGTTGGTCGGGATGATTATCTTTACATTTATCTTTCTCTATCACAATGACTGGTAACATATATATTTTCTCTAGGAATTACTCCTATTATAATTTTTGAAGCCGTACACCGCAGACTACGCCCTATTTTTATTTTACCTAAGTTCTTACAGTCCATACCCATCCTAAGGTTGTCTATGTAGATATTAGCGCCATTATACCGACAGATTTAGTTACTATTATGTGTACAATAAAGTTTATTTTATTCTACTCCAGTATCGTGCGTGCGTTCCTAAACATGTAAGCTCACATACATAAGATACCCAGACTCGGAAAAACTAGCTGTAAGTCATACAAATTAGTACACTACGGGAATTAAACTCGCGACATATGGCGCAGCAGCCAGCTCAACCTCTACACCAAACGAGTCCTCAACATTTTACTTACACTTCTATCTAACCCTAAAAGGCGTGATGTAATGTACCGAATGTTAGCTAGACAAGAAGATCTGGGGATTTCTAGCCGGAATATCAAGTCAGTGCCGTCAGTTACCTGTGTGACAGCTGCCCGGCCGTGGCCGCCCGCGAGCTGTCTGTAGTTCTCTCTCGGCTTACTAACCCACGCTAACTCAGTTAACAGGAAGCCAGCCTTCACATTCAGTAAACATTAAACCTAAGTTACGAACTATAAAAAGGTAGAATTACGAATAAAACATGATTAACATGAGTTGAAGAAATGCAGGGGACGTGATTACCTCGAGTAGCCTACATAGATTTTAGTTGAAGGTACTTAGTTAAAGTAGGTACCTACAACAAGGGCTAAAGGGCCTATTACACTGCTCGATATTCAGACAGTCTTAGTCGATGTCGCGTAGTGTAACAAGGGTTAGACCGGTCTTACTCGGAACAAAAAGTAAGACAGTCTGAATATCGTGTGCTGAATATCGCGTAGTGTAATAGGCCCTTAACTAGTACCAAATGACACTGAACATAAACGCTAGTTGCTCTCCACTAGGCATAACCCTACCCTCTCACTGCGAGTGCGTGAATTAGTGTCTGTTTCATTTTTCATGCGCTGTGGGCTGCTCGCGCGGCGCACTCGGTTCGCGCGGGTTCGTCGCCGCGTCGCCGTTTGTCATCTGAATAATTCACAATGTGCCAGAAAGCCGCGTTTTTGGCCCATTCGACGTGCATTTTATGAGCACGCTACATTCGGATGAGTTCGGCTGTTCTCGGGATGTGCTCGGTTTTAATGTGTTTCCGATATGTTCGTGAATTATGGCGAAGTATTATTCTGTTTGTGCATTTTTTATTTGAATTTGAAGAGTTTGTCCAAAAATACGCTGTGACGGTCCAATGGAGGTCAATACCAGTAGTCACAACGTAAGGTTCTGACTCCGAAATTCACAAAAGTATTTACCACGACAGCATCTCTCTGAAATGTGCTGAAACTTTGTACATTTTCGGAATTTCAATCATGAACTCCTATTGTTGTTTGCGCTTGTATGTTGACGTAATTCTCGCTACTCATAAATGATCAGCTGCAAGAACAATACCATCCATTCCCTCAGCGGTAATTACTATCGGTACTTCGCCGTGTTGGTCGGAGTGCTAACGTGCGCGTTACCGTTACCTCATCGCCGTGCGCCGCGGGGACCGCTCTTGCGAACTTTATGCGCCGTTCATTTTATATCGTGACTCGCGCTTTGCTGATAGTTTGCTCAGAAGTGTGTCACGTGGCGCTGATGTGTTCCGACAGTGCCACGCGAAATATATTCTGCGACGTATTTTGGTCTTGCTTGACTTGTACCTAACTTAGATATGTTACTGTCAGTCTATATACTGTTTTAAAGGTTTGAAAGAACCGCTAAACAGTTTCAAGCTTACTAAATTAATGTTTCTGTAGCAAAGTCTTGTTCGAACATTAGCTAAGTTATTCTTAGTAATATAAATAAGGTTCTGCCATTAAAAGAGGTATTAAGTAAGAAAACAGCGCAGCGAGCCAACTAATTGGACAGCTAAGTTCGCGCCGATGATAAGTTAAAGTTTTCAGATAGGCGGCGGCGGCGGCGCTTATGCGCGCTCGCGGTAACAGCGGACTGTGACGCGTTAGTCAAAGAACTACAGCACCGAGGACATCATTGCAGAAGGTACACAGAATAAAACATAAGTTTTCCAAGTGTCATCGGTATCTCAGTATTGATTACTGAGATGCCGATGATTAACAGTGAAGCATATATTTCTTTATATGCTGCCTACACAGGAATGACTCCTGAATCATTGGTGCGTTTACAAACATGCAAATTCACATACATAAATCAAAATCAAAATCAAAAATGTTTTTATTTCACATAGAACACCTACATAGAGCATAGAGCACCTATAAAAAGTCAGAAGCTAGTGCACGGTTCCAAATTGGTCGTTTTCTATGGAGAAGAACCGGCAAGAAACTCCATGGTTACTCTTTTAAAAAAGTGGTTGTTTACAATATTTTCATATTACAGTATTGATAGATATTATGGAGGAACAGTGTAAACCAGTCAATATTGTACCCAAAAGCATAATAAAAATAATCATATTAAAAAGTGAGTCGTAATAGGAAGTAATATAAGAATTCGTGGAGTCTACAGTGTTTTCACATTCACTAAAAAAAATGCAAGAAAAATATGAATAATTACAACTACCAATAAATGAGATGTTAACAAAATAAATTACTAACGTATTTAAGGTAGTTGAAGTCCAAAAAAATAAAAAATATAGCAAAAGCAATGTGTTAAAAAAAAATGGTATATAATAAAACAAAGATGGAGCAGTTAATAGACACAATAATAATGAGTTACCAGGGGGCCACATGTGCAGAAGTAGTCATTGCCAAACAAGCGTGTCTTTTACGTAGTCTTTAACCTTATAGTAGTCTTTTTTGGTTTGGACACGCTTAATATGAGTTTTGAATTTTCCATTGCTTAGTTCTGTTACCGCCTTTGGTAGCTTGTTATAAAAGCGTATGCTGTTTACTAAGAATGACTTGCTGGTCTTAGCTAATCTCCATTTGGGTAATACAATTTCATGTACGCGTACTACGCGTATTTATGTTGTGAAATTCACTTCTGTTTTTAAAGAGTCCTAAGTTTTTAGTAACATACAAAATACTTTCTAAGATATAAAGAGAATGCAGAGTCAGTATATCGATTTCTTTGAATTTATTTATTTATTTAAAACTTTATGCACTAAACATTGTACAAAGGCGGACTTAATGCCTTAGGCATTTTCTACCAGTCGACCTTAGGCTAGTGTAGAGACATAACATGGCAGGTGCAACTTAATAAAAGACTGTCAGAGAGGAAACAATAACAATAATAAATATATACTTAGATACATACATACAAATAAAGAATAATATTGAGAAAAAATAAATAAATGCAACAAATCAAGAGTGTGATGAATCCACCAACTTCTTGCGAAAGTGTTCTCGTGCTTTCATTTTAAAGGACAACCGACTGGTTGCCATCCTGATGTTCAGAGGGAGCGCATTCCAAAGGAAGATCGCCTGGACAAAGAAAGAGGAATGGACAAACCCAGAGCGGTGTGTCGGACATCGTAGAAGACGATTATTTGTGGATCGCAGATTTTTATTGTGCGCAGAGCAAAGAAACTGAATTTCTGAAGTCAGATAAGAAGGAGAAGAAGGCTTATTCAGAAAAGAAAACAGAGTTGTCAAGGCTCTTAACGCTCTACGCTGGCGAATGGGTAACCATTTTAAAAGTGATCGATGCGTTGATACATGATCATACTTACGAAGGTTGAAGACGAATCGAATGCAGTTATTTAGAAGGCGGTCCAGTTTATTGAGGAGATCTGCATTCAGGTCATAGTAGCACACATCAGCATAGTCAATTATAGGAAAAATTAGGGACTGTACAAGCATTGCCTTTATGTGAGCAGGGAGAAGATTCTTCAGTCGATAGAGCGACCGTAACGTTCCGGTGACTTTCCGACTAACACTTGAGACCTGCTTCCGCCAATCAAGACAAGTGTCGACATGCAGACCAAGATCCTTAACCTCGGAGCTAAACGGAATTACTATACTGTTAAAAATAACAGGTGGTACAGTGAGGCCATCCAGCTTCCTCAGACTATAGGGGCTACCAACTATAATAGCCTGACACTTTGTAGGGTTAACCGCCACCCCAAATCTGTCTGCCCACTCTTTAATCACCAGCAAATCCCGGTTCAGCTCCGCGATCGCATCCGCTATGTTGTCAACACCTGACTGACAGTACAACTGCAAATCGTCAGCATAGAGATGATACGCACACTGAAGTTTAGTAGTTATAAGGTTTATAAAAACAGAGAACAAAAGAGGAGATAAAATACCACCTTGAGGAACGCCAGCTGCAAGGTCACACCAACTTGACGCAGAGTCTCCAACACGAACCGACTGCTGACGTTCCTGAAGATAAGAGGAAAACCATTCCAGTACCTCGTGAGAGACCATAAGATAAGATAGGATAGACAGGAGGATTTCGTGACTGACGGTATTAAATGCGTTGGAGAAATCAATTAACACCAAAGCGGTAACTTTAGTGTCTTCCATTCCGCGCCTTATATCGTCAGTCACTTTAAGGAGAGCCGTCACAGTACTGTGCCCGGGCCTAAAACCGGATTGATATGAACTAACAAGGGAGTTGTGGTAAATGAAGTTGGAGAATTGTTTATGAACACAGGCCTCGAGCACTTTGGACATAAACGGAAGGATGCAAATTGGACGAAAGTGACTGGAAAGAGTGGGATTAGGAATCTTAGGCAAAGGCCGTACATAAGCTTTTCGCCACAGGGAAGGAAACATACCAGAGAAAAGAGAAAAGTTGATGATATGGGATATGGAAGGAAGGAGTTGATCCAAAACCGTCACGATCATATGACGACTGATATTATCGCAACCAACGGCTTTGGATTTAATGGATAAAATAATCTTTTTGATCTCTCCCGGATCGACTGGAGTGAAGGCAAAGGGGGCAATATTGGGACGCGTCAGACCATTAAGGTAGTCAACAGTTTGACATTTGACTAGACTATCTAGCATTGGAACAGTGGAGAAATAACTGTTTAGCTCGTCCAAGCCAATTGTGTTAGGAGGGTCTGAATATTGGGATTTACCAATACCTAGAGTTCTAAGGAATTTCCAGATATCGGCAGAAGAAGAAGTAGTGATGTTATCAAGAATGTGGCGGCATTGAATTTATTTCAGAGGGACTCGCGAGGACCCATTTTATAAATAGCCCGGATTGCTCTCTTTTGCAATATGAAAATTGAGTCTGCATCAGCCATAGATCCCCACAGTTAAATGCCATAAGACGTAATACTGTGGAAATAAGCATAGTAAACTATCTTAGCTGTGGCTACATCTGTCAATTGCCTTATTTTTCTTACTGCATATGCAGCTGAGCTTAATCTTCCCGAGAGAGTTCTAATATAAGCGCCCCACTGCAGCTTAGAATCGATAGTTATACCTTAGAACACAGTCTCCGTAATTACATCAAGTTTTTTTCCGACAAGAATTAGACTGACGGCAACTTGAGGGACATTCGGTAATGAAAATTTTATACATTTAGTTTTATTCGCATTTAATAAGAGATTATTAGCTGCGAACCATTTCGAAAGAACAGCCAGACTTTTGTTGACATGCAAGACATCCCCATCTTTTCTATCTACTTTAAAAATAAGAGAAGTGTCATCAGCAAACAGAATTATATCGGATAAATTAGCCATCATATAAGAAAAGTCATTAATATAAACCAGAAAAAGGAAAGGGCCAAGAATTTAACCCTGAAGTACGTCCGTCTTTACTAAAGACCCCGAGGACGTCGCCCCATTAATGGATACTTTTTGCTGCCTGTAAGATAAATAGGAAAAAACAAGATCAGCAGCTCGTCCACGAATTCTGTGATGATGTAATTTACAGATCAGAGTATTATGGTCAACACAGTCAAATGCTTTTGTGAGGTCACAGAATATGCCAATAGCATCCTGTGACTTCTCCCAGGATTTCCGGATGTGACTGATGAGTTTCACTCCTGCATCCGTCGTTGACCTTCCTTTCGTGAAGCCAAACTGATGACCATGCAAAATCCCATTTGAATTGAAATGAGACAACATCTGGTCGAGCATGATTTTTACATAGATTTTACTCGACGCTGGAAGCACAGATATAGGTCTATAATTAGAGGGATGACTCTTACTACCTGATTTGAAAATTGGTTCTACTTTACTATGTTTCATTAAATCAGGGAACATTCCGCTGTTTATGCATTGATTAAATTTAATATGCCTGTTAGGACAGGTGCATGTGAATAGTATCAATAAAATCTCCAAGAACTTTAACGGATATACCCCATAAGTCTTTAGTGTTTTTTATGTTAAGACTTTTGGATGTTTTTATAATTGTATCAACAGATATACGCTTAAAATCAAAGGTTGGTATATTCTTAGTGAAATGTTGTATAGAAGTAGAAGACCTCATCACCTGGACCAACCTCAAATAAATTGGGGTCAGGGTACCAGAATGGGACAGACGCGTAGCGAGGACCAATCCAGACGTGGACAAAGGCACATTAGCGAGGCCTTTTCCTCTCATGAATTCGAAAAATATAGGTACAGAAAATGTAACTAACCCTCTCTTTTAAAGAACCGTTGCTTGCGAGGCCCCTTAGTGCGAGGATGTGAGCGAGTGGCCGCTTCGTTTACGCCTAGCTACGCTACTGATGATGGGTGTCGCTGCGTGTGCTTTAGACATTACAGCTTTTCTGTTGTCTTTGTCTGGTGTTGTAGTTGTCCGTAGACAGAGGTGAAGACTGGTGTTTTCTGCATTCCTCTGTTGGACCTTGGTCTTTTTTTAACAGATTGCTTTTTTTATTATTATTTGGACTTCAACTACCTTAAATTCGTTAGTAATTTATTTTTAACCGACTTCCAAAAAAGGAGGAGGTTATCAATTCGGTTGTATGTTTTTTATGTTTGTTACTTCAGAATTCCGTCGTTTATGGACCAATTGGCATTTTTTTTTCCCTATAGAGGATATGCTTCTAGATTCGTCCCATTTTTTTCAAAATCTAGTTTTTATGATGGGATCCATGAGGAATCCCATATGAAAACAGAGTTATTTTGGTATTTTCTTCGAGAACTTAAGCACAGGTCTACAGTCAAAAAGTAACATTTGATGAAGTGGAACTGATGAAGAAGACCAGAAATGGCCAATGGAACGTCATACTCACATAAATATCATAATGAAGATAGTTAAGCGACTATAATATTTCTCTTAATAGCCTGAAACTAAAGCTAAAAAGTCAATATATCACCTAATGCGCCTTACCTTTTTCACTTTCCTTAGTTATAAAACTGGTACTAATATGTGTTTCAGTGAATTTATGTTTATGTACAAAAAAATTAATATGTATAATTCAAACGCGTCCTTCCAAAGTGGAGTTTATTGTACTTAATTTTACCTTAACATTGTCGGCACTATAGGTCTATTGTAAAAAAACAATTATTATAAGAATTATATTTTTTGTATATGACTGTTTGATGCCAAAAAAATAAACAATACAAATAAATAAATGTTTCTGAATAGCTATGTTTGGGCTTATTGGAATTGACATGAGATGCACTTTGGCTATAAGGTACTATCGAATTGATCTGATGATGGAGCCGGAAGGTAGGCACAGAAACTCCGTAATTAATCAATATATCCTAACCGTGTTTGGGCTTATTAGAATTGCCATGAGATGCACTTTGGCTATAAGGTACTATCGAACTGATCTTATGATGGAGCCGGAAGGTAGAAGGTAGAGACAGGAACTTTATAATAAAACAATGTAACCTAGCAGTGTTTGGTTAATTAGAATTGTCATGAAAATAGGCACTCTGGTTGTAAATGTATCGCAACTAAAAAGTGTGAATTATAGAACGTTTTACAAAAAAAAACCGACTTCACTAAAAAAAACACTAAAAGGATCAAAATAACTTTAATTTTGGAAGGCGGTGTTAAATAAGAAACAAAAAATACGACTAAAAAGATCAAAATAACTTTAATTTCGAAAGTCGGTGTTAAATAAGAAACAAAAAATACGACTTCCGAAATTAAAGTTATTTTGTTTCTTTTAGGGTTTTTTTAGTGAAGTAAGTTTTTTTTTGTAAAAGATTTTTTTGTTAACAGCGCATTTATTGATAGTTGTAATTATTTCTATTTTTCCTGTTTTTTTTTTGTATATAGCCTCTTTTTATAATGTGAATGTGAGAACACTGAGATTCCACGAATTCTTATATTACTTCCTATTACGACTCACTTTTTTTTAATATGATTATTTTTATTGTGCTTTTGGGTACAATATTGACTGGTCTACACTGTTCTTACAATAATAACTATTAATACTGTAAAATGAAAATATAGTAAACAACCACTTTTTTTAAAAGAGTAAGCATGGAGTTTTTTTGCCGGTTCTTCTCCATAGAAAACGACCGATTTGGAACGGTGCACTAGCTTCTGACGTTTTAGAAGTGCCCATTTAGGCCTATCTGAAATAACAACATTTTTTATTTGATTTTGAACTCTAGTATTTAGTTCGTTATCAGCATTTTGTTAGTCACGTCAAGTTAGTATAGCTCTTGTAAAAGACAGTGTGTCTTCTGCCCCTCTTTACGTATAGTCGTAACTAGAACGCGTACAAAAGTGTCTTTTTTTTTTTAGCTTGTTTTATGGGTACTAGACAACTAATAAACATACTTATATATTTCTAAATACATACTCGTACAACAATACATAATCGTTCACGGTCAAAGCAGTGCGACTGTGGAACGCGTTGCCGATGCCAATTAGGCAAGCCCAGTCACTAGTATCTTTTTAAAGATCATTTTCTTTCACAATAATTAATTCTGCTACTATCCTAATTCAGTTCTTTCCCTTCTTTTTCTTGCTAGTCCTTTCACCTTTTTGTATTTTTTTATTTTTATAGAGAAAAAATAAAAATATAAAGAATAAAATTGCTCTTTGAAATTGTGTAAAATATAATATGTATGTATGTATATATATATATAATATTCATGAGTTTGTTTTTTGTCTTTTATATATAATAGCTATATAATATAATTTTATATCTATGTATAGTATTATATATATTTTTAATTTAATTAAATTTAATTTGCAGTACACCGCAGTCTACCCCCTTTTTTATGTCAAGTTCTTACAGTCCATCCTAAGGTTGTCTGGTAGATATCGCTGTTAGCGATAAGACCGCCATTGTACCCATAGATTAAGTTAATTTATAAGTTTTTGTTACTATTTTGGTGTACAATAAAGTTTTATTCTATTATATTCTACACGTATACATACATATTATAGATAACATAATGTAGCAAGTCCGTGTGCGGCCCTCTTGCTCGCTCACGACTTCAGGAGCGCGTGAGATTTGCGAGCATATTTCAGAGAACACTATCCGATATGAGCATTACAGCAAGAGTTCTCAAATTGGTAAATGAACACTCGCGGTATTAGGAGGCGACGCGCGACGGAACGCGTGTGATAGAGTGGGAGAAGGGGCTGGGCTAGCAGTTGTATTTTATTTGCTTGATTGAGTTGTTTTTATATTGTACACGAGGAGCCATGTACTCACAATAGTACATTTTTACGGGTTTCAAAAACGGAGGAGGTTCTCAATTCGGTTATAAGTAGGCATTATGTATGTTACCTCAGGACTTCGTCATATACAAACCGTTTTGAAAAATTCCTTCTTTATTTGAAAGAGTATATTTCCAGATTGTTCTCATCTCTATCAAAATCTAGTTCTGTAGTAAGGCTCCATATGGAATTGAGGGAACTTTAAAAAATATTATGAGCGCATGCGTACTCGTGGCAAATTTGGTATTTTCATCAAGAACTTTAATGAAGTGGAACCGTTATAGTAGACCACAGATGACCAAGGGAACTTCACGTACACCCAGATATCGCGATTAAGATTGTTAAGCGATTATGACGAATCAAATTTGATCAAAGAGTGTTAATGAAAATGATACCATTGAACTGATCTCATGATGAAGTTAGAAAGTACACACAGAAACTCCGTAATATAACACTGTAGGTAAGTATACTAGCTGCACTTCGACACATGAACCATCATGAGGTGCATTCTGGCTATGAATAGTAGATGCTTATAATTATTATCTAGGTACCTTACTATAGGACTTACACTTTAATTTTTAGGTTTAGCTGAGGTCAGACCACCACCGAAAAGTAAAAGAATTTTTGCAAAAAAATTCCTTAGCTTCCGCAATTAAAGTTATAATTGTATTTTCTTGTAAAAAGTTTTTATATGATAGGTTAATTTTTAGGGTTCCGTACCTCAAAAGGAAAAAACGGTACCCTTATAGGATCACTTTATTGTTCATCTGTCTCTCTGTCATGACCATTTATCTCGGAAACGCATGGAGAGAGAAATTCATAACATATACTCAGGTCTGCGGTCCCTTGAAGCTGTGGAAAAATAAACCTGGTCAAGAACTGGTTTATATCAAATAAAAAAAAAAAACTTTCTAAGTTAACGAAAAAAAATAGATACGGCCACTTATGTCGCAAAAAACGTATATTTCGACACACAAGGGAATCAAAATTCATAGAGTATTTTCCGCTGATCCAGAATCCTGAAATTTGGCATAAAGCAAGGTTTTATAGCGCTGGAGTGGCATTCCCTACCGGATTCTGTGTTTCCTGATAGCTACAACCTAGGGGTCTTTAAGTCAAGAGTGAATAGGTTACTTCTAGGCAAGCGTCCTCCATCGTCGACTACATCATCGCTTACGTTACGTTGAGATAGTGGTCAAACGCGACCCTGTCAATAATAATAATAAAAAAAGTTAATCTGAAAATAGTAAAGATGGATTTTGTACGGCCACCGTCCCCCCCTCCATCAGACATAGGATAAATGTCAGTTAGTTCATTCCTATCCATAAAAGACAAAACAGCTGATTTGGTTGTTAAAATGTATGGGGTATTTATTTAATTTATAAAAAACTTGTCGAAATTAATATGTTTATTTTTCCATACAAAGACATATACTATTAGTCATCCATTACAATATGATCAAGTATTTGTGCTGGTGCATTAAAATTAATGTGTCTTTGTAACCCCATTTAACATATTATGGAATGTGCGCACAACTTAAGTTAGGTAAAACAAAAATATTTTATATAACCTAAACCCCTACCTAAACTTTTGAGGTATGTCGCCATAATAAAATAAACTCTATTTAACTAGAAGCTTCGAATGATACCTGTTTCAAATCTGTGACGGGTGGGGACACTTTTACGCAATGCACTTTTTACCTACGTTACAAGAAAAAAAAATGTTTTTTTTACGATTTGGAAAAACCTTCGAGGCTCCATTTGGGAATTGAACTATTCACATAGCTAAGTTTGTACGGGACCCTCAATGCGCGAGTCCGATTCGCACTTGCCCAGTTTTTGTATCTATCATCATTGTTATCACACGAAAGGATACAGGCGCATAGTCTTTACATTACTTCTGAAAACGATTGAAGAAAATCTTACTTGGTTCTGAAAAGTGTACTTAACATTTCCCAACTAAAGCAATGAGGCAGTAATTACTAAGTTTTTGTTTTGTTAGCGTTTGCCGCCTGCGCCGGCTACCAAGCTGTGAGGATTTGCTTTTAAATTCTAATTGCGGTGGAATAGGGGGAGTTTTGAAAACATGGGCTTTGAGAGAGTCGCCGTCAAAGGCGAGCGATGCCGCCGGGCGAGCCGGTGTGGTGCGGGCTGTTTACACGAGACGTTGTTGCTTTAAAGTGACACACAGCAGGGGAGGGTTAAGATATCTTCCTAGACGTATCGGTGGCTTTGAAAATAGACATGGTGCGGCTTTTCCTTGCAATAAAAAGATGAAACAAATTGTAATACGAGGACTTACAAGCGCTGAGCGTAGTGCTCGAAGCTTATACAAGTAGGTACACTCGACTGGTATAATTAGTGAACTTGCGCGAACATCAAAACATACAACAAGAGTGTTAGGAGTACTTCTGAAGCATACAGTTAACTCGGCGTTTGGTTGGGAGTCAAAATAGTATCGGGATAGTATATTAGGTCGCACCCTTACCTTAATTGCCCTTAGATCGGCCGATGTCACTAGTACAACAATACAACCATGGTGTCCTGGCGACAGCTATGGCTATTGGTGTAACTACAGCTAGTAACGTTATATACATATGGATAACTCTGCTCAGCTTCATCCAACATTAAACGAACGGTTACGATTTGTAGGTATGTAACGTATGTCGGTTTACGTGCTGAAAACATATGAGGCTACCAACGTTCGGCACCTACATTTTATACGAATACATTTTTTCTGCTGTATAAGCGTTTCTCCTTGGATAGTAGGGACTATAGATATAATTTATATATTTCTATGGACTGTTTGAAGTTAGCGCAGTGTAGGATATGCAGGTTTCGTAACACGGTTTTATTTCATATTTGGTACCAGAATAAGCGTAAATTGTAGTGCGATGAGTTTAATCTATGCCAATAATATAAAATTATATCGCGACGTAACAGAACATGACGCCAGTATTCCTTAAAAGTTACCTAGATATGGGCGCGCTACACTCGCGGTGATCACTTTGCACTTGATGCAGTTCCTCACCGGACACGGTTGTGACGGTAGATTTCTTTTTCGGATTCTGCGGGAAGATACAGTGTTATCATTATGCGGAGCGCCTGGATGGCATATGATAGAGAATACGGTGGATCTTGCTTGGGTGGAGTACCTCCGTGACCCCCGCATCCGGTCCTGGTCTAGGCTACCGTCTGATAAAGACCAGGCCCAGGTCCACGGCGCGTTGTGTTTCACGCGCGCCTCATAAGTGTTTATTGTCGGGGCCTGCTTGGGCCAATGCCTGCCAAGGCTGTGGGATTGTTTGGTCTTAAATTGCAAAGAGTAACTGAAGAAACACAGCTGAGTGTGAGGAAAAACAGCGGTTATCAATACCAACACCGGTTACCCGTACCAACACCGGTTATGAATACTGACACCGGTCTTCTTCTTTTCGATTCGATGGTAAACTCGTCAAACTGTTTGGGCCCAATAGATGGCTACATTAATAGCAGCATCGGTAGCACTCATCAAATCCTCCAGCGTGCAGGTGTATGAGCACTTGGGGCGCTCTAATGTGTGGCTCACTGGATGTTTTGAACAAGAGCACCGCACGCACATTGAGTATTCCACGGGTCTATAAAACCCCATTTTGCCAAGTTGTGTTTGCAGCAGCCTACCTGGATTCGCAACCGATTTATTGCTTTCCATATAGGCCACTGCAAGTCACGTCCAGGCGGGAGATGTAACTGACACCGCTTACAGATACCGATACCGGTTACCCATACAGACACCGGTTATCCATACCGACACCGCAAAGTATTTTCAGTTTCGTCAGTTATGTTTCAGTCTCAGTTAACAGGAGCCAAGCCTGTTCTCATCAACCAAATAATATTTACTACCTTATGTACGTTATTTGCCGTAATTTAGCGTAAACCTCAGCAAAGAACTATGAGACGTATATTTCAGGCCTGTAAGCCTCTGTCCTAACAACACGTGTCAGCGAAAGCCTTGTGGTTTAATTATAATTTTGATCGAAATCTATTAATGTAGGACAGAGGGCCCGGCTTATCGCGCTCACGCTACATGTAAATGTCAAGTGTGCGAAGTAGGTCGGCGCGGTCGCGCGGCCGAGCGGTGCGGCCAAGCGGTGTGGGGGCGAGCGCGCGCGCGGCCGCTCGCAGAGGGCAACATAAATAATATTACCAAGTGCTGGAGGAAAATGCAAAATTTACGTACAAATTATTACACGTTAAAATTACTACTGCTTTGCTACAGGTATTTTATTCAATTAGCAAGGTTTTCGAAACCTGGCAAGTGCCAATGTAAATTTTTTAATTTGCATGTACTAACTTTATTTAGAACTATCACTGTCAACTTGTGCCTCAGAGAGTAAAGCTGTTGGTCCCAGTTGTCATTGTTAGATATTTGACAATCATTAAAGGTAATCAGATGCCAGAAACTCTGAGCATCAGTCTATCTATAAAACATTTAATCTGTATATGTATTGTAAATCTGTACTCTTTATTTTTTTTTTGTGTTGTTGCCCATTGTATTCCCTGCATCGAATAAATCGATGGCTCCACCGAATAAACGTGCAAGAGTTCTTACACGTTTTTTTTTTTTTCATTTTTCTTTTCTTTTGCCTATCCTGCATCTACTTATTTTTTTATGAATTTTAGACCCAAAACAAGGCCTATTATGATAGTGTGTTTTTTTATTCTAGGGAAATAATTTATTCAAAAATTATAAGAATAATAGTTTATGCTTTCCTTACATGTTTTTTGAGTCGTTTAGTACACAAGAATAAACATATTAAAACCTACAGGCGTTTCAGAACATTTGTGATTGGTTTCGACTTTGGGTAATGTCGTCTTACACGTTTATTCGTGTAGAAATGTATGCAAATTTTATTATTAATATTTTATTCCACGAAATTGAAGTTTTAATATAAATGGGTTATTAAAACTAAATTGCATTGTCTCTCACTATAATATTTTTTTTATAACAATTTGTATTAAAGATTCCAACATTAATATTCTTTGCTTTAATATTATTAGTTTATTTCTAGTAACGGTAAATAAACACATGTTTACGTATGTGGAAAATCATCTATTGACATCCCCCGCTCTTAGACGGAGCGCGAAATAGTGTCAGACTTTCACTGACTAAAAACCCACTCCTGTTCCTTCTTTGCCATTTTTCCAGGGCCCCAGGTATCTCTTTCGCATCACCCATGGCCCCAGTAGGCTTCGACCCTGCTGGGCCCCTACGGTTGCTGACATCTCTTTGAGGGGCGCGTGGAACATTACGCGCCGTCGACGATTTGGTTTACCGGACCGTCGGACGGCGAGCTACCCAATGCTCGTCGTCTGCAAGTCCACGCCTGCGGTGGCTGGAAATCGTGATTGTAATTCCGGCGGCTGGGGCGCGAGGGCCATTGCCTCGCGCGTGCACCTGCGGCCTCCTACTTTGCTAGTATTATTGCTTCGCAGAAGGAGGCGACCGCCTGCCACTCTTCCTCGCTCCGGACCATGACCTGTACCAAGGCCCGGCGCAAGAGATCGCTGCCACCGATCTCCTCCACGAGGACACGGCGGTGCTCTGCCCAGGCGGGGCACACCTCTACCATATGCTCCACCATGTCCTCCGGGCGGTCCACACAATGGTGACACCCGGGCGTTTCTTCCGCACGAATCCGGTGCAGGAACCTCCCGAAACCGGTGTAGGAACCTCCCGAATCCGGTGCAGGAACCTCACGAACTTACCATGTCCGATGAGGACCTGCGTCATGCGGAAGGCGAGGACGCCGTGAGGTCTTTCCAGCCACGCCTCAAAGAGGGGACTTAGCGCCATAATTATGGCGTGCCCAGTACTGGGTTGCGACAGTCGCTGTCGCCATTCCATTCCACCCGAAGTCTGTCAGTCATGCCGCGACTTGGCGTGTCAGCGGAGTTTCGCCCCGGCGTTACATCTCCACGCGCAGATCGTGCATGCGTGCAAGGACTGTTGCCACCAAATCCCACGGGGCCAGCAAGGAAGCTCGCCTTTTCGCGGGAAACCGTGCAGTATCCCCGCACCATCCGGATGGCCATGATCCTCTGGCTTGTGTTCAGCTTGGCTCCGGTCGCTTTCGTAGCGACGGCGCCCATACCAGCGCTCCATAAACCGAACGATTCCTGCATAGAGCCTCCGGCAGGAGTCGTTCGGACCTGCGGTTTTTTTGACTTCTCCTTGAGGCGTGCGTGGAACACTACGCACCGTTGACTACTTGGGCTCGGTCCGGATGGTTACGGCGAGCTACACATTGCTCGCCATTCGCATGCCCTCGCCTATGGTGGCTGGAAATCAGGGTCGGAATCTCGGCGCCTGATCTAAGGGCCAAACAATCGCACATGCGGCTGCCTCCTTCGCTAGCATTACTGCTTCGCAGAAGGAGGCGTCTGCCTGCGGTCGGGAGCGAGGAGAAATATCTCCTCACTCCAGACCATTGCCTATACCAGTGCCCGGTGTGAGGTCGTTGCCGCCGATCACACCCACGAGGACACGGTTGTGCTCTTTCCCAGCGGGGCACACCTCTACCGTATGCTTAACCGCGTCCTCCGGGCGGTCCACACAATGGTGACAACCGGGCGTTTCTTCCGCACGGATCCGGTGCACGAACTTTACCATGTACGGTGAGGACCTGCGTCATGCGGAAGTCTTCGCCGTAGTAGATACGGTATGATGATCAGTTTGCTACACCTTGTTATAAGAATACATTATAGGGATTCGATTGTTTCATTTATTTCAGAAAGTTTGACATGTCAGTCACGAAGTTCCTTTCCTATTGATGCTATATTAGAGTTTAATAGAGTCAACTCAGATTGCGAAGAGGGGAGCCATAGAAATTGGAGGTTGTCTGTGGTTATTTATCCAGCTCATGTTGAATTAGAAATTAAATATATATTTTTAATTCCTAATTCAATAGAGAAGGGCCTATAAGAAAGTGACTCTATGCTTGCTGCTATCGGGCGTTCAAAGAAAAGTCATACTATATAGACTCTCGATCGAATGTATTAGGTACTTGATAGAGAATGCTAAAGTTACTGGGCACAAGCACCAAGTAAAACAAATGACACAAAATGATTTTATGGATTTTAACGAGTTAGTAAAGGGGAAGAATTGGTTAAAGGACACAAACGACGATAAAATTTACTGGAGCAAAATAAAAGTAGTAAACTTCTCTCATGACCATCCTAATACAATTTACTGCAGGTATAGTTTGGAAGATGAATTACGAGAGATGCAAATCATGATAAGGACTAACTCAACCGGCGTGGAGAACCTACAGAAGATGCTGAAAGCTTAAAACTAGCGTACACTGGAATGTTACCTAAACCACTTCCGTTATTTAAGGATTTGATAAGTCTTTGTGATTCAGGAGCAATACTAAACCATTATCAAAGCTTGTACATAAATCTACTGCCATTGGATAACTCCATTGCGGTCTCCAATGACAGTGAAGAGGAGGACTAGTTTTTCTAATATTGCAATTTGTAATTTTTTTAATCAAGAAGACTAGTACTTTGTGTTCACGTGCATAAATACATGATTATATCTTTTTTTATTCATTAAAATTATCAGTATTTTCATCTTTTTATAAAATTATTTTTATTATTTTACCATGCATTAGCAAAGATGTATTACATAAATGATAACTGATCTTATTAACACTAATATAAATGCTTACGATCTTTGCAATCATATAATAGCAGAACAATGTACTGTAAAAAAGTGTGTAAATAGTTATAGCTGGGTCCAAAAACAAACTTGATTTACGGAGAATAATAGTATAACCTTACAGTGCGTTTTATTCGTTGTGTTTTATTACACGAATAAACGTGTAATAATTATTACTGAGACCTAGTCATGCGAATTTCACAAGAGTAAAAATATTAAATAGTTTTTCATGAATTTCTTGAAACTCGTTGAAGTTTTTAAAGAAGTATATATAAAATTCTATAGTTTATTTTTTTATCTTTAATTTGATTATGCATTATATATACCTATTTACAATGACATGAGCGTTATTGAAGTTTAAACGTTTTTATTTTTTGCTGAAAAGTTGTCACTTTTCTCTTACACGTTTATTCGGTGGGGCCATCGAAATCATTATTACATTACATTATATTATATTATATTATATTATATTATATTATATTATATTATATTATATTATATTATATTATATTATATTATATTATATTATATTATATTATATTATATTATATTATATTATATTATATTATATTATATTATATTATATTATATTATATTATATTATATTATATTATATTATATTATATTATATTATATTATATTATACTATATTATATTATATCTAAGGAGTCTTGCAGTTACAACTGGGTTGTGGAGGTCTGATAGGGACTGACTCCATTTAAAACAGGGGTATTTAGCCACATCCTGTTAAATTGGAAGCCGACCAAAACTATTTGGGGAAAGGCTAGAGATATAGAGTAGTATAGAGATGAATATATATTCATTATATCCGCACTAATTCAATTATACGCATTTTGTACGGCCCTACACGGTCACGTAGTAGTTGATTCGTAACCCGTATCGGATTTCGTGAGATTTAGTGTAAACGCACTTTCGATAGAAGGATTTTTGTACCCAATACAGTATAATCAAAAATAATATATTATGTATATTGTATATTTCCAATACTAACTATAACTACAGTAAAATCAAAAAATGATAATAAGAACCCTATTTCCAATAGATAATTTTATTTTTTATGCAGTTAAATATGTGTCTCGAAAATCTCGATGTGGATGAAAACATGGGTGCAGCAGTACTACTTAGTATGTTTCATAAGAATTTTATTTTATCGAGCTATTCTCTTTCTTAATGTAGCGTTACACAAAGTTGTCTGTTGCCTTAGAAAAGCGAAGAAGCGAGAAGCGCACAGCAAACGTAACGACATTAGGCCGCTCCACGCTCCGGGGATCGCTCGCCAATAAGTACAACTGTAACTGGGTCAGTCTTTATTTCGTCTTAGATTTACGAGCGCCGCCGCCGCCGCGTCGTGAGCCGCAATATCGGCACATTGTGACGGCTGGCGGCGCCGCCTATTACACGCCGCCACTAAACCTTTTGCCACGACCTACACGATCAAGCAATACGTGTCTTGGGACAGCGATGAGGAATAAAAAATGCATGAAGTTGTTAACAACGTACCACGAGTCCAGGCGATCGAAACCGGTCCATTCAGGTGATCCAAACAGGTAATGTGAGATTTGATGCGTGAATGAATCAAATGTTTGGATCGCCTCATAGCGAGTCAAAAAGCGAGCACGGTAAGAAAGTCGTCTGCAATACTGAACGGTTCACATAAAGTCGAGCACAAGGGTCGCGTCACGCAAATCGCGTCGCAAGTCGCATCACTCGAGGTCGTGAACGGAGCCTAGCCTCGGCACGATACAGCATCGTTTGTCTGCGAAAGCAGATCAGCTGCGTGTTCTCACAGCCGCTGTTTGTTTGTTACATTCGCACAAATCATATCCGCCATTGTATTTGTTTTTATTTACATGATAATATACGATACGTGAAGCCTTGCGTCATGTCAGATAGATCGCGTGTTATCAAATTATATCCGGTTTGTTCTCAATTGTCTTATTGCGTAAACATTTATGGAGATCTTTCTGCTGTTTACATTTGCCGCTAGGAGAGTCATCTTGGCATAGAAATAGAAAACAAATCTAAAGTATTACATAAAGAATTAATAATTCGATGTTAGTTAAAGCTTTGTAGTCAGTAGTCGTATTAATAGAAATATAACAATCTATTACAGATCTATTTTCATTTTACAATGGTGGCACGTCGACGGATGTAGTAATGTTTAGTGACTGTTCCAGAATATAAATAAGATGTAATGTATTTCAGGTTTAAAAATAGGTATTCTGTTTCTAATAGCTGCCTTGTTGTTCTTCTATTCAGAAGAGCAACTGTTAACTGTGAGGTTCTGGACACCAGACCGAGCAGGATTTCTCCGGTAGTGGCCCTAGCTATCGTTCCGTATCATAGTAGTTTTGTACAAGGCACTTGTACAAACTGGCGAAATACTGGCGAGGTAGTACTAACTTCTGATAAATCCATCGACGGACATTAACATGAACTAGCATGTGCTATGTGTCAGTATTATTTACCTCCGTGACTGCACACAAGGAGTATGTCTAATGAGGCCGTGAGCTATTTTCCATTATCTCATATCTAATTAACTGTAACTCGGAGCCGGTAATCCCGGAAGCCTCGCGAGGCAGCTGGTAATTTGTTCCACGGGGAGCTGGCTTCACTCAGCTATGCAGGTAAACAAAGGTAACACACTAATGGAAGGCATCGGTAGAGACTATTATAGCTGTCTGTAATTCCGATACTCTTTTAAGTTGGCTGTAAGTACCTCCGCTACCGTAAGGATTCAACAGAGTGTTTTGTGTCGTACTTAATACATTATTATTTGATTCCCATTCTCCTTAAGATTTTTGAAGTTCTAAGCGACCATAATCTTCTGTAGTAAAACCTCCCTTTGGTGCCTATATAGAAGGATTTCTTTTAATTATGAAGCAGGATCAGTGATTTAGAGTATCAAAAATTGTTACTATAAGCATTAAACCGAAACTCAAATAGTTCAATGAAATAAAATTTCGCACTTGGACAGAGAACGTTCACGTTTCACAACTAATATCAGCGTCCGGCGCAAGTATGCTTTGACAGCTTATAGTACAACTACTCTAACTTGAGTTGTATTGAAATAGAAAGCGTGGCGTCGGTTCACGTTCACTCGTATTGCTAAACTTGCCCCGACGTGCTCACAATTATGGGAATGTGGCTATTGCCAGGACAAAGTGAAGTTCTCAGAATGTTGCTACTTCTGTATAGAGAATCGACTTTCTAATGTCATGTCAAATCAAGTGAGTTTTAATGAGCATTACCATAAATAGAGTCTCGTCAAGTCTTGAAGGTCCTCGTCGCGACGTTTGGGGCCTTTCAGAGCAATTCGAAGGGCTCGGCCAAGTTCGGGGAGTTTTTGCAAATTCTCGAACACGTCGCTCAGTTTTATAATGTGTCCGAATAATTCATAGTGCGCCGGGTGAGGCGCATGAATATGTAACGTGGTCGGTCCACCTGCCTCCCCCTGCCGCCCCTTTCCCCCCGCGCCCCGCACGCGTCCCCCGCGCACCCCGGCGTGTACAGGGCGTGCTAACGACACTGCGGTTAATGTTGTGCACACATTAATATTAACACGGTACACAGACCTGTGTACAATTTATAAATAATGCAACCGGACAAATTAATTTAACAGAAAGTTTCCACTCACTCTGTTAATTTAAAAAGCTTGTTATTTTATTCTCTATCCACCAAGAACATTTTCAGACATTCTAATTCACTGAATTGCTTTTATTAGTGCAAGCTCAAACATTTTATGACAAAGATATTATCTTCCATTCAATATACTCCAATAAACACTCAGACATAAAACCAAATACTTTGCAACAGAATACATTTTCTTTCGTACAATAGATATTATTATTCATATTGTATTCAGCCATTCGAGAACATTTCAACCAACCCTGAACATAAACGTGAAATAATGCCAAGTTCTCTATAATGGTTTCGCTTATAACTTAACACTGCCGCTGTACGAAGTTCTCTCGAAGTTCCTCAAAACGTAGCTCCTGTCATGTATGACGATTTTCATTTGTTTTAAAAGTAAAGACTTTTTGCAATTCAATAGTACGACTTTTTTCCAGTTTTTCCCACCAGCTTGAACCTTGGTGCTTAACTATAATTGGTTCAAGTGTGTTTCAATTTGCCAAGTACACTATCACGAGTAGCGAAGAACAAAACATTTTTTCTTGTAAAAACACTGAAGTGCGTCGTACATGACATCCACAGTTGGAGTGTCGCCCTTTTGCTTTGCAAACTTGGCTGATACACTGTGTCTGGATACAACTCCAAAGTAAATAAACTCGCCTCGTAATCGCAGTGCTACGAGCTACGCGTTACGCAAGGTCAGCGCTACGCGGCTACGATCTTCTACGAAATGCTACGCTATCTCGTTGTAATATGAGTAGTGCCTTGGGGGCGTTTTCTATTTATGTGAGTGTTGTAAGAATAAGTGAGGCTTAATAATAATAACCACACGGTTCGAGAGGTGAGGATCGTAGATGGGCGACCACCCATAAAAGAACATTTTTTGTTTCTAGTTTCTGGGAATCCTTCAAAATGCGCCTGGATTTTTGGGAAAAAGGCCAGAGATTGTGGGATTCTTACCTCACTAAAATGACCCTGGTGATCATTTGGAAGACGCCGACTAGATTCGGCTGATCAGAGGCCCATATTGTTCGTCGAGCGTGTGCCTTATTCAAGTCGCCGTCAGCATGGTGGCTTTGCTGTGGCCTCTCGCTCAATCCTCTTTTCTCATTTCCCTCTTTTTAGTCAGGTTTTGAAGTGCGTCAAGACGGATTTGACAACGTGCTTGCATGTGTTGCTGTTTCTGCCACCTCAGCCTTACGAAAGCAATTCCTGGTACACTATTACCACTTTTCCGGATAGCATGAATCTTGTTTTAACTGTTTAACTGTTGCTACGGTTACTATAATACCAAAAGCAACAATTTTAACCTAGAACTGATGTTATTTTTCTGACCTAATTTGATCACGGTGGTGAATCTCAACAGAGACCTCCAGCGTAGTCAAGTATATTATAATGTAAACGTATGTGCGTAAACACCATTGCACTCTCTGATCTTTTACTCTTCTAGTGGGACGACAGTCTGACACGAGTGGAGTCAGATCATTCGCAAGACCAATCTAATCTCCGGGCTATTAGAGTAATACTTCATTAAAGAAAAAACCCAATGGCACTTTTTGCTCGAACCAGGGATCAAACCCAGGTCCTCACGCTCAGTAAAAGACTAATACTTCCACTCGTTCCACATGGAGTGAAAGAAGTTATTTGTTAATTTCCCAACGTGGCACTCGAAGAGGCAGTCCTACCTGGGCAAGAGGTATCGCGCCGTCAAGTTACTGGGTTGTGCAGGTCAGATAAGATGCGACGATCTTATCTATCGTCCACAACACAGGAACTACAGATAATACTGGTACTCCAGTACATCCGATTAGACTGGAAGCATCAAGCAGATTGACACTGAGCTTGGGGCGCCTGCGACACGTGACACGCGTCTCACGACTAATTAGTCGCGCTACTTATTAGTCGCAGTGCACTCGCGGAATTGTTTCGCATTCAGTTTTAGTCCGACTCGCTCTCGTAATTAGAGTAAGTTGTATGTACTTACGAGTACACACTCACATCTCACTTACTGTGGGTGGTTGAATGTCGTGTGTGTATTACATTCAGCGGTCGTCGCGGTGGCTCGTGGTTACGATGCTATTACACAATTATTAATATAAAATAAGTACCGGATTTTACACTCGTAATGGGGAAACCTTTTAGGCGCGACGAATGTATTAAGATGTTTGATAAATCGTTTGAACATTATTAATGAAGGAATTAAATCATTTTCTACCACACTGGAACTTTATGCCAGGGTCGTATTATTTCAAGTCGCTGTAGTGACATGAGTTTAGTGCTTGTCGTTAGTGCCTGACTGCGCGTGGTAGCCGCTAGCTAAGTGTGATGGGTTCGCTGCACTTCATTATCGTTTATTATTGTAAACAGGAACTAAGCCTTAGCAAGCTCTTGTGAGCTCGCCACTATGCTAGACGATTACTTGTCGTGTGAGTGTGTGAACATTCTTGTTCATGTTTTATTAATATGGCTAATGTATTCCCTGATCCGGGCTTCACTCCACTATTAAATTCATCTCGTGGTAATATAATGATAGGAGCAATTTCTTCAGCTCCGTGTTCTCTTGTTATTAAATCTTTCATACATAGCGCTTTTTTGGTTTCATTTCATTTCGCTTGTAGCAAGAGTACATACACAATAGGGAGTACGGTCAGCCGTACGTCGGGAATAACTCTTGAACTATAAAAACCAGCCTTACTGCTGCGAAATTAGGGTCCTGCCTAGACAAACGTTAACCGTTATGTGCGATTGATTGTATTTCTACCAACCATTATTGCTTACACAATACATTTATTATTATTAAACCGAAATTACTACAATACTACTATTAAGGATTGAGGTATATTAGCAAATTGTAACTACTATTTTAATTATTAAACTTTTCTGTTTAAGTACTCCAAAATCATCAACTGAATTTGCACTGAAAGCATGTCGGTATACATTGTTAACAAAATCTCAGTAATTTATACAGACGCGGGCATTAATTGCGCACCCCTCGCGCATATCTTAGCGGAGGCGCGACTAATTAACGCACGAGTTCTTAATTCATTAACACAGCGCGGATTAGCATCAGAATACTGAGCCCGAATACATAGCATGGCCGCTGAAGAATATAATAATTGAATTAGTAAAACATTTACCCGAGTCCAGGACACAAGAGCCGTGATTACCTGCGAATAAATTAATATACTTATAGATTTCAATCCGAGGCGTCTTTAATTGCGAATGGTTCATTAAAAGTTTAACTGAACGCCGTCACGTCGGCGGTGCGGCGCAGGGCTGGCCAGTGTAACGTAATGCGCAATGAATAAGATCCATCGATTGCCGGCTCATAAATACGCAACGATCATTCATTCCGTGCTCAATGCGCGCGGACAGCCCGGCTTTGCTCAAAAGACCGTCTTTCCGCCACACACAACCTAATCCCAACTCTACTAACCTTTTCTCAAAGCAGGTTTTGGAGTGTACGCTTTGAGCGGGTCGTTCGTCCGAGCTTGGCGGCTCATACATTATGTAGGCCGCTATTGCCGCCGGATCGCGCGCGTTTCTTCGAGATGGGGCTCAAATCTTAAGTGGTGATATTTATTTAAGCAGACTCCTCTGTTACACTTTCCTCGCTCCTGCGCGCGCTGTGCGCCTGGTACCTGCGCTCTAATGGAGCTAGCATTGTTGTGAGCCAGCTGCTTACTTTCATTTCACTGAGAACTGTTTACGACCAGTATCATCCTCTTTAACAACTTTGGGGTATACCTATAATAACCAGAGTCATGAGTATTTCTTAAATTTTTAGGAATGTTAGAGCATTTTGACTCCTACGATTCATAATTTAAAACTCAGAAGTTTAACTTTTTTAAAACACTTGTTATTAAGAAAGATTTTAAAAGGCAGTGTTGAATTGTATCATTTTTATTTTATTTTAAACGTGAGGTAAGTTTTCCGCCGGGGTCCGTTTGATCTTTCCATTCTTATCAAAACCCGTTAGTGCTATTAATGTATTGTGCGAGTATTACACGAGCACTATGGAGCTAAGTTACAACTATGTATTATTAAACATGTGTGTACTGTTTACCAAATATAGTTTCCGTTTGCTTCCACGGTTCGTGTTTACGTTAGCACATACATATACAAATAGTTTGGTAATTATATCTTGAAATAGACATGAAAGCTTTAATCCCTGTATAAACATCCACGTGATGCCGATGTTCGCTTTTCATATAATATTCACGCGCGTATTATAAACCGTTTCGTTAGAGTTACGAGCGCTCGTTATTCGCGGGAACTCGCCTTATATAATAAAACAGTAGAATCCAATGCGATGCGGAAAACATTTTGCTGTTCGCATCGATTTCTCTATGGTTCCGGCGCCGCCGACCGCCGCGAGCGAACAGAGCGCAGAGAGCGGAGCGAGCTGAATAAAATATAGAAGCGTCAATATTTGATAAAAACAACGGGTACACCGGGCTGGGCCAGGCCGCGCCGGGCAGCTCACCTTGTGTGCTGGCGGATAGGATTACTAACTGCTCGGATATTGATAGAAATAATAAATTAAACGGTGACTGTAGCAGAACTTGCTATAGATACTGTAGCAGTCACTTGAATAGCTACAGTACATTGTTACATCTGATACTGTAATGAATAATGGCCTTTGATTATTGTGACACGCGCGGCGCGGCGTTCATGAATATCTTATCATTTCGATATTATTATAACCGGTTTCGGTTCTAATATTAATAAATACAAACAAAAACGAATTTCATATTTTATTTTAAGTAAAAATTCATAATATTTACATAATGATCCCGAAACAAAATCGAGTGAAACATTGTTCCACTGTACAACGGATGCACACACGCTGACATATTGAACTCTTACATAATATACACAGATACTGAAGACGTGCTCTTTGATCGAACTATAACTGTTAAGCTAAAATTCCTGCAGACTACCATGTGACTCGTGTGAGTAGTGAGTACCTATATGTAAGTGTGCAGTTCTGACACCCCCGCCCCGCCGAGCCTCGCTCCCCCTCCCCTCCCCCGCAGGAGCAATCAGTTCGTATCCGCCGCTCTATTTTATATCCGCTGCTTCAGACGATTTATGATATACTATTTAGTTTTTATGTACCAATGAGAGAGGTGTACCGTCGTTATGACGAAACGAATCGATAGCAAGACCTAGCACAAGGAACTCTAACCTGAAACCCCAAGCGCCCGGCAAACTGCCTGTCTGTCACAAAAACAAGTAATTTTAATAAATTGTCTCGAGTGGCTACCTCCCCGAACTGTTGAATAAGTGTCTCGAAACTATCTAGACTTGTTAGTTGATAGCTTAAGGAGGGCATTACGAGGAGACAACAGAATAACTTTTGCCAATGTATGACTGGATGCGTGCTCTATTGAAATTGTTTCAACGAGTACTAGTACAGTACTGTAGAACATGTGAACCGGCTTTTAGAGCTTTGACAAGTTAGTGGTGCATTCTAAAGATATAAACTAATTCCTATTTAAAAAAAAATAATGAAATAGATAGGAGGCCGATAGCAAGTCCTTAAAAAAGCAAAGAGAAAATTTTAATTCGAATAAATCCAATAAAAACGCTAATGAGCCTGACACCCTAATGTACATAGAATAAGTTCGTTGAAGGCAATTTTTAGGCTTGTGACACCATACTTAGGATTGTGATACCATATCACAATGGACATCAAGTTAAAATTGCCCGTGATACATTATATTTGTAGAGCCTTGACTTGACTTGGCAGCGTGTTCCAGGAAACCGTGACAAGTAACACAAATTGCGACAAAATATGACATGGTTCTTTATTTAATTAGTTAACATAATAAATGTAATTTGGTGCAAATAATACGTTAGATGACTAGAGGGCGCTAGGGGAGCGTGACACTAATTGCTCGCACGGTTTACGATCATGGCCGCGCGGGTATGGACGCACGGGAAATATAGATGACAAGATAAGCGGAAATTAATACTGCCTGTAAATTATCATGCTGCTTCTTGGTACCTAGCTGTCGGTAATATTTTTTATTCATATCGTCATTATCCTCAGCTGCTCGAATTGGCCTACATTTACGCCAATGCAGGTTCTACCTGTCCACACGTTGTCGCCGAACATTCTTCTGCCAGTGTTTGTACTCGGTCACTGCCCTACTCCACCTGTCTTGTCATAACTACGCCTTGCCCTTTTACGCACCTCCGGGGTCTAAAAAAACTTAGTCAAGAAAATTAGCTGTTTCTAAAACATCTAGTGTTTCAAACTGGCTAAAGTTTCGCCTGGAGCAAACGATAAAATAACACAGAAATACTCGAATTTTTTGTCCACAAATGAGATACATTGAATTTAAACGAGTCCCCGCAATGAGTACGTACTGCGAGCTCTGTCCCTGCTCATCCCGTAGGGACACGTTTAGTATGCACGCATCGCGCCGCGGTTACGAGCGTAAACTTTTTAACGATATCTGCCGACTTAACCCGTCTTAGTAATTTGCTTGTTCCTAATGCGAACATGTAAACATGGCTGGGTGACTTGCTCGGTGCGGCGAGGGATAAAAATTACGGCAGAATTAAGTAAAGCCTCAACACGAATTTCGCAAAGGGATTATTCAGAGGGGTTATCGTAAGTACACTACACTTCACTGACTAAGATGAAGTCTCATGTAAGTGGAAATGAGTATATGGCCACTATCCGGGCACCAGTAGACTTCGGGCTGCTTGTGACAATTTCCTTAACACCTTGGCTGCGGCAAGTAAAATCATAAACTTTCATCTGGTGCGGCGGCGGGTCGAAATGCACCCCCAACGATATTTCCGCCAGTGCGTGGCAGGTCTTTCTCGACGCACCAGCACTAGGGTAAATTAAAATGATATAACTTTGCGAAAACACGATTTATACAATTTTTTTTGTACTCTTAGAATAACCTTGAACCCGACTTCCTTAGTTTTGGTTTGATTTGGGATCTTCCAAACAGGAAATGATAAATAAACCAGGGAAAGCGGCAGGCCGATATGGACCTGAATCACACTAGAAAGTAGTTTTAGTAGTGATGGGACAGACAAAAACAAAGGAATATCGAAAAAAACAGAATTATCGTAAAAAAAAAGAAAAAGTTTTTTATTTATTTTGCCTGTCTTTAAAACATGTCACGCAAAGGTTTTGGTGGCATTTCTTGCAATATATATATATATATATATATATTTTTATTGGATACTATTAAAGGTTTTCTGCAGTCTCTCGTAGCACCCTGGTCAATTTCTCCATTTAGCGCATTATCTCAAACACATGATCATTGTCATTAGGTTTTGTTTGATTTCCTTAATATATATTTTTTAATGCCATGTTATTTATTTACCATATGAGTGGACTTACTGTTGGAAACTAATAAATAGGTTCTCAAATAAAATAAAAAAGTTTTTGCGAGGTTAATTACTCTATTTTCCAAATATTTTTCTGTTATCGTTGATTATATTGAACAAACGCTACGTCAGATCAGCTAGATAGCATAACACGGCAATAACAAGCGGGGTGCGCGCTCTGTGCGGCGTCGGGTCGCTTGCTGCCTGTTGGGACGGCGTGCCGAAATAGGTCCACTGCCGCACTGAACGGATGTATTTTACCGTCAGTGCGTGGTAGGCCGAAAAGGACCTGCCGAGATGTTTTGATGGGGAACACCTACCATCTAATTTTGACTACAAGCTAAAATATATATTTGTCTATTTAGAACTCTTGTAAACACATGAGATAATCGTTCCGCACCAGCGAGAAGGACATAGTTTTCTTCGTCTGCAACAGCTGAAGTACCACGGCGGACCGAAAAGGGTTTGTTCCGCAGTTAAGGTGATAAGGATAAATCTAATAACACTTTATTGATAGTAGAATCGAGCTCGGAATCATTTGCACGCTAACCACTACACTACAACACTACTTACAAAAACTACATGAATTATTTGGTGACAGTACAGGGCAAGTGTATCTACTTGTATACGTATCTTTAACCAGATAACCATAGGCCCCTACACAATTGCGTCGTAAATTGCTTACCTCAGGTACTTCCATAACGTCCTTATGATAAGTTGTTCAAGTTTTTTCCTCCTCAGCGAGATATCTCGCACACAGCGCGAGATAAGTTATGTTGTTTATGAAGGCTCGATGTTTTCGTCGGGTGTTTGCGCCGCCATTGTTTGTGCGAACTTCGTCGGCTTGAGACTAGCCGAGTGGACGGACACTTGACAGACTCGGGGACTCGGAATAAACCTGGCATCATTTCAAGAGTTTTATTTTTAATGGTCTGTATTTCTTATGAATCTTCTCCCACTCATCTTTTTCGCTTTCTCTGGGATGGTTAGACATCTGCAGTGCCATCTATAATACTAAAAGTACTATAAAAGATCACGAAAGAAAGTGACTACCCACCTCAGGAATGATTCCATCGTGTTTACCTTTTAAATATGTAATAATAAAATATATTCGATGACATCCAAAGCAATGACTGTCACAATAATATATACATCAAAATAATAGCCGCTTGGAGAACGAGCGTCGCCAGCACGTGACGTATTGAGATTGATTGAGTTCTGCGCCGACCGCGAGTTGAACTAGCAACGTATTATGATGACGAATACGATTTCAGGATCATCTAAGCCATCTCTTTAGCAGAAGATACTTATATGAATGAAAAATACTTATAGGACAAAAACCAACAGAATCTTCTCAAGCTACCTATCTATTTTTATCTGAGCGTACCTGGAAGCCCACATTTTCATTTAATTCAAAGTGGCGTCCAGTAAACATCTCTCTTCCCGCCGCCGACGAGGGTTTTAATATTACAAGATAATATTTATTCTGCGACGAAGAAAGGTCATGTATTTATAAGGGATCAACAGTAAAATGGCTAATAAAGTTTAAGGTTGTATTGTGGTGAGGTGTTCGGGTTACGTTCTGATGCAAATGTTGTCAGTAGGTAATTACAGGCTGTCGGCGGTGTTCCCTGGAGTGTGGAGCGCGGCGTGTTCCAACAATACGCGATACTGTGTTAGTAGGGCAGCGCGCGGTACCGCACACGGCGAGCCATACACGGGAGGACGACGTGAGGAAACGCAGAAGGGCAACTGCTTTAGGCAGTCATTTTATGCCTAGAGTAAAAAGAGCGCTAATATTTAGTGAGTAACAATAGACCCGTCAACAACACAATAATTCAACTCATTCATTAGTTGTACCTATGCTAAATAATAGTTCATGCATTTCTAAATAAAAGCTAAATGCTGGCATGAGTTCATTGGATGCGTTATCTTAAGACCGGTGATTTGGCGCTGTTTGGGTAAAGCCTTATGCCTAACGTGAATGAAAGTCTTTTGGCTACCATAATGAAGAGAATATGAAATAAAAACATGACAAGAGCCATTCAGTATATTTCCTTTGCTCTAATAACATGATGCAGACTGAACCTTCTGTTTCTGCCTGACCTGTGACCGAGGGTTGCAGAGGGCACGAGCCGCGATATAACGGGGAATAAAAGCCTCTCGAAGGGTAACCTCGCCCCCTCCCACTCCCGCTCGCCCCGCACACACCCGCGCACCCCCCCGCGCCCCCTCGCTCCTTTTCAACGGTTTGTTTTACGAGCTAATTATTTTGTATAGTTTTTACAAGTTATGATTTTAATTGAAAAGGGGAATGAGTTGTGTGTTAGCTTTGTGCCATAACGATACACAACTCAATGCAGGCATGTTTCCGGCCGATGTAAAGGTTAAGGCGTAATTTATATGTATGAATATTTGATCCTACCCACGTATGAAAGAGGCTTTTATTCGGTATTTGGGAAACGTTAGCTCGCTGCCAACGTATACTCCATCAATACTTATTGAATGCCTGTTCCTTGCGTAAAACTACATTTTGTAATAAGTTACGTACCCTTGATATTTCTATTCGATTGAACACAAAACATATCTGCTGCAACTTAGTGGAGTTTGTCAAAAGATTTGTTCAGTAGTAACTTGGGACGAATCATTAGCGACGCGGCTATCTGATTTAGGAGACGAAAAGGGAGATGAGCGAGGAGGGGAGGTGTTCTATGGCGCAATTTTTGAAAAAGCTGCTCCGTCGGGACCGGACCCGCGCTCATTACCGACCCACTGCGGCCCGTTGCGACCCGGTGCGTACCCGTGCGAGCCGGCGCTGGTTTGCTCTTGTGCTTACAACTTTTAAGTACCTAGCAAGGTAACGGAACTTCGGTGTTGTTATCCTTTCCCTCAAATTGAGCGTAAAGTTAAACACACTTAATATTCTGTACATTCAGCTAACACTGGGCTTAACATGAGCTCTCATTTGTCAGCCCTTTTATCTTTTGTACAAACTCACAGGCTGGCAACAAGAAACAACTGAGCTTGGTTTACTTGATATGCGGATAGAGAGAATAGTGAGGCGAACTACTTCTTGTGTCACTGTATCATAGCATGAACTCATTATAGCATGTGTTTATAACAGCTAATATCAATAGTTGCCCTTTTAGCCCTTTATATAGTCGATGAGTACCTTAAAACTGATTGGAATCATACCACATCAACTATCTGAGCCGTATGTCCCGAACAATGAACTTCGTGCCGCGCTCTCTGCACAACAACACGTGCACTCTGTAGACGTTTACGAGGTAAAAGCTAACGCTGTTTATGTGGCTGAAGTCTGGTTAGAGCACATTTAATTTGGAATCATAGATATGACGAAGAAGAAGCCACCGCTATCTTCAGCCACAGTAAAGCATGAAACCGCTTTACTCCGATATGATCTAAAAGGAAAGAGTATCTTCGTCAGCACACACATAAAGGCGGCAGTTCTTAACTGACCGAGTTCCGTCGTCCTGAATGTTCACATCGAACCGTGCCGTTTTATTCGCAGCAATAACGTCGAGAGCCGCCCGGACCGGCGAGAGACGGCACGGACCGGCGAGAGACGGCGCGGACCGGTGCGGACCGGCTAATTGTAAATGTTTCCCGAAAGCTATTGCATTAAGGTGCTCTAACATACCTCTGGTTTTGCACCAATACTCGCAATATGAGAGTGCTTCTCAAACGTATTGGTTTTTCCTCGAGAACGAGCTTTTTCTTTGCGTATGTTTGTGTAGTTGGAAGTAGTACAACAGTGGGAGTAGGATCCTACCAAAAGTTCTCGTATTAGTTCAACAGCGAGTACTACTTGACCTCAATTGTTTCACTCTGTAACACAATTTGCTGAAGACATGGCCGTATGAGATCTGTTCTTCACCTAGGCAACTGAACTTCGAGCTTCGGGGTCGAAGCCCGTTAGGGCCGCGGGAATTTTTGTAAGAGTTACCGGTCCGAATTCCTAAAGCACAAAGGGCAACTGAAGGACACAAATGAGCTTTAGACAGTAAAAGTCTAATATAGTTCCGCGAGTTCTCGCTCCACCCTAGAGCAGGAAAAGTCATTTGAAGATTTCTATCTCAAAAAAGGTATGCCATTAAAAAGCTGCAGTGGTTGGTAAGATTATAGTGTGCATGTAGTCGCTGTAAGTGAAATAGAACTATATTTCTTATACTCTATTGTTACTCATTTTTGTTTTGAGAAATTTGTCAAAATTTTTAAACTTCGGTTTGATTCGGAAACGCCCCCTCACCTAGGGATCTTTCAGTCAAGAGTGAATAAGTTACTTCTAGGTACTCGCGGTCTATCGTCGACTACATCGTCGCTTTTCATCAGGTGTGATAGCGGTCAAGCGCGAGCCTATTAAAAATAAAAAAAAAAACTGCCAATTTAGGATTAGAATTCTCTAACGGCATAATGGCATCCAAAACTAATTTCAATCACGAGCGCAAACAAACGAACAAGCGCTGTCATGATAATATCGACTTGTTCATATTGATACAAGTGCAAATTGAATCTGACGTCACAAACTGATTCCATTATCAAACATTATATGAGGTATTAGTGGATTGGGTGCGCTGCAGCGCTGTATGTCTGTGTGCTCACCATAACGTGCAGCGCTGTTTGCGCTAGATTCCAATTCACCGCGACGGTGCGTCAATGCGCTCGTTGTAATATTTGCATTCCGTGCAGATATGAATGCCGAGTTCTGTGACACGTCTTGTTTACATAAGTAATGTCTAAACTATCGCGCAGAAAGACCACTCTGTTTGATACGTGTCTAACAAAGACCAACAGATTAAATACGTCCGGAACTACACCTGTAACGAAGTAATGATATCTAAACGTCTACGGAATTCCTTTTCTTTCATTCTTCGCATTAGGTACGGCCTGCTGCACCGCCGCATGTTAGCCTACTGCATCAGCTTGCTTGTACCTCCACTCTCACAAAGCCGCCACCTCGCGCGGCTCCTCCGGAATACGTAAGTTCGTTTACTTTAAAATATTCTTGTGGTCGGCGCATGGCGGCGGGCGGCGCCGCGGGTATTACTGAACTTGTTCGATCTCAGTTCGACGGCGGCGCGTCATTAACGACACTTTTACGACACTATGAATGCAGTTGGCGCTAGCATGGACGGACCCGTCCACACTATACATCATCCGGTTCCGACCAGTTTCAACCGGTTCCAGCCGGTTCGCGCACACGTGACCCCTACACTAACTCGCATATTTTCTCAACTGTTTTACAAATTCATAGATTTATGAGGCCGAGTTGCGAAATGTTGCGTGGAGGCGTAATGGGGACTTTATGCTGGCTCCGGTGGAGAATGGCCGAAATATGGACATTTGAGAACATTTCGTATGAATTCATCATGGCGGCCTGCAGTTCATTGCTAAACATGAGTCTCGGCTCATACACTATCGCTAGAATAGAACGAGATGGTTGAGTGGATACTTATAAACTCAAACACTGACGTAACAGTGCTTAGAAACTTCGATTATCCTGGTATATCCCAACATCAATTTTTTTTTATTATGGTGTGAGTTTTCAATCGATTTAACATACCTACTACTGAAATCCATAAACTATCCGATTTCAATACTCAATACTCAATACTCAATATTTTATTGCATTCCATATTATGTACATAGGTGGTATAAAATATAGTCAAGATCAATATGGACCCTGTCGGGCACAGCAAAGTTAGGAGAGAGGATGGAGGCCGAGTAACAATTCATGGAATTAATAATTGTAGGTAGATCTAATAGATGTATATTATTATGTATGTGTATAAGTATTGGTAGATTGTGTCCGATTATTTAATTTTTGGTTTTGTCATCTTTATTATTAAATTATGTATGTATATATTTAAATTAGATTGTATATGCATATTATTATTATTATGTCTATTGTATAAGTAATTGTAGATTATGTCAAATATTTTATTTATTTTTATCGTCATTATTAGTAAATTGTTATTATTAAAATTAATTTATTTATGTATATTATTATTATGTTTGTATAAATAAGTTAGGTGAATTTTGTCAGGTTTTTTTATTTATTTTTATTGTCGTCATTATGAAATTATATATTAATTTAAGTCAATTATGTATATTTATTATTATTATGTCCATGTGTAAGAATTGATAAATTATGTCAGGTACTTTTATTTATTTTTCATCGTCATTATTATTAAATTATTTTATTGTTTATCTGGGAATTTATATTTAATTAAATTTTCTATTTTTCATACTATATTATAATAACTATATTTAATAAATGTCATTACAGAATCTTTGGTGAATAATAATACAAAGAAAAGAAAAATATTATTTTCCGATCGACTTATCATCTAAAAATTCCTTTACTGAGTAGTATGACTTAGCTTCTAGAAATTCTTTCAATTTATTGATAAATATATTTGTTTTCCTTACTTCTCTAATTTCATTTGGCAGTTTGTTATAAATTTTAGCGGACATTACTAAAGGACTGGTTGAGTGCATTTTTAATCGGGATCGAGGTATGTTTACTTTGTTTTTATTGTGTCGAGAAGTGTATCTTCTTTGTGTTTCTTCACAATTTGTGTAAAAATCTGGGTGTTTTCTGACAAATTTACATAACTCTAAGATGTATAAACAGGGAAGTGTGAGTATTTTGTGTTTTTGGAAGTGTGGTTGACAACTTTCTGTTTGTTCTATATTGGTTATTATTCGTATTAACTTTTTTTGCAAAATAAATATGGTCTGCGAATCAGTACTGTTACCCCACAGCATGACCCCATAGCTAAGCCATGCTTGGGCATATGCATAGTAAGTAGTAAGTGCAGTTTGCAGGTTGGTAGTTTTTTTTTATTTCGCGAAGGGCGTATGAAAATTTTGATAATTTTGCTCTTATTTTCTGTATATGGGATTTCCAGTTTACATGGGTATCTATAGACAAACCATGGAGAGTAAACTCGTTTACTAGTTCTAATTTTGTATTATTATACATAAAATTTAATTTTAGTGGTGGTTTTTGATGGGGATGGAAAGTAATTAATTTTGTTTTTGTAAAGTTGATTTCTAGGTTATGGTTATTCATCCAGTTTACAGTTGTAGAGAGAAGGGAATTTAATTTGCAATTTATATTGTCATCATTTTGGCATGATGTGAGTAGAGATATATCGTCCGCGAATAAAACACATGGGCTTTTTATAATTTTAGGAAGGTCATTAATATAGATAAGGAATAATAAACAGCCTATAACACTCCCTTGGGGGATTGATGCATTGACTGCTTTTCTGTCAGACCTTATTTTTATTATTTCATTTGAGTTTTTATCGAAATATTCTATTTCTACTAACTGAATCCTATCCTTCTGTGAGCGAGTAAGTCAAGTTGAAATCAATAGTGGGCTACCTTTTGAATTGAAATGGGACGTATGAATGTCTGAAATAGTGCAGTTTCATAGTGGCTCAGTCTCAGAGGGCGGTGCCCGTCTTGCCGACTGATCGAAATCTCTCTTCCATTGCCAGCGAAGCTTTGTAATCTTGCAGCAGTTTTTGGCAAGAGATTCAATAGAAGTACAGGTGGATCTCAACCTTGTCGTTTGGGAGTAGAGTTGATATTTGACTGGTTGTGGAGACTTTTGGAAGGGGCAGCGGCGCCGTAAGTCAGGTCGTCGGCGTCAGGCCATATGACACAGTCGCGCAGAGAACCCACTCGGCGCTGTGAACCAACACACACAGCCACAGCGGATACTACTCCAACTACTCTCTAAGATGGCACTCGGTCCAACGATTGGTTTTTCTAAAGTATGTATCTGACTAAAAATATCCAAGACAAGCTACTTTACCGAATACAGTAATTTGTTGTTAAAGAATAAAAATCTGTTCCAATCAAAAAAAAAAAAAATACTAGTTACTTTTCTCAATACAATAAAATGCTCGCCAGTGAACAGTTCCTTTATTGACATGATTGGTTTATTTGAGATTGCATTGAGAAAAAGTTTTCATCATATAAATAGTGTATTTGTATTTCATAAACATGTTTATTTTCCATTATTGCTATATATTCTCTTAAACTGCTAGAACGACATAAGACATACATATTTTTATACTGGAGATGCCTACTCTGTTTCCGAGTGCATTTAATCCAAACAGAATGCGGTGGGCGCGGTGGGTGGCGCGGCGCGGGGGGGTTGCGCCTGCGTCTGGCATTCGATTAAACACTCGAGCGCTACAAGCGCGACGATAACATTGAGAGCTACTCCTCGCTACACGCCACTACTACACAAAAATTGTACTATTTTTTAAAGTTTATTAAATTAACAATACACAGTGGATAATTTTTCCTACGACTGCAGATACCGTATGATTCTTTGCTTACTGTAATTTAAAATGCCAAATAGTATTCCTGGCTGCGAGCACAGCTAGTTATAAAAGAATACATTGCAAGGCAACTCGGCTTCACATTTCCATAATCATAACGTGAGTGAATCCGTCTCTCTCGAATGATTCAGTATAAAGAAATGAATAACTTCTGGTCGTCATCATCTTCCTGCCCTTGTCCCGTGTTATTTGGGGTCGGCGCAACATGTTTTTTTCTTCCATTCTGCCCTGTCACTCGTCGTGCTATCATCTAACTTCCTTTTCTTTCATATCACTCTTCACATAATCCATCCATCTTTTCTTTGGTCTCCCTCTCCATGCATCCACATGTAAACTCATAACTCTTTTAGTAACATGCGCTTCATTCCTCCTCTTCACATGACCATACCAAGACAAACGATTCCCTTTCAATTTTTCAGTCACTGGCGCCACTTTCAAACTTCCCCTAATATACTCATTTCTCAGTTTATCCATTCTCGTCACACCACACATCCATCTTAACATTCTCATCTCCACTACGTGCAATCTATTTTCATCTGTCTTTTTCACAGCCCAACATTCTGATCCATACAGTATGACAGGTCTTATCACGGACTTGTAGATTTTACCCTTCAACTTGAGGGGCAGCCGTGGGTCACAAGTTGTTCCCGTGACCTGCCGTAGACCTGCATCCATCCTGCGTTGATCCGATGTGTTACGTCCCGGTCTAACTCACCATCCCCTTGGACAAGTGACCCGAGGTACCAAAAGTCGGAGCAGATCGGTATGGGCGTTCCAGCGAGAGCTAAAGGCACTGGATTGGAGAGACCGCCGAAATCGCAGAACAAGTATTCCGTTTTGGTTCTACTCAATTTTAGGCCAACACTCTCCAGTCTGTGCCACCACCACACCTCCAATCTGTTCTGGACCTCTAGGCCACTCTCGGCTAATGATGAATTAATAAAAATTATAATTATTAACCATCATGATTTCTTTTTCTTGACTAAGAGTAGCTGTCATGAGCGAATGTGGACACCTGACGGATTTTGATCAAATCGTCATAATGTTAAGTTATAACTGACCATAGTGTTCTATTTCGGAGGGTTATAAACTATTTCCTCTTAGTTTCCCTCGTCTCGGGAACTCCCCAGGACTTGGTTCAGGATTAACGAATCCCGCACGACACGACCGACACGCCTTCTCGATATTTTATCAGAGAACTTTAATTACTCGCTCTTTGAGAAGGCTGTGGGTTAGATTGAGGTAATCTTAGGTTACATGGTCTAGCGCTTAACCTGGCTCAAGGAGACACGTATAGTAGAGAGCAAGCACTCAATATTTTATAATAATTCAGTTTTGATGTTACAAACAGGTAACTCACTAATTTGTTTGACAATATTTTTGTAAGATTACTCGTTATCATAACTTATATTTTAAATATGAGTATAAAACAGATATAAAATTGTTTGTTTGTTAATATGTTTGTGAAGAATATCAATCATGTTAAAGAATCGCTGAGCGTCGCGACTCACGACTGTTGGGCGCTGCTCGTCTGTCTCGGATACATTTACTGTAGTCGTCGATAGGCCTCGGGAAGCAGACTCAATATAATTTTGTTTCCGAATACTTCTTGGATTATATCAATGTATATTTGTATTGTTTTAACAGAACACCAAGACAAGTAGGATGTTTCTGTTCGTAAAATGTTTGCACTCGGAACTTTTTTAACAAGGCCTTGAAATTATACACAGAAAATTACATGATCGTTGTAAACATGATAACATTACGAACCACAACATTTTCTCACATAAACATTATCCTTTAATTAAATAAAATGTGCAAAGAGAACATCTTAGAACAAGAGTAAAGTTATGTAGCCACCGGCGTAGCGACGTAGCGCCCGAGCATGGCAGCTGGTAGCGCGTTGCTCTTGAGTGCTACATCAGCAGCGCTACGTCGTAGCCGTGCTACGCGCTACGACTCAATTAACTGACCTATTTGTGCAAACACCAATGTTCAATGGAAATGTTAGATTCAGATATTGAAATCGAATGTTTCGTTGTTTACTTTGAATACTGCTGTTTAGTTTAGGTTCACATATTAATGGTTACTTTCTATGTCCTAAACAAAGTGTAACAGAAATAATGCGCTTTCACGATATATGAGTTGGTCCCAGAGTAGAAGTTGTATATAATATTAATGAAATGGCCCTCTTTCAGCTTTTGAGTTGTAACTGCAAGGTGTGCCTTGTATATCTATAGAACAACCTAAACATAATCATTTTATAACGTGTCAAACATTTACTACGACATGACTGGTAAGTACGACATAGTTTTACAACAATAGACCGTCACTGGGCCAGGCAAGGAGTTTAATTCTGGATATAAAGCTAGTTTTTCTATCGACACGCGAGGAAGAAGAAGAATAAGACGTGTGTACTTCACAACAAGCCGCTTTGGCAGGCGGGTGTCTCCCGGCGCGCGATGGCGAGATGAATGCTCCGCAGATCACATCGCAGTGTACCGACAGTGTTCCATGTTCAGTGTACAAAGGTTCCGTGTTCCATGTTCAATAAACAGTTTCTGTGTTCAATGTTCAAGTCGCTTCCACTCGCACTATTTATTGTAGTCTCCAGCAGATATTGAAAATATATCGCAGTGGAAGCGGTATCGTTTGCTGATAAATAACAGCTCCTGCATTGTCCATTGTCCGCTCTTTATCTGTGCTTTGATAAATGTACAATACAACAGTACCGCGAGCTGTTGTACTCAGTATTATCTTACACTAGCGCCTGCCAGACGCTTCGCCCGTGTGCAAGTGGACAATATATAGCCTTTGTCACTCAGTGACAAAGTAACATTCTATTGCTAAAATAATTTTGAGAACCGGTCCTGTAGTTTTTGAGTTAATTACAAACTAAAATAGTTTTTTTTTTGATAATATTATAGTATAGATATATAAAATAGTATCGCAAGCTGTTGAATTCAGTATTATCTAAGTATTATATAAACCGTCGAGAAGCTTGTCGCTGTGTAGAGAGAACTACACCTAACATAATACAGCCCGCTGTCCTGGCTTCGGCTTGCCTGCTTAAGCAAACCTTTCTGATACGTGGAAAACATTATCTACTGAATAATCTTAGAGATAACAACACCTTCACTAAGTTCGCTCGTACCTGTTTTAAATAAAGCATAAAACGGATCAGTGACGCCGCGAAGTTGGGACGTTAAACTGACTTCATAAGTTTATTTTATTGCCAACATTAAGGCCATGCGAAGAGTAAGTTATTATTAGGTGTGGCCATTGAGGCTGCACAGAACATGCACAGTCTGCACAGTTGCACAGATCAGCGGCTCATACGCTTAGAGACTAGAACGGAAACATCGACGGCGTACAGTTAATTATGACATGTCCGGTCGAGCGGCCACGCGGTAGGTGAACACAGAATTACAATTCTGTGTGGTTCGCGAATAAGCTCATACGCAACATACTTGTACAGCACTATGTCGGTTATCTTATCGGTGTACAGCTTATGTACGTTTCGTGTTCACTAACATAAAAATTTTTAGGTAAACCTCTGCGCGACCCTTCTGGCTAAACAGGCGTGATGTTATGTGTTCATTAATTTAATTGAATGCTTACGTCACTATTTCGTGAATTAAAACAACAGTATTCTAAGTTGTTTTCTTTTGATCAATAAGTATGTTCCGGCAATTCCGTTCCACTGAGCAGATATATATCTATCTATCTGCTGATCTTTAAAAAACTACTCAGAAAAGAATATTTTTGTTTATTGGACAAAAAGTCGAGTTTGCAATGTATAAAAGTTGGATCTCTCACCATAGTGACGTGGTCGGACAAGCTTACGAAATACATTGGTCGGTGAAGTAGTTCTTCTGTAGCCACGGCGCGCCGCGCTCGGGCAGTGCGCTACACACACACATATGCCCATACTAGTAGGTACTTCTAGTGGAGTTGGCTCCAATTAGTGCCGCCACCAGAGAGATGCCGCCTGTGATCTGTGTCACGTGTCACTCGCTATTATATGCGTGTTTCGGGGGTCAACTATAAACACAGGCATCGTGTTGTGTCTAAACGGAGAAAATTCAGACGATTGACCCATTTTATTTAGAAAAAGCTTAGGTTAAAATGTTTAGTCTGTGTTTGATGATTTGCACACAATATTAGGTTCAGTTTTATGAAACTTGTTCTGGTCTATTCCTGGAAGTAGGTACTATTCTTTACACCTACCTCATGATTGTGATGCTATTTAACAACTTTGAGGGCGTCTCCATCAGTCACTTTTGGGGTAAATTTTCGGTGTAAATAGGCGGGTTGTTGTGCATTCATCCAAATGTCCCTTCGTTATCTCTTACGTTTGCTGCAATCAAATCTAGCTAGTTTCAAAATATTTTAGTTAATAATTCTTTATCACGTGCAAAAGCACATGAGAGGAGGCTCTATATAAGTATGCATCTATCCAGCCGTGACATGCTGGGAGATAAGACGACGTGACGCAGTCGGCGCGCTGCACAGACGCGGCGCGGCGCGGGACCATCCATCACTGGCGACCTTCGCGTCGGGCACGCGACACACGAGAGACACTATGTCGCCGACAAATATGGAGAAGCCCCAGTAAGTTTCTCCTCTGAACTGTAGATAACAACAGCTGCGTTACTTAAGTACAAACGTACGATAATAACTTTAGTAAAGGAATCAACAAGCTAAACAATTACTTACTGCACTCATAAATCTGTAATTTTAACTTTGATTAGCCCATTCAAATTCTAGTTGCAATCTCATTTCAGCAATACTCAACGTCAAACACTTGTCAGAAATGTGAACAGATTGTCTGAGGCCAGAAGGTGACCGTTTTTACAAACGTGAAAGCAGTCGCTAGTACTGTCGAACTATGTGGCTGGTGATTGGTGGACATTCTGAACTTATTTGTATTTTTATTGGTTAGCGATACGCACGAACGTCAAAAGTAGTTGTCTGTAGTAGTGGTGGTGTGACGATCCATCATTATTTATGTCTACGGAGATGGCGCTAAATTCTGGTATAAATATTATACAACTCATCGTTTACAGATAGTTTCAGCCATATCCGGTTTATTGCTCCAAACTAAAGCTATTTGGAAGTTGCGATGAGGTTACATGACTTTGATCTTTCTTTGATCGCGAGCAGTTTGCTTTGTTTTTGATCGTTTGCTTCGAAGCGGCACGATTACGAGTTTGTATTGGGCGCAAGAGAAAGGTGGATGTTGGTATATCGTTCAAAAATAATTTCACTTCGTGTGACATACAACGTAAATAACTATTACACAATAATATCATAGAAACAGCAGTTTCTTTGTGTAAATACTTATTTTGTTCACATAATATTATTGCTGGGTACGGCGGTGCCGGGGCCGACCCGAATATGTTTGCAAAAGGCTCGGATAATAATGATTTAAGAACAAGTCGCGTATTGGTCACAGATGCGTGCGGCCTCCTCGAATAAATCAGAGGAGGGTATCTCTCATGTTCGGACAACACACATAACTCGCCAACTTATTCTATTAGGAGGGCCGGCCCGGCGCCGGACGCCGCCGGACAGCGCCGGACCCGGCCATGTGTGCACAATGGAGCTAGTTTTTATCGCGGGCGCCGAATATAATGTTGTCCGAATAGATTGCAGACGTGAGCGGCGGAGCACGGGGGGACCAGGGCGGGGCGAGGGGGGAGGGGAGGTGGCAGTCGGAACACAGCAGTGAATTAAATAGACAAAGTATCGAGACGATTACATCGGATTATCCTTAAATAGAATCTTGGAAGCTCCTGCTTTGTTAATGTGAAGCAGTTGTCAGATAATTGATAAAATAATTGACATGGCGCGGCGAGGGGATTGAAACATGGTCACGTGCGGGGCGAGCTCGCGCCGCGTGGACCTGCTCGTAGCTACTCGTACAGTAACATGCTCCTGACCTCAATTAATTGCTCGGCCATTTTACCGCCTGCTTAATTAACCGTTCATTTTGATTACATTTCCACGTTAATATTTCGTAGCAATTGCTTCATAAACAGTGTTGGCTTTTACGTGATTGCTTCATAAACAAATCGAAGCAATGCTTCTGTGCTTCGCTGGTTGTGAGATGCCGAGTTATTGCGGTCACGTCGCTAACTTTGTAAGGGCGAGGCAGGGTGTCGCAGGCGGGGAGAGGGGTGCTGCTGAAGGGTGGGGGGAGCGGCCCCAGTCCGTTTGCTCAAGCCTTCTCTGCAAATGAAGATGACGCGATAATCGATAGTCACCTGCTAATTGACTGATTAGTGATAATTGTGAGACGTAACAATGAAATAAAAAAAAAATATTAAAGGCAGTGGTATATGGAAGCTGTACCTTTTTGCGCATGAGTGTTCGTATGATTGTTTCATAGGTTTGGTGCTTATTCTGAAGCGGTGAGGCCGACTCAGTCTCGCCTAAATCTCCTGTAACCGCTGAGCTCGCCGAGGTGCGTGACGACACCTGACGCGCGTGCCGGCCGGCAGGTGGCGCCGCGCGGCGATCATGTGCTTCTTAATGTACAGTGCAGTATGCAGCTTATGACACTTACATTATAAGGATACATATTGAGTATAGAGCTCGGAACGTTAGATGAACAGATAGGACTAGAACTCATTTTAAAACTACTTTTTAACAATTTCAGCTCGTTGTAGAATTGTGTGCGTGTAAGTATCCAGTACCAAATTTAATAGCTGTAGCTTAGCAAAGATGATCGCTAAACTCTGTCAAAGTGCGTGCGTACCTAATGCTAAACTGTATATTTTCAGGTTCATATTTGCTACATACGTAATGAGCTCCAGTAAACGCGGCATCTAAATAATAGTTTTGCCACTACCGGGGGATAGTCAAGTCACGTGTTGTTACCAATTACCATAAATTAGTTACATTAACAAGATTATCTTCAGCTAGGTCGATAGGTTTCTTATTTTGAGGTGAGAATTCATTGAATGACTTCTCTGGGTGGAGCTGGAAGGCTTGTCGAAGGTTTACTGACTAAAACCTATCCTTCACTTGCCTTTCGTGTTCCAGGGCCACGGTCACTTTTTCAAACGTTCCCGATAAAATATAATGTCGGTTCGTTTGTGTAGGTACAGAATGATGAACCCCTTTATAGATTCTCATGTAAATGTTTCTACCCCAACCAATGCGAAATCTCTTACAAATAGCAAATAGTTGCGATTGACATCCAATTTGCTATAAAAAGTACGAGAAACATGGAACAAACTTCAACTGATTTGTAGCAGGGATGTTGAGATGTTATGGCGCTCCGTAACTTTAACCGAAACTATTAGATATTCGAAAAAACAATATCCGATGGAATAGAAAAACATTACTGTACACCAAAATAGTAAAAAAACTAAATAAAAACTTCAGAAAGTTTCAGATAAAGACGAACTTAGACTGAGTCTACATGACAGGCTACGACAAATTTTTATTAGTTTTGTTCGGTTCACCAATCTAGATTAGAATAAAAGTGAAATCTTGCTGTTAGTATTTTAGTTACATAAATTTAAAATTCTAAAATCCGTAACCGAAATTATCCAAAATTAGCTGATAATCCGAAATAATTTTATATCCATAACGTCTCCGAAACCGGTATAACATTATTCTTATATTCGTGTAACTGTATCCAGATCCGAAATTTCATATCCATAATACTCGTAATTTGGAGTACTTACTTCATAGAACAACCGCGATGTGACAGCGTTGATACAATAGTATTCAGTTATCATAATAGTACTTGCCTATGCCTTCAACGTAACCACTTCCTGTTAATAGACTATCCAGAAATAGTGAGAACATCGCAAATAACTTGTGTTTATGTTTGTTATAGCGGCGAGCCTGCGAGGGATCATGATAGCCGAGTAAAGTTGATCCGACACTCAACCAGCACATGCCCATGTCCATTCGTGTGCCTATGTAACGCGAAATAAGTGGAAAATGCAAAAGGTTAACTATAACCTAAAATAACATTACGTAAGCAATCAAGAGAACCTGAACTGATGATGTTAGCTAATATGGCTTGTAGTCGTCAGTGTCGCCGCCTCCTGACGACGTTTGCAACATCTACCTGTATCATAAGCCTAATTAAAATGTTTTATATGAATATAATGACACCGGTGCAGCGGTGTCCATTGGAAGCCAAAGCTGCTTGGTGGCAGGCAGGTTGGTAGTATTGTCCGTCGAGCACGTTCACCGCCAATGAGTGTTGGTAGGAGAGAACCTTCTGTAACCTTGTGCTTCGTGTAAGAACAACGAGCTACGTGAGTGTGGGGCGCTATCCGTCAGTTCACGTATTCAATTACAAGGATCAGCTTCTCGGGTGAGTGCGTGAACATCCGCCATGATTGTGTTACAGCGGATCACAAGCGCGCACCGCCCGCGCTCCCGCGCCGCGCGCTCCGATAAACACATGACGACATTACGTGCGGTCACTTTCATCCCTCACACGCCTCGAGTCATTCTGGCAAATTGTTTTCATTTTCTCTTAACATTTATTCAATTTATGTTCTTAGTACAACAAGTTTAATTAAATTTTGAAATTACGTCGGTGTTCACGCGCAGGAAACTACATCAGGTGGAAACTCAATGTATACAAAGTCGAAATAAGGAAAACTGCCTGAACTGAAACTTATAACTAAGTGCTAAACTTGGAATTGAGTGTGAAAGTAAAGAGAAACAACGCTGGGAGGCCGGTCGCCATGTTTGTGTAACAAACACGTCTTAATTACTTTCAGTTATGTTCTAGCAGAGCTGATCTGCCGAGAACCGTTTTTAATTTAATTAAACCAATCACCGAGTGTTTGTGTTTCATTTTACGATCGGCACGCAATTATTGAAACCAATCCTGCTACCTACAGTATACATGATTAAATAAAAGGTAAGCTTAGATATTATAAACCATATTATTAATTAAGGATAGGTATTATTCAATTTAAGTACGATACGAGTAAATGCGTGGGTCTCAAAGTTCAATTAAAATATTTATTTTTATATACATAATTGACGCTGGCGTGGCTCAAGTTAATTGAATAAGACTCCAACGAATAAGAGATACCAACGGTTGCAATGAACACCTACTTACTAGTTAATTGTATCTTGCAGTCGATGCTTTATGGGTTTTTTATAGTTTTACATCCTGCTGCACATTCACTTAGCCTACAAACCTTATGGAACTTAAAATTCAAGAACAGTTTATTGCAATTAAAGCATTTAGTATTCTGGGCACAATTGAGGCTCCATTTTAAAAGTGCTTCGTGCTTGTGAGTCTGCGCTAGGCGGTGTATCGGCAGGCGCACATTACGGTGCAACGGCCTCAGGCGGGGACGGGAGTAGCGGTTAGGACAAGGTTAAATGCGCAGAAGGGCATGAAGAACACAAATGTTTATCTTAAACGTTCCATCATAAAAGTCGGGCGAAGTGTCCAAACTTTTCCATCAAGAATTTCATTGTAGCTTTTGGGTTGGTTTACACACTTAGGACTCAAACATAACGAAAGAAACTGATATGTGCTTGACTGCTCAGCGCTTAAATTGAGTATGAAATTAGTTAAAATAAAATGAAAGTATGTGTCCCAGTTAAGTATATTAGATAATAAAAGTTAGTACAAATGCACAAATCAATTGTTAGTACAAATTCTTAAGAAAATTCTGCGAAACTTCTGCGCATCTCCAAGTTAGTGTTCCTGCAACCACAACATTCAATTATTAGGATTATTATTGCGCTAGCATTGTTTAAGTTTGAGCTAGAACGTTTGAAACTAGCGCCGTTTGACTCGGTTACTGTAACAACTTGCTGTACTACACAACGAGGGGCAAAGCTATTGACACGTTTAGCGCATCTTCTTACTTAGCTACTATATAGAGACCGGATTACGCAACATAAAAAGCTTGTTATGTGCATGCAAACATGCAAGAAAAATGCTTGTCATACGCTCGAAAATTGGCTGAATATGCGAAACAAACTAGTGCGATACTCTTGCGCCATCCCATCTTCCTAGCTCGTCGTGTAGTGCTGGTGCTGCCGCTGCGGCTGCGGAGAACCTCAAGCGGCGAAAATTTAATAACCTTGTTGGAAGTTATATTTTCGAACCGTTTGGGGTTGAAACTCTCGGTTCGTGGGGTCCGAGTGCTCACAAGTTGTATAAAGATCTGTCAAAACGTCTAGTTGACACTTCGCGTGATCCAAGGGCTGGCTTTTACCTCGGACAGAGGATAAGCATTGCCATACAGCGTGGCAATGCCGCCAGTCTTTTGGGCACATTACCAGTCGACAGCGATGTGGAAGAGTTTTTTGACGCCATATTTTAGTTTTAGTTAGTTGTAATTAGATTAGGGTTTTTATTATTATTTATTTTATTTTATTGTAATTATAGTTAGTATTTTTAAATGTAAATAAACATTATTTCGACTTAAAAAAAAAATATATATATATGACATTAAAATTATTTAATATTTTTGTAAACGTAAATAATCAAGTGGGTATTGTTCCAAATGTTTCGACCAAAGTCATAATTATTACTTAATAGCACTTATATTTTGTGACTATTAAATTTGGTTAGATTCGCGATATATTATGATCACTTTTATTGCATTTCGGAACGCAGGGTGAGTGCACTGCACTCGGGACAAATATTGTAAATGTACCGATAAAATGCATCATAACATCTTAGATAAAATATGCTATTACCGCTGAGGATGCTTAAATATGCAAATGCATTTAATCCGGTCCCTAATTATGTAACTATAACAACTACTATATCATGCTGAAAATAATGAATGATGAACTGAAAGCCTTACCGTGGTAGATAAGTTTAAGTATTGTAACGGTAACAATACAATGCAATGTTTTCTAATTAATCCTGTCAGAATAAGCGATGCTTAAATGTTTCTCTCAATTCAAATTTTACATCGCACGAGTTACCAAAGTCCAAACAGACTTGGTTCGGAGCTTAGTAATATTTCGAATTATAAGGATATCATTATTAAAACGACATATTTTAACCATGTTGAATACATGGTTTTGCTGAGGATCCTCGGCTATGATAACATGTTAACGTGGTTTTGCGACGCGTTCGTGATGTTGTATTGTAAACTCACACACCACACACCTGCAGTGATCGCGCCTAACAACAAACAAACAAGCCTCTAGTTCCGTGTTCCGGTGGACGTAAGGGGCCGGCCAGGGTAGGGGCGGGGGCGAGGAGGGGCACGGACGCAGTTGCCACGCTGCTGAAACTTCCACAACACTACATTGTTCAGCACATGTCGCGTGCGGGCAGCCTCGGTAAACAGCCAGTATTAAACTCTTTCACAGTTCAAATATGAATGGTAGCTACGTTGATCTTTGACTAATATCCAGAAGTCTAAACACAAGGTTAATCAACAAGAAATGTTGTGTGTTTGGAATATTATAACTTATTTAATCTTTATTCTAGCTGCAGCTATCTTCTAGCTGGGGCAGAGGGCGTCTTCTCATCGTGATCGGCCTAGAGCATCACGCTTCACATTGCTCCTTGTCAATCTGATGTTTGTTAATTCTGGCAGTGCGGAGCGTGGCCGAGTTTGCTGTGGATGGCTGTTGGGGCTTGTTGCCTGGAAGAGATCGCAGAATGCGATAAGGAGAAAAGGGTGGCATGTACTATTTATTTGTAGAAATGAAAATTCTTTACCGACCGACACCGAACCCAAAAATGTGATTAAATTTTTTTTTGTCTGTCTGTTTGTTTGTTCAGGCATCACGCAAAAACTACCGATTCGATTACGATGAAACTTGGTATAATTATTCTTCAATATCCTGGGCACCACACTGGGTACTTTTTATCTCGGAAAAGTATCAAATAAAAAACAAACTAAATTTTGCGGTTCGATCCCTAGACCGTATTACTTTACCAACCGCAAATAATAAGTTTGTCGTAGGTTACGTCACCCGCAGTGGAGTTCACTAAGGGGCGTTGCACACGGCTAAGATAATATAATATTTTATCGTAAGATACAATATCGCTCGCCGGGACAGAATTTGTATTTGTGTTTGTATTTCGTGCTGGTGTCCGCAACTCCACGACTGAGCGCGTATTTTGCGTACGGGTGGGACAAATGCGTCATTCGATCCACCCCAGCTCCTCCAGGAAGGCCAGCAGCGGCTTGGTGTTATTGACCATTTCACGGAGGTTACCTGGGTTTCCGAAGTATTTTGCCCTGTATCCAGCGACAACTGGGCAGCTCAGAAGCAGATGTGCTGCTGTCTCGTCCTCCTCCATGCAAGCTTTACACAGTGGGCTGTCTGTAACTCCTATGACAGAGAGGTGCTTATTAAAGGTCCCGTGGCCAGTTGTTACGGCCATCACTTTTCGCAACTGAGGTTTGGTCAGTCGTAGGGCCTGTTTCGTAAAGCGGCCATCGATGGAGGGAAGTGCCTCCTTGGGCTGCCTGCACTTACTATGGTCTTCCCATAGTCTGTGATGTAGATCTCTAGTTCGTTTCCTTACCAGATTACGTAGATATCCGAAGGGGAGTGGCACAATGGGTTCAGATCTTATTGCTGCCATATTCGTGCCCCTTCTGGCAAGTTCGGCCGCTGCATCGTTGCCTCGGGAATCGTTGTGTCCTTTGATCCATTGTATGGTTACTTGGTTGTGTTCACTCACCAGGTTGAGGCGTTGGTGACACTCGTAAATCAGCCCAGAGTTAACTGTGTAGCTGTTCAGCGCTTGCAGTACAGACATGCTGTCCGAGAGTATGCGTATTGAGTGATACTTAAATTCCTTGGTTGCGACGGCTGAGGCTGCCCGGGAGCGACGGCTGAGGCTAACAGGGAAATGCCCAAGCACTCAGCCTGGAACACCGTGTTATGAGTCCCCAATGGTGTGGCTATGTGGATGTTGAGATCCTCCTAGAAGACTCCCGCACCCATGCCATTACCTGTTTTGGATCCATTAGTGAAGATCCGCAGCTCTGTAGGGCACAGCCCTTCGCAGCGATGATCCTCATGCAGTTGGATTTTGTATTTTTTATCAAAAATAAATTGCTTAGGTATCCGGTCATTGATTGCTTTCGTTATGGGAAGCTCATCATTGACTTCCGTAAGCAGAGCGATGTGTTGTGTTTCTCTCTTACCCCAGAGATCCAGGCGAACTACTCGTTTGCTTAACATATTAGTAATCCAGTCGATTAATACCTGATCTACCCCGTGCTTGGCGAGGGCGGCACTTATGCTGGAGAAGTTAGTTTTGTCGAAGGCTCCTTCGATGTTTATAAATGTGCCCAGGCAGGTACCGTTCTGATGAATCGCCGAATTAGTAGGGAACCCTAATATTTTTTATTATAAAATATAACCTATGTTACTCAGTGACAAAATACCTATCTAGCACTGAAAGAATTCTTAAAATCGGTCCAGTAGTTTTTGTGTTTATTCATTACAAACAAAAATACAAATCTTTCTTCTTTATGATATTAATATTATATTAGTATAGATAAGTGCAGAAGAATTGCTTTGCACAACAAGTGAAAAAGTATCTTAAACAAATGCCAGTAGCGAATGCGCGTGTACTTGCCGTACGTGGAGTGTATCTCTGTGTACTTTCACTCGCTGTATGTTTTCAGCCACGGTATATTCCGTGCAGTCAGCCTTCTGTACCTGTCGCAAGGTAGCGGTGGTTTTGTTAGCTGATGATGAAAGACAAACGTTTGTAAACTTACGAGCTTCGCCTCTACCAGAGCCGAGGTTCATACAATTACAATTGATTAACTTTTCTTATGACATTTTGTTTAATCAACGGTAGGATATATACTACAAGTAGATACGTTTATTTTTTAATTTTTGTTGACCATTATGCATACCTAACAAAATAATGACTACTGAATCAAACAAATAGAATATTTCTAAGTTCGAGGTGGTACAAATTCAGACCAAAAAGGTATCTAAGTACTTGTAGTATGAAGGAATAATGGGATCGAAGTGAGAGACTTCGATCCCATTATTCACAACAAGTCAAGTATTCAAATCCAGAGGGGACTAAATAGTAATAAATTGCAGATTTTAATTAAACCCAATCAGTCTATTACCAATCAAATTCAACAATAGCCATAATTAAATCTCGATGATAATCCGCAGTCGATAAAACTGCACTTTGGTGTGATTGATAGCCGACTCAATTGCCAACGGATACCATTGGCAAAACCATCAATTGTCATCAATTGCCATTGACCATTAGGGGGCAATTAAGTTGACAGGTAATTGCTGGATCGTAGCGATATAAATGATATAGTACCAAACAATTTTATGCTAACCGATATTATTGCACAAAATGTAATCGCTGAATGTGGTCATCATAATTATGACAAGGCCTAACACTTACGATATACTCGAATAGAAGAGTAATTTTGACTGGCCTGTTGGTCTTGTGGTTAGTGGCCCTGACTGCTATGCCGGAGGTCGTGGGTTCGATTCCCACGTAGGACAAATGTTTGTGTGATGAACACAATCATTTGTTCTATGTCTGGGTGTAATTTATCTACATGTCTTTATTTAGAAATATATAAGTATATTTATCAGTTGTCTAGTACTCACATCACAAGCTCTTCTTAGTTTGGGACTAGATGGCGTTGTGTGAAAGTTGTGGAATATTATTATTATTATTTTAGACAAAAAAAAAGTGTTAATCTACCTATAAACTGTACAAAGTGTATCCAAACAAGTCAAGCCGAGCAAATCCATCCTAAGGTTGACTCAAGAGAGTAAGTAAGAGATTACCCTGTGGGACAAGAGCGTCCATTATACACTTCGTTTTCGCAAATGTTTATCCTGTCCACATCATGAGGTTTACAATAAAGTATACATATAATAAATAATAATAAACAAAGTGGTTACGTAGGGTAGGGTCCCAGTTATCTGAGACCGTACTCCATTGTACGAGTGTACATTCTGCGGAACCTCAATTAGTGACAGTAGTGATGTGACCCAAATAGTCCATTATCGTGTGGATATCGAGTGTCGTCATCGGCCGAGTAGCGGAGTCCACTCATGGTGAGATGTGTGCCGGTGTCTGGTGTCAAGGTCTGCGTCGCGTCTGGAGCATGTGTGCTCAGTGTCCGTCACCAATGCCGCCTTAGTTGTGAGAGCAAGGTCGGCTCGAGTGGGTCGGATGATGGGTTGACATCATCGATGAATTGGCTACTATTTTCTATTATTCAAAGACTTGCAAAATGCAGATCTTATCTAGGCATGATAAAAGATGAAGCTGGTTTTTCATATTGCACTATTTGAAAAGTAATTGACACAATTTTTCATTCTGAAAAGCACATCCATCCCTTGGTGCAAGCTGCGATACAAGCGTACCTTTATGAAAAGTTTCCTTGCCAAATAAATAAAATAAAGTAAGTATAGCACAGCTGTGGTAATAGCGTCCAACACCGCGTCATCTCCAGTCACGGCAGCAGCTCGGTGCCTGTGACATTCACAGCGGTGGCCGCCATTATCGCCTGCAGGTAGAAGTGCCCTGCACCACGAGCTCCAGTGCTCGCATATCGAGCATTCTGAGATTAAATGCGCGACATAGTTGTTGTAGTAGAAATAACAAGGATCATCGCTGATTCCTGCTCGGCTGTGTTGCCCGCCGCTCATCACAAGTTCCCGCTTGTGTCATAATTAAAAGCGAAAGTTTATGAGTGTGTATGTATATTTGTTACTCGTTCACGCTGAAACTACTGACGGGATTTGGAAGAAAATCACACTGGTAGGCCATGTCCTAGAATAGCACATAGAATATTATTTGTAATACATAGCTGGTAGATAATGCCTAATAAATAAATAGCTATTCTGCTATGTCATTTGTGTGCCTATCATTGGAGAATTCTCCATAAACGAAAATACTTTCAAATAACGTCATGCTCGTATTCCCCTAAAGGGTGGAGAGAGACCCACGTAGTACAAGGGGAGCCTATTGCCAATTTCCGGACACAGTGCCCCCCCCCCCCCCCCACGGGGGCCCTGAGGGGTGCTGGCGAGCATTCCTCGAAAGAGCCAATAACACTTTCCTCGAATTGGAATCCAGGAACATTAATCGATTTAAAGACATTGATTTTTGGAATACTTTAGTCTTTATTCTTTTAAATAAACAACAGAAAGTTACAGATTTGAGTCTTAGTTTAACATAAATCGTATCAGTCAGCTAAACCTCCGGCGATTGGAACCGGGACTCGCGAGCCTTTCAGTGCCATCATTAATTTTAAGTGACTGGGTTTGAACCCGCGACCTACAACTCGTAAGTCGGACCATCACTGCTTTCAACCGAACCAGAGCAAGTTAATATAAAGCTTGTAAATGGAGATTGCGTCGAGCAGGTTGCAGTAACTCAGAGTCATTCAAGTTCACGACAAAAACAAAAGGTACTGCGTACAACTTAGTACTGTGGAAATAATATCAGCCTTCAGTAATTTTTCCGTCCATAACACTTATTATTTAATGCAGTGCGTCGTGCCGGGACGGTCCGGCCTGAACGGCCAGTCGATCGCGCGATTGTGGGATTACGGTGTGATGGATGAGACCGGTCCGCGCCTGACACGTGGTTACGGCACCGACTACCGGACAACAAGAGGGGGGAGGCAGGGGCAACAACATGATCATACTATAGTGATGATTTATGATACACGCTGTACTTTCCACCGAACAGTCAACTGTGATGAGAGTGTCTGTGAGTCATCGATCGTAGTCTCTTGACTCTTGCGGGATCAAAGGTAATTTGTTGCTGATGTTACAATTAAATTGAGCAAATATCACAGCTTTATACAAATCAGAACGCAAAAATATTTGTGTCTACTCTCTCTCTCTCTCTGTTGTTCTATTTCCTGGCTGTAAAGAATCTTTTTGTTGAGATATCCGTCCGGTACTCGGCGCCGTGTACTATCACTGAGCTCGTGACTCTTGGCTCGTGGCTGCGGTCAGCTGACAGGGGCTTTACCAGACGCTAAGAATATTTCAAAGCTCGCTGCAATCCCCTCAAACGTCTTACATTTTTCCTCTATTAAAATTGAAATGAATCTAATTCCGGACCTCAACGCGCCGCGGTCACGTCGCCGCGCTGCTGTCACTCCGCGTTTTCCGTTTTCCTGTTCCAACAATTTGGTGCCTAAACTTTTGTCTTCGTTTTTATCCTTATTTGGTAATAGAAGCAAACAAACGCGTGTTTTTTGTTTACCACTCAGCGCCGGGAATGATATCCTTGCAATTCGCACAAACATCCACTAGTTACATGGGTCCATTCATTTATCAAAAGATCAATAAAATTCTGGACATAGTAGATTGCTCAAAGCGCACTTGTAAAATAAAAGTAATCGAGTGGCTATCAGCTCAAGACTATGCACGGACTGAAGCTCTTCTCATTCCCTTAATATGAATCTTTTGCAATGATTCCCCCAGGTAGCACTTTATCACATACATACATTTTACACTACACACACTCTCTCTCTATTTACACTTTTTATACACATTTACACTGTTCACACACCTTTTAATTACATTTGTGCATAATTCCCTGAATTAAGTTTAAATATTATCTAGTTTTGTATCCTAACAACCATTAGTGAACTACCCACTAGTATAATTTTAATGTGTCAGGAATGTCGAAAAAAAAAAAAAAAAAAAAACTAGATCCCACGACACAGGGTATCCTAGTGTGGGGTCTGGGGCTACTTTATGCACTAAAAGTTGTTTAGTCTTAAGAATATTGTGATGTTTTTAATTGTTGTGCTTAACGTGTAATATGCAGTGTGTCTTAATAAATGTATTAAATGTATTAAATGTAAATTGTAAAACAATAACAATAAAGGAGAGATTTGTTTGGTTGTCGTGGAGCATGCGTGACTGGAGCTGGAGATGAATGGGACACAACAAACGTAATGGATGCTCCAGTAATGGGAATTTAAACATGCTATAACATTTATTTGTGATATAAACTGAATTTATGATGGTCCAGCGGGAGTCGTAACTAGCCGCAGAAGGGTTCTGTCGGGGCTCCTCGATCTGGGGGGAGGGGGGAGCTTACGTTATACTTATGTATTACTAGCTGACTCGGCAAACGGTGGGCTCTATAAATTATCAAAGAAAAATATGGTTGTGGGGGAAGGAGTTTAAAAAATAGCCTACCTATTTTCAGACCTTGGTAGTGTAAACGTGCCTACGCTGCTGTTGTCACCACCAGGAAACCAGGTACGTCGCAACCTAAAAGACCAGCGAAAATAGGGAACAAAGTGAAAACCGGTTCTCAATCTACCCTGACTGCGGTACGGACCGCAGTCAGGGTAGGTTGAGAACCGGTTTCCTCCTGGAGCTCCTTGCAAAAAACGAGCAAAGTTGAGGAAGAGGGTTTCACTCATGTAGAAAAGAAGAAAAAGAAGAAATTTATTTATTAAATTATGTATTTATTTATTTATATGTGTATTTATTAATGTCTTTCTTTCTGTCTTACGGCACTCCAACGAATAGTTCGCCGATACATTTACAAAAAAAAGTCTTATTAATATACAATTAACCCAGCGAATTCTTCACTTAAAGGTGTGCACAGCACTTACAGAGATTGGTAAATTAATAATAACTATATTTTAAATTAATTCTACATTATAAAGTCATGCAATGATTAATAAGAGCCATGTTCCCGTGACCTGTGCGGTACCGCACCCAGTGGACCAAATATGCTACTACGTCTTGCTGTGCCTACGACGCAGCTGTATGTTTCGTGTCTGCATTGCTCTTCGAAGGTCGAGGAAGTCGTGGAGTTATGATGATAAAGAGCAACTGGACTCTAAGGGTCGAAGGCTGGATTCGCGCTATGACACCAACTTCAAGTGGTTCGTGATACGAGTTCCAACCCACCATCTACAGACCAGTCGTGGATAGGATCCAGGAGTTGGGACTCGAAGTGGCACTGCACAAGTCCGAGGCCATGTGTTTTCATGGCCCTCGAAACGCGCCACCACCGGGTTCCCAAATAACGGTAGGAGGGGTTCGCATCGACGTCGGGTCGACGATGAAGTACCTGGGACTTGTCCTCGACAGTCGGTGGAACTTTGTGGAGCACTTTCGACGTCTGACTCCCAAACTGGAACGGACCGCGGCTGCCCTAAAGCGGCTCCTGCCCAACCTTGGGGGTCCAGACGCCTCCTGCCGGAGGCTCTACGCGGGAATTGTTCGGTCCATGGCCCTTTACGGGGCACCGGTGTGGGCGGCGTCGCTGAAAAAGCGACCGGCGGCCATGCTGAACGCTTGCCAGAGGGTCATGGCCATCCGGATGGTACGGGGATACCGCACGATTTCCCGCGAAGTGGCGAGCCTCCTTGCTGGCCTGCTACCATGGGATTTGGAGGCAACAGTCCTTGCATGCATGCACGATTTGCGCGTGGAAATGCAACGCCGGGGCGAAACTCCGCTGCCGCGCCAAGTCTCGGCATGGCGGACAGAGTTCCGGCGGGATCTCATGGTGGAATGGCGACGGCGACTGTCGCAGCCCAGTGCTGGGCACGCTACAATTATGGCGGTAAGTCCCCTCTTTGAGGAGTGGCTGGAGCGGCAACACGGCGTCCTCACCTTCCGCATGATGTAGGTCCTCACCGAACATGGCAAGTTCGGGAGGTTCCTGCATCGGATTCAGGCGGAAGCAACGCCCGGGTGCCATCATTGTGCGGACCACCCAGAGGACACGGTGGAGCATACAGTGGAGGTGTGCCCCGCTTGGGCGGAGCACCGCCGTGTCCTCGCGGAAGCAACGTCGATACACGACAACTTTCGGCCAAAAGTCCTCTCTTAAAAAGGTCTGTAGATGGTTTTTTTTTTTTTTTAAGTTGGGAAATCATCAAAATGACTTCTCGCGCTCTGGGTGGAGCGAGAGAGCGTGTCAGACTTTTACTGACTAAAACCACACCTGTATCCTTCAATTACCCTTTGCGTTCTAGGACCACGGGTTTCCCTTTCAGAAATTCTCCGCGGTCCTAGCTAGCGGGCATCGGCCTTGTTGGGCCCCTACGGTTTGCTGACATCTCTTTGAGGAGCGCGAGGATTACTATGCGCTGTCGACGACTGGGCTCGGTCCGGTTAGTTACCGAACAGCCGGACGGCGAGCTAGCCAGTGCTCGACGTCCGCAAGCCCGCGTCTACCGTGTCTAGTAGTCGGGGTCGGAATTACGGCGGCTAGGGCGTGAGGACCTTCGTTCCCTCACGCGTGCTGCCTCCTCCTTCGCTAGCATTACTACTTCGCAGAAGGAGGCGACTGCTTGCCACTCCTCCTCGCTCCGGACCATAGCCTGAACCAGGGCCCGACGCGAAAGGTCGCTGCCACCAATTGCCTCCACGAGGACACGGCGGTGCTCCGCCCAAGCGGGGCACCGTATGCTCCACCGTGTCCTCTGGGTGGTCCGCACAATGATGACACCCGGGCGTTGCTTCCGCCAGAATCCGATGCAGGAATCTCCCGAACTGGCCATGCCCGGTGAGGACCGGCGTCATGCGGAAGGTGAGGACGCCGTGTTGTCACTCCAGCCACTCCTCAAAACCAAGTACCTAATATATATTAGATGTGGCATCAAGTAGGCACAGATCTACAAAGTACCTAATATATATTAGATGTGGCATCAAGTAAGCACAGATCTACCAAGTACCTAATATATATTAGATGTGGCATTAAGTAGGCACAGATCTACAAAGTACCTAATATATATTAGATGTGGCATCAAGTAAGCACAGATCTACCAAGTACCTAATATATATTAGATGTGGCATTAAGTAGGCACAGATCTACAAAGTACCTAATATATATTAGATGTGGCATCAAGTAGGCACAGATCTACAAAGTACCTAATATATATTAGATGTGGCATCAAGTAAGCACAGATCTACCAAGTACCTAATATATATTAGATGTGGCATTAAGTAGGCACAGATCTACAAAGTACCTAATATATATTAGATGTGGCATCAAGTAAGCACAGATCTACCAAGTACCTAATATATATTAGATGTGGCATTAAGTAGGCACAGATCTACAAAGTACCTAATATATATTAGATGTGGCATCAAGTAAGCACAGATCTACCAAGTACCTAATACAGTGAAACTTGGTTAAGTGGGACCTGGATAAGTGAGAAACCTCTATAACTGGAACTCATGCTGAGGTCCCAATACTTTGGCACTGAATTACCTCTGTTAGTGGGAGGAGGTAAGCCTCTATATCTGGGATTTGTTCTTTCGATTTATCATCATAGTTACCTCTATAACTGAGACAGCGAGTAAATTTTATATGCATAAACCTCTGTAACTGAGATAACATTGTTTGTTTACTCATTCTTATTCTACCCACAAATTCCACACGTAATTCCAAGTACGTAAGTAATTTTGAGCTTCAATTAACTTCAGTTTTAGTTTCGCTTTACTATCATACAGATGTTTATTTGAAAAATGCCAAAACGAAAGCTACAATCGTTATCATTACGTGAAAAACTGAAGTTAATATCCGTTTATGAAAGTGGGAAGACACGCGAAGAAGTTTGTGCCGAATTTAATGTGCCAAAATCTACTCTTTGTAGAATAATTCAGAGTAAACATAAAATTTAATCACAATGTTCTGAAGGACAAGGAAAACTAAAACGTGTACGTTTATCAGAATATCCTGAACTTGAACAGTGTTTGCTAACATGGGTCAAGCAACTTTGTAACAAAAACGTTCCGGTAAGTGGACCGATGATTAGAGAAAAGGCACAAGATTTCGCGCGAAGGCTCGATATTCATAATTTTTGTAGCAGCAATGGTTGGATGGAAGGGTTTAAGAAAAGAAACGGTATAGTTTTCAAAGCAATTTGTGGAGAAAGTAACGCTGTTGATGTTAACAAATGTAGCCAATGGATTGAAGACCTACCAGTTCTATTACGCAATTATTCTGCTGATGATATTTTTAACGCAGACGAAGCGGGTTTATTTTATAAGTGTCTACCCGATAAAACTTTTACCTTAAAAGGTGAGTCTTGTCATGGCGGGAAACTTAGTAAAGAGCGCATTACAATACTTCTAGGTGCTAACATGTCAGGAACTGAAAAGTTGCCTATCCTATTAATCGGAAAATCTAAGTCTCCACGATGTTTCAAAGGTGTTAAAACTTTGCCTGTGAATTACCAAAATAATAAAAAGGCATGGATGACATCCACTATTTTTTCTGATTGGTTGAAGAATTTAAACCAAGAAATGAAAGCCCAGAAGCGAAAAATTTTAATGTTTGTGGACAATTGTACTGCTCACAATAATATGCCCGAGCTAAGCCACATTAAACTCGTGTATCTGCCTGCGAATACGACAAGTAAATTGCAGCCAATGGATCAAGGCATCATCAACAATTTCAAAATTTATTACAGAAAAGAAGTTGTTCGACATGTTATTAAATCTATAGAAGACAATCAGTGCCCACAAATCGATGTTCTTCAGGCGATGAGGTTTGCTAGGAAAGCTTGGTTTTCTGTGACCAAAACTACTATAGCAAACTGCTTTAAAAAATCTAGATTTAAATCTGAAGTAACTGTAGCTGAAAGCTTACAAGAGGAGGACGAAAATTTAGAAACTGATCCTGAAGATTGGAACTTAGCCATCAGCAACGACAATAATCAACAGCCAACATTCCAAGATTTTATAAACGTCGATGACGGTTTAATAGTTTCAGGAGAACTTAATGAAAGCGACATTGTTCATGCCTTCTCGTCTTCTTCATTGGAAAATGAAGAAGAAGACGATGAAATGAGCGCGGAAGTAAATTTAGTAAAAATTTCTAAACGCGAAGCAGTAAAAGCACTAGAAACTTTGCACAGTTATTTTGAAATGTCATCAATTGGTGACCAAAGCATATTTGATAAAATTTATAACATCGAAAAACATCTGATGGCTGATACTTCCAAACGACAAACTAAAATGACAGATTTTTATAATTGATACATTCTGTTTCCATATTCGTACATATTACGTGTAAAAACGTGCTTGAATATTTTTGTTGATTACATTTGTATGATTACCTTTAAGTACTATTTTTTTTTTATTAAAACTCATTTACATACATAACACGTTATTTTATTTAATGATCGCACCTGTATAACTGAAATAACCTGTATTCTCACCTCTATTAATGGAACCCTCTGTAAATGAGACAGATATTTATTTATACCTGTATATCTGAGACACTGGGTAAGTGGAATACCTCTATAAGTGAGAAAAAAATCTTAGTCCCTTCAAGTCTCACTTATACAGGTTTCACTGTATATATTAGATGTGACATCGAGTAGGCATAAATCTACCAAGTACCTAATATATATTAGATGTGGCATTAAGTAGGCACAGATCTACCAATTACCTACTATAAATTAGATGTGGCATCGAGTAGGCACAGATCTACCAAGTACCTAATATATATTAGATGTAGCATCGAGTAGGCATAGATCTACCAAATACCTAATACCTATTAAGGTAACGAAGTCTTAGAAGAGCTCAATAGGTTCGGCGAACTACAGTCGCAAAGCTTTTTATTCGTTAGTGAGAAAACCTGAGTGGTACGTCAGAGCGCTGCCTCCCGCGGCTGTACTACCCGGCATTTATCAACACACAGCGAAGCATTTCACTCTGTCGCACTAGGGCGTGACTACACATACGCGACGCGAGCCGAAGATCAACAACTATTCATAAGGAAAGCGTTCTGCGCAAACAGCCGCGATAAAATCCGCTCGGATTGTGTGAACAGTACATGTATTGTGCTTACACACACGGGCGGTCTTTGGGGAAATATCGTGCGCTCCACACGCATGTTGTGTGCACTGACCTTAGCACCGACACTGATACATTACGAACTAAGACACTACTAGGAATCTACTGCGCCATTAGTTTTTTTGTACAACTACCTATATTTTATCGGACTTGGAAAAACTTAGGTATCACCAATTTTTTCTCGGAAGTAAAGCTGCCGTGTACTTATAACGGATACTTAAAGTCGCACATTTATTTAATATGAGTTAGGCTTAGGCTACATTTGGTTAGGTTTCTATGTAAAGCGGCAGGTAAAGGTACACACTACGCATACCTCACCGGTGTTTGAGCGGCGGCTAAGGGGATGACTTGGTACTATGTTACATACGATAGAAGGGGCACGATCGAGGCTCGGAAATTATAAAAAAATTTCAAGCTCACTTCTTTCTCACAAAGCGGACGCACGTCATTTGTATGAACTGTCATTTTTATTCAAAACTAGCGATCCGCCCCGGCTTCGCACGGGTGCGATGCTGATACTAATTATACTACAAAATGTCTTTATATACAACATTCACAACTTTTTGTCATTAGACAATACAAACATGTTTTCATTTGAGGTTATTTTTGAAAGAGCGACATATTACAATTGGCCATGTGAAAAACACTCAACGCTCAAATAACAACAACGTTACAATCAGTTGCCTACAACGTTGACAGTTTGATACTGCGATAATGGTCATAACAAAAGATATCTTTACCGGAAATTGTAGGCGTTTAAATTGGAACGGTAAATCCGATAGTATCAGAGGAATTTGGGGAATCAAGACATCTTCTCCGGTACCACATCCGGTGAGTATTATGGACTCTATTATAAAAGTTTGATTTTACCAGCAAACGCGTGCTATTGCAAAGTTTAGGTGGATTCAGGTTTCTTAATAAAATATAATTTTTATAGGGACACGCCGCCTCCCCGGCCGGTACCACCGCAACCGCTATGTCCTAGCATTTTAAATCTGTATTATCTCTGAAAATATTCATTTAAATTACATGCTGTAAAGGGTCATATTGATCTACATTACATGCACAATGTACTAAAGGTACTTAATTAAATAAGAATTAATACTGTATTGTTTAAAATTGCTTCGTAAATAAGCCATTAGTTCTCGTAAAAAGTAAAGGATAAAAAATGGTTATTGTGGGTTATCCCTAAGAGATAAGACATTAATTAATTCATTCATTCAGACATCATTGCGGACTTTTTGTAGACCTTTTTAAGGTGTACAATACTTTGATGTATTTCGTAGGGTTCAGCCAGGGTTTGCAATGTAAGCGCAAAAAAAATGTGTTTATTTACGACATCACATTTTAGAGATTTCTGTCTAAAAATATCAGATTTCTCTACTATATTATGCATGTATATAAACCTGTATCTTGAATCACTCTATCCATTAAAAAAACGACATCAAAATCCGTTGCGTCGCTTTAAAGATCTAAGATAAATAAATAAAAATAAATAAAATAAAAAGCCTTTTATTTCTTGCCTAATAATAACAATAATTACAAAATAATAGTTTAAATAAGATAATTGCATGTAATCGTAAATTTAATATTTAATTAATTCATATCCATAACATTCAAAATTAACATAGGTACAGACAAACTACGGGCGACTCTGTTTTATACAATGTAATGATGTTCACAATACGTCACTGGGGCTTAACCTAAAAGCGCTTAATATTTTCATTCCTTTTTTCCTTGTAGGTTGTTATAAGAAATTCAGTTTACCTGAATGTAATATTCGTTCCGTTCAGACTCATTCGGAGTATTTCTGATTGCCCCTCCTGTGATGGTGTTGCTTACTAAATAAAACTTGACGTACTTAGGTACTTGTACTGACCTATTTCCTCTACAAGCAGGAAACAAACTAGTGAACAATATACTCGCAGTTTTAATTATTTGGAGGCCATGCTGGGACTGTACCTACCTAACCTAGTCGACCTGTTCGTACTCGATGTAGGAACGCTTTGATCGATAACATATCAAAAGATTTTATAAATGAAACGAGATCCCGACTCCCAGTGAAACGATAATCACGAATTGAAGAGATTTTTCAAAAGAACTGAAGGAGGCCCGGAACGCGAAATATTGAATGTAGTTAATAGGAAAACGAAGGCAAAAATGTCGGGTAAAAAATATCAACAAAAATACCTCAATAAAAATATGAGTATTATCTAAGAGTAGTAAAACTACAATCGTTGCGACATTCATGTTTAATGTGATGTTATGTATTACTGGAGCACACGAGGCGCTTTTAACTCTTAGGCTACTATCAATAAAGCGCGCCCCTGCTCGTAATGGTCAAGTAGGGAATCAAGTGCCGCCGGTGTGCACCTACCTTGAGAGTTAGGCCTGGCGCTCGCTCACCGGCTTACCGCGGCGGAAAAGCGAGGATTGTGAGTGTACGTGAGCTATCACCCGATAGCTGTACTGCAGTTGCTAGTCATGAAGAGGGTAGAACTAGTGGAGAGGGAACAGATGATAGGGCTAGACGGGTTAATGTATGCGATGAGCAGTAGTATTTCAATCATAATGTGAAACCGGCCGGTCAGTCAAGAAATGCATATCGATCCCTGCCTACGATAAAGCAATGCAACATGTAGTAAGGTGTACGTTTAACGCAGTTTAAGATAGGCAAGTACAGCTTTGTTAAAAAAAAAAACTTGTTTTCAAAATATTAGTAAGTAGTTCCAATATTAAAATCATGTGACATAAACTGCAAGTTCCATTGCGGCACAACATCGTTATCAACTGCGCCGTGTGCGCGGCGGGCCGGCAATGTATGACGAACCGCCACGTCGGCGTCGAGCCGTGTTGGGGACCGTCCGCCGGGGCACGACCGCAGTTTACTATAAATTGGGGAAACTTGATGTGATGTTACTGTGGGATCGTAAAGGTCAGAGTTGAGGTAAGCTACCAGAACATATTTCAGTCGAATGTGGGTACAATATGAGTTATTGTTTGACGATGTTGTAAACCAACTACAAACGAAACAAAGTTATTACAATTTCGAATCCATAACAAAATTTTCATCTGGTCAATAACAAAAGCTAAACTTATAAAGGGAATCATAACGAAGTTATGTTGTTAGTTTAAAAACATCAAGCAACGACTTGCACAAATTGCGAGCGCATAATCGGATCAGTTACACAGATCCGACGTGGTTGTATGGGAGAGAGGCACATTCAGATGGAAATATTCTGTGATTCAAACTGCGAGCCAAGAACTGCGAGATGGGTCGCTCACGGACGGCTCTCGGACGGCCCCTGATAGCCCCAGGCGGCCCTGGACAATGCTAAATTAAACCTTTTGCCGTACTCCAGGAATTAAACACCGTTGTTTAAGTTTCTATCAAAAGTACCGAGCGCCCCGCCTCCCCATAAAACCGAAACGTACTACGGACATCATTCCAACTAAAACTTCATAATTCATTGTTGATATTCTATCATCCACGCACAAATTCAAGCGATGATAACCAGCAATGTGTGTGATACATGGCACTATTGTGTATACATATCGCGTGTGATTGTGTCGCGGTGTGATGGATGCTGGTTATTTAAGTGGATCGTGGGGCGGCGCGCCGTAGGACAAGTGCGCGATTAATAAGTCAGGGAGGACCTCGTCCGTGTTTATTGTTATTTTTATTAAAATCCCCCGCGACGTGCCGGCCAGTCGTAAGTCCCGATGAAATAAAACAATTTACTTAAATTGTGAGGAGTCTTCATCACGACGACTCCTGTATTTGCAAACACAACTGACAATATACGTACATTTCGTTATTTGATACCATATGAGCGAAGTGGACGCGTTCATGTTGCGTAATTTCACCTACTAGACGTAGGATCGGAACCTCGTGTATCTATTACTATCTAATGGTCAGCTGTGAGTGTTACTTACGTGTCTGTGAAGTCATAATTTGTGACTCAACAGGAAAATATTTAGGGATGCCAGAACTAGATAGGTATGTGCTCAGTTTTACTTGTTAGTTAAGCAAAATGTGTATGAAGATACTCGCGTTGTCGTACATATTTTGTCGGAGAAAAGTAAACGCATGCGATTTAAAACTGTTTCTTCTTAAAGCATAATTAAGGGTGATTTTCGAATTGAGTATTTGGCGTTTGACTATACCAGGAAACTAATAGGAAAAAAATATAAAAATAATAGTAAAAATACCATTGTTCGAATTTTTAATTTCCCTCCATATTTTTTTGAGAGCCAAATTATATTATCGTGTCTCATTTAAAAATGGATCTGCATCGAGAACATTTTTGTGCGATGATTTTCTACGATTTTAAATGTGGACTAAAAACTGGTGAATCATTTGATCGACTTCAAATTGCTTTTATGGATGTAGGACCTACAAAAGTCCCGCCGCACCGCCGCACGCCGCCCGCGCGTACCGCTGGCATAGCGAGTTCAAGCGCGGTTGCCTTACTTTGGGGGGAGGAAGCATTCATAAGAGTCTACACGAGCACCTTCGCGTGAGGAGGATAGTTCACCGCTGGGTGCCGCACAATCTTACCGAAGCTCAGAAGCAGCCCAGTGTGGAGTGGTGTCGTGATATGATTAAAAAATTGGAAGCGGCTAGTTTTGGCGCGTTTACTACGTTGTGACAGGTGGGGAATCCTGAATTTATCAATATTATCCAGAAACAAAGCGTCAGTCGACAGTTTGGCTGTTACAAAACGAACCAACGCCTACGAAAGAGAAGCGATGGAAAATTTTGATCGCTAGTTTCTTCACTTTGACGGGGTATCTAATTTCAATTCCATTTCGAGAACAAAATAGCGTCAACGCCGAATGTATACCATTCGGCGTTGATGCTACTACGACTTCTTATTATTCCCTAAAATAAAAAATCTGCTGAAAGGGATACAGTTTTCATCGCCAGAAGACGTGCTAGCAGCGTTCGAGAAGGCCGTGGAAGAGATGTCTGGGGGCGGACTGGAAAACATGTTTCGAAAATTGGTTCAGGCGCATGAAACTTTGTATAGAAGCTGGTGGAGAATTCTTTGAAAAGATTTAATAAAAATATTTTATTCATAGAAGTTAGTTTTTTAGTTTTAGTTTCTGAGTGTCCCACGTAATGCTTCAACCACAGTAACTTCAACTAAATGCTTAATTCAAAAAACGTGAGTAGGTAAGAGTCGTAGGGGCCCAGCAGGGTCGAAGCCTACTGGGGCCACGAGTAGTATGAAAGTTTCGGGCCCTAGGACGAAGGCAAACAGGAGTGGGTTTTTAGTCAGTAAAAGTCTGTCACTATCACCCGCTCCGCCCAAGGGCGGGATTTGTTATTAGATGATTTTCTCGCATTAAAAAAAATAGGTAAGAGTGAGCTCTTTTAAAAATAAATTATACTTAGGACACCATCCACTGTATATTATCATCACATGGTCTAGCCAAAGTTTTTCGCTCCGCCGCTCGACTAACGGACGGATTACATTTACCTACATGGATCACAGTGAACACTAAACGAACCAATTCCACGCGCACGCAATCATTGTGTGAGAGCACTCGCGCTGGCGGCGTTTTTATTATTTAAATGTATTTCAGTATGTGTGCTAATAGCTCGCTTTACGATTTATGTACTGATTGGTTTAGATCCCCGTCTGCCGGAAATATGCGGAATACGTAATGTAGGACTCAGTACGGTTCGGATCAACGTTCAACTCAGTCTGTATTTGCATGCAAAATTCTACTGATTGACTAGTTTATTTTGTTTCTTACCTGATTTTTGCCAGCTCTTCGCTAGCGGGGATTTCAGAAGTGTCCCTATAAGTCTCTATTTCTGCAATTATTTCATGACAAGCTTTTTATTCGTTTTCGATATCTCTTTCCTTTTTCTACAATATTCTTTTAATCTCCAGTGTATAGGAGATCGTAAAATTTTTCCATCGTTTCATCTGCGAGGGCTAGTGAGGGGTGCCTAAGGAAGACGAGGCGAGGTCGTCTGGAAGAATCGCTTTCATTTAAATGCTGCAATCTAAATGCATGTAACCGATAGTCAGTTTGGCCCCCGCCCCTGCAGGAAGATCATACACTGTATAAAACGGCCGAGTTATTCCATACACATATGTACATTCATAGTGCGAGTGCAGCAATCATACTGCTGAGAAGTTTTTCAAAGTATTGTATTTGTGAACAAGCAACAAATTCAGTTAAGTGATGCAAATGCTATCCCTAAATTCTACAGTTGTGTGTGTAGATCGGTCCAAAATCACGATACTATAAAATAAAAGAAAACATTCAACGTTCCAGTGAATCAAACTTTTTTTTAAAAAGCCTTCAGTACCAATAGTTGTTTATAAGTCGTTGTACTGTGGGCTGTTCACAATGAAGAGCGGAGCAGTGTGAAGCCGCGTCGTTGTACGCTGAAGCAGTTGCATTACTGACAGCCATTCTGTACCATTGTGTGACGTTGTGTGGCGGCTCCATGAATACACAAGCACTCCACTCACAGCGTGTAAAAATATTATTCCGAGCGGGTGCCATTTGGCGCGAGCGCGTGTTCCAACTCCCACCACACCTATGTACCTTGTAGTTAGCGTATACGATACCGAGAATACACGCCAGAAGATATGTTGCAACGCAACACCTGTCATCCTGGTAACTGATCCAGTGCCTCCTTTAATAACGATGCAGTTGGGAAGATGACGACGTTAGTGTCAATCTGAGTACTAAGCTAGTTCTGGGATCACAAGTCGTGATGTATGCAGGTTGCCAACTAGTTTCGACTGTGAAGTTCAATAAATGCTTTCATTTTATTTTTAAGTTGACAATTACTATTACCATATTTTTGACATTTTATAATATTCAGGACATTAAAATTATTATATAGAATTTGACATTTGATAGTGATAGTAGATATTGGTGACTTTGATTTTTATTACTTTGACATTTTATCAATGTGCATGGACCATTAAATTACTTTATGGTGATAGCAGGTATTGGTAACCTCTGATGTCACATTATTATGACATTTTAAATTAATTATTATATTTGCACTGTATTAATATTTGCACACCACAAGTTATGGTAGAATGTAAATGGGCCTAACTAAAATTAAGATCATACTACTTTGTACACCTACATTCTAGCAAATAAATAAATTATTATTATTATTATTATTATTATTATTACTAGCTGGGCCGCCAGACACCAATAAAGCCAGCAGTCGTTGGTAATATTTTATTCGTAGAATGTAGAGAGTCACAGTGAACCTTCTGCTTACAATTACTTCGTAGTCGAACAGTTCCAACGCAATGCGAAATTACTCGAACACGCTGATAAATTTTCTTAAATAATAACGATTTGGACGTATTAATTTGTCTGAATCACACGCCGTTCGTTGATGTTCAACAAATTACTTCTCGATGTGTACGAGGTCACCTTTGCCCTGATTACTCGCAGCGCGCTGGCAGCGTCAGGCTCTTGGATGCCTTCCAGCTAGTTTACAGATAGCTCGCAGTTCTCTACGATCCATTTCTTTCCAAGATGGCGATGTGTGAGTACGCTCCTGTTGTACGAATACGGGAGTATCTCATACGATGCTGCTTGTGCCATTTTGTTGCTTCTCGTGTGTTACTACTAGTACTACTACTACTTACACTACTTACATGTAGAGTGCTGCAGTAGTAGCGCTGGGATAAAATCAACAACATTTTACTTTTCATAGTTCGGTCCGGCGGCATAGGTTTGAACTTGTTCATGCTTCAGTGTAATTACTGCATTGTTAGTTCAATAAGTAGTTAGGCGACTCGGCGCGCGGCGCGGCGTGTCGACACTCTACAATGTACCGCGGCGTCATTACGTCTGCGGCCGTTTAGCGCTAATTGGCGTCAAGCATCAACTAACCGCCGCCACTGGAGCCCACGGCGCCGTGCCTAACACGTTTAATCGCAACTTGTATCGCCGTGTGACGGGACGACTACTCGAAGTGTAAACAGTATAGTCACGTCACGGCTCGTCACTTGGCACACAAAATAGTAGATTCTATGAGTTAGTGTTGCCCAGTCTTGCTAGAGGCTTGGTGACAACCTGACACAGTTATTACCAGTTGATTCAATGTGATTTGATATCTTTTGGGTGATCATAACATTTTACCGCACTTTTATTTAGTTTCATCTTTCGGTATAGTAAATATGTATATCAATTTTCAATTTATGTTGATAAGTGTTATTTCTTCCGGCATCGCGACAACTCGCGCTCCGCTGAACAGAATACGGTCATTAGACACGTTCCTCCGCTCAGACGCGCGACGCGACGCCGGCGCGGCGTGCAAGCATGTGCGGCTTAAGATGATCAGACGCGCACGGAGCACTCATGTGGACTATTTACTGCTAATAATGTCAGCGCTCACGACTTATGAACAAGTACTGACATCTTATTTACAAGTTTAATATCCAGCTAGAGTGACGTACGTTTTGATCTCCCGCGCTGGCGCGGCGAGGGCTCATCAAAGTGGCTGCCGTTCGTTTACCCAACTCATCGGAAGCGGGCTCGGGTTATGAGTTGACGAAGTAGAAGCTCGTTAGGTAGTTTAATTCGGCGATGTACTATAATCCTCCGACGGGATCCAATTACTTGCGTGAACCGCAGCGACCGCCTCCTCCTCTCCCCCTCTCTGTCCGCGGCTCACTGTGTACACTTCTAGTTAGTTGTCGGTGATGTTGTGGAGCGACCTGCGACACCCTGGGCCATACTGTGCTAGTGTAGGCGTGTTGGCGAGAGCGTGCGGTCAAAGTTAAACTAACTACCGGCGCCGCGACACCGCACCGCGTTGGCAACGTGACGCTACTACTACTGCCTACTTTTTAGTTCAGAGGCGTATGATATACCTTTAAACTAAAAAGAATCATAAAATGCTATAAGGTGAAGCGCGGCCTTTGATACGCTATTCATAGGCATGCGCCGCCGGCCCCCCGGCCGGTACCACCTCAACCGCTATGTCCCTGCATTATAAATCTGTAATATCTTTGAAAATATTCATTTAAATTACATGCTGTAAAGGGCCATATTGATTTATATTAAATGCACAATGTATTTAAGGTACTTAATTGGATAAGACATTTCATTAGAAACCTCTAAAATTATCAGTGTTCTTCTGCTATATTATGCATGTACGAGTATTAACTGTAAACATTATTACTGTTCATTTAGATATCTGCCTTCACGCTACACAGGAGCGAGCGAGCCTGCCCCGACGTCCCGCTCGTCCTCAACTCAATGGACCGCTCTACACAATCCGCACGCAAAAAAATCACACAATTCTCGTGTGAATTTGAAAATCAATCCAATCGCGCAAACGGTAAAGAGGTACTGCGCAGTACCTCGGGTAGGTTACCCACCTAGCTCGCCACCTACGTCAGTACCTATCGGCGAGTCAATAAAACAAGCTCAGCCCGAATACGTGTTCCATGAACCCGGGGATCACGAGCAGAAGAACCAGTCGTCATCAGCTCTCTTCGATGGGCTAGGCTCTTGTAAAATTGTCATTTATACCACCGCGAGGGTTATGACATTGGGTTTACTTTTAGGATGGAGATAAAATGGTGAGTCTAGAAATTATGGTGAATATTCAGCGATGTCAATCGACCTCGGGCTAACCACATGCTGTTATATATCAACATTGCTCTGTCTCAGCTGGTTCGTGTGTAGTGGAGCTTCTGTGCTCGTACATGAAGTTTAGCTAGTTACGTAGGTAGGTGCTCAGTGGGGATTACACAAATCTGCTATTTGCCGGGCCATTGGGCGCGCCGGGCCGCCCGCGCCGCGCCGGCTGTGCCCCGCGCGCCACGCACACACGTGCCGGCGTCAAACTACTACTTCCGTCATCATTACGTTACAGACCGCAGACCTCAAGACTTATAAGAGCGGGAAGCGTGATTACAAGATGTATTTCCATATTTCATTTAATTATCATTGTTTTGCTATTTCATATTCCAAACAATAATTCCGAGTACGACCATTTGAAACATTCATCTAAATAATTAAGAACGACTAAAAAGTTTACAAGTTTCCAAACTGCTGCGATTTCGCCCATCATAAAGTTTATAATATTCGCGAACCGTCGCCTTTCCTCCATACTTTACTTTTAGGATAGGTTTCCTTTTCATTCAAATAGCGTGGGCAGGTTCGCGTGGCCCGCTAGGCAGCAGCTTGTGACTGGCAGCATACACAGCATCGTCCCCGGCGGGGCTGTAGCGGTGCTGCGTATGTGCTCTAATATAAACATAAACATAAAAATATGTCGTGGAGAACGAGATTTAACTATAAAGTTTTTGTTTTGTTATTATTATAGTAACTACCAAAGGGTGTAACGCCGTGACGTCATTTCTTATGGCGCCACGTGGGCAGAGTCATATTAAAGGGGCTGGGACCCGGGAAGAGAGTGCAGTATCGCTTGCACAGCTTCGAGGGCTGAACCTTTAATACGAAACTGTCGGTTAATCCGTATATTCGTAATTATTTAGTATAGGTACTTACAACACTATTGTGAACTATAAAAGTGACTTTATAACTAATTGTGAACTGTGAAACTGACATTATAACTAACTGAAAAACTCAAGTGCATAGTTATTGAAAATTCCTTCGCGATGAATCCAGTACCACTGAATCAAGATGATGACGGTCATATCGCTCAGCCACTCCTGGCGCCGTCAAATATTTATTATGGAACATAAAACAATTGACAATAATGACATAGGCAACGATGGCAGCTGCAAAAGTTATAAACTGTGTCGCAACTATCAATGCCCATCTATTAAGATGTTAAGAAAACAATGTCCCAGACATAACAATAAGTGTGTAGTATGTAGTGTGTGTATATGTGTTGTGTGTGTATATGTGTTGTGTGTGTGTGTATGTATTAATACTTTCTAAGGTTCCACAATTTTCTCAGTATCACAGCATGAAAGTTTTTTTAACCAATCAGTCAAATTCTTTTTAAGGTCATTTCGTTTTATGTGGTAAATATTGTCGAGTTTGTTTATTTTGTTGTAAATTTTGGAGCTGATGAATTTGAAATGCCCTTTCGCCACTGCTACTCTACAGGCTATTATTTTGCAGACTCTGTCTGAGAGGAGTTTGGCAGTACTAAAATTTGGTTCATAAGGTTCAAGGTTATGTTTCCTTAGCACAGTTTGCAGAAAAAATATTTGCCTAATCGTAAGCACGTTACACTCCAAGTAAAGAGAGAGAACCTTTAGTACAGCCCTCTGTGCCCTTTCTAATCCAAGCATTGCGGTTTTGTGGGTTCCTCCCCATGAGATCACGCAATATCCTATAATTGATTGAGTGAGTGCAAGGTAAACTGTCATGAGGCATTTAAAATCAGCGACCGCCCTAAGCTTTTTAAAGACGTAGATTAATCTACGAATGCGAGTCAATATCTATCAATGATTACTCCGAGATATTTAATATTGTTAGTCCGATCGATGGGTATACAATTGCATTTGTTGGAGTTGGACGGAGTGCAGATGTGTGCTCTGATTTTAAGGGAGTTTAGGGGTTGACTTTGAATGACCAGGCATTTAAAGTCAACCAGTGAAAGTTATACACTTTGTCTTGATAATGTTGAAGGTTAAGAGGTTTGTGTTTAGCCCATTCATGACCACGCTTAGAACATGCTAGGCTTTACTGAACGTGTCGGACCAGTCATTTCCGTGAACAATAAGACCTATATCATCGGCGTAAGCTATTATTTTAGAGTTAGGCAGGGATAGTTGACACAGTTTATTCATATAAATGAGGAAGAGGATTTATTTATTTTTTTATTTATTATTAAGGTAAAACCAACAGCTTCTGTGTACAGCATTTTACAGGTAAGGGTAACAATTGGCCTAAGTCCTACACAGTCGCCAATTACAGGTCAACCAGCATTCACAAAATATAACTAATACATGAACAAGATCAAAATCATATATTGCTAAGAATAAGAATAAAGCAACAAAACAATTAGCAATAATCGAAATATCAAATAATTTAAATAACACAAATAATCAATTAAAGTAAACAAAAGAAAAACAATAATGGCAATTGAATCAAAATTAATAATCAAATCATACAAATTATCAGAGCAATCAAAAATATATAATCAAGAAAATCAACATAATCAAAATATCAAAGTAAGCAAAATAACCAACTTAATCATCAAAATAATGTGATCAATTGGAATACTTAAAATAGTCAGTATTATTAAAAATGACAAAGTAATCTACAGTCAAAATATCAAAGTAATTATAAATTAATTTAAATTATAAGTCAATGTAAGCAAAATAATTATAACAATCAGAATAATTAATTAAAGTAGTCAAAATAATCAAACAATCAAAGCAAATAAAGTAATTATAAATTAAATTAAATTAATAATCTAATAAATCAACATAATGAACTAAACTAAATCAAAATTTTCAAAAGATTCAAATAATAACAAATCATGATAAAAAAAAAACAATCATGCACTACACAAGTTATAATTAACAGGTTGTGTTCTTCGGTACTCCAGTACTCTGGATCTAATGACTTTTAAGGATTCGTGGTAGATATCAAGGATAGGATTGGCCCAAGTACATTGCCCTGTGGCACACCAAATATTACCTTCTTTTTATGCTTATATAATTTTCAATTTTGTGAGCAACACCACGAATTCCTATTTTTTCTAGCTTTGTGAGCAATCTGGGTACAGAAACAGTGTCGAAGGCTTTGAAAAGGTTCAGGAAGATGCAAAGTGTTTTATTTTATTTAAATGGTTTATTATTGTATCTGTAAGGTCTAAGACGGCATCGTCCGTAGATTTTACAGTTATGAAGGCAAATTGGTTGGGAGCTAAAATATGGAATTTAGTGAGAAAATTTGTAAGTCTAACGTTAATTACTTTTTCAAATATTTTGTGTAAAAAGAACCGATATAGGCCTATAATTAACGACACTGCTCTTGTCCCCAGTTTTGAATATTGGATGTACTGTTGCGGTCTTAAAAACATTCGGAAATACACCAATAATATCATGCTCGTTCCAAATTCTACACAGAGCTTAGCTCACACATTACACTTATGAGCAGACTGCTGGTATACGTTTATTAAAGCAGTCTAATAACGACTTCCATGTATCTCAAAACTTGTATCAGCTAACATTATGTAACTATCAAATTACGTTTCACGACACAAATCGCCTATTCTTCAAAATACTCTTTGTGAATCTCTGGGTCGGCGGTCAGTGACAGCTGACTGACGAGGCCAGCGGAGACCGCATCACTGACTAACCCTTTTCTTCTTCGCGTTGTCGAGCTAATCGCCAGCACTACCGCACCGATGTTCACAGAAGGACTACACGCACAGAAGGACTTTTTCTTTCCTGGCCACACTGACCAAGTGACATGTCTAATTTGTATTCTGTATTTTAAAATTTAATTTAGATAGTATTTAAGTTAATTGTTTGTGTAACCGTAATATAATTGCATAAATAATCAGGATTATCGTTTTCCTCGAAAAATATTTAGTAAAACACGAGTTCTCGGTGCCAACAGGTTATTACCGGTAACCTTAAACGAACAGCTGACGTTTGAACTACGGAATTTCTCGAAGAGTGTATTGTTTTCTTATTTTATAATAGCACACTTGTCAATTTTAGTTAAAACACAATATTTTTTTAATGGTTTATTTCAGAAAATTTACGTAAATATCTTCTGCAAAACTGCAGTACAGTTTGTCGGCAGTGTTCTCGTTAATTCTTAATTGATAAAGACAGTAAAACATTACAAGTATTATAATCCATCTGTTCAGGCGATCAACCAAACGCAAACATTCCTGACACGTCCCTTATCTAAAAGTTGTATAAAATTTTTATCTGAAAATGTTTACAATTTGTTATTTACATATACCGATGTTTGGTAATTAACTAAATTTAAATAATCTTTGTATGTCTTTTAAATTTTATAAAAAAGTTTTATCTTTTTAATTTAGTTAATACAATATATTCCACAACTATCACACAACGCCATCTAGGCCCAAGCTAAGCAGAGCTTGTGTTATGGGTAATAGACAACTGATAAACATACTTATATATTTCTAAATACATACTTATATAGATAAATTACACCCAGACACAGAACAAATGATCATGCTCATCACACAAACATTTATCCTGGGTGGGAATCGAACCCACGACCTCCGGTATAGCAGTCAGGACCACTAACCACTAGACCAACATGCCAGTCATCCAACAGCCAATTTACTTAACACTAAGCGTGTTGTGTCGAAATAGTTTTGTTTACATTGTAGAAAACAAAAAAGACGTTTTAATTCATAATTTGGTTAATTTAATTTTATCCAGATAGTATTATACTGGTCAACAGCGCTGGTCTTTATTTTGCATTATTACATTGGTCATTATTTTGATAAAAAGCTATTAAACCAGACCTTCACATTATAATCAACATTATCATAAGGCAATAAAAAGCAAGAAAACTCAATCATTATTAGTTTTTCAAGCCAATTCAGCAGTCAACCTCATTTCTTTACCGAACTGCACTTGTTCTTATTTTTCCCCATTCATTTCCAACTTTTTTTAATTTTGTCATCTTTTTGGTTCTCACTGTTTCTTTTATTTTCATTTACTGTTACTTATTCTGAAACCATGCCTGCGATGACCCGTATGGCAACAGCTCAGGATATGGAGCTTAAATTGAAAATTGCCCTTCAGGAGCTCAAAGAATTAAAACTCCAGTGCCAGCAAATATTGCAAGAGAATGAGAAGAGTGAGAGAGAAATAAAGAAGATAGTCTTCAATAAGAGTCATATTCTCAAATGCTGCAATACTGCAGGTCCAAAACTGGTTCACTGTTAAAAATCTAGTTTTAAGCGGGAAAAAACATACTTTTTCATATTCTTTCTCACCGTACTGGGTTTATGGCTAATTCTTACGCTGTCTCTACCATAAAACTCTGGAATGTGCTTTCCCTTGACATTAAAAAAGCTGACAGTAAATTTTGCTTCAATCGTTTAATTCGGAACTACTACTTGAAGTCCTCTCAACCTTAGTTCGGTCTTCGTCATAATTGTTATATTTTAAGTTCTTCTAATTACAATGATTTCATATATATCATAGTATTTATTAGTTTATTATATTAGAATATATACGTATTTTATTATTATAAGCCACTTAATTTAACGATACTACATTCTATTTCAAATATCTGTTATTTATTTATTGTGCACACCTACCACAGTGTTGTCTTTTTTAACCCAAAGGTTGACTGGTAGAGAATACCTTGCGGTATTAAGTCCGTCTATGTACCACCACTGTACATGAAGTTAAAATAAATAAACGAATAAGTAAAAAAACTAAATGCTTAAGATTTTCCTTACCGAATGTCAGAAGTAGTGATTGTGACATAAGTATTGAACAATGAAAAACTAGACTTTGTCGATAAAACGATTTTCCTGGGGATTACGCTTGACTCAAGGCTACAATGGGGTCCTCATTTAACATCTCTTGCAGGACGGCTTAGCTCAGCTGCATATGCTGTTGGAAAAATCTGCCAATTTACGTATGTTGATACAGCTAGACTAGTTTATTTTAGTTATTTTCATAGTATCATGTCATACGGTATCCTACTATGGGGACGGGCTGCAGACATCGACTCAATCTTTATACTACAGAAAAGAGCCATCAGAGCTATTTACAATCTTCGTCGCTGCGATTCACTAAGGAAACTATTTAAGGATATTAACATCATGACGGTGCCTTGTCAATGTATTTATGAAAACATTATGTACATTCGAAAAAATCTTTATCTTTTTAGCAAAAGAAGCGATAGACATAATTATGTTACAAGAAATAGGTACCAATTAGTTCAACTAGGTTTCAGACTGGCTAAAGTGCCCTCTTTTTTTATGGAGTACTGTTTGAAATAAATAAAATACCTCCCCAAATATTAGAACTCATTGAAACGAAATTTAAATATTGTGTTAAACGCACACTTTGTAGGCAAGCATATTATTATTATAAGTTGGAGGATTATATTCAAGATAAAAATGCTTGGCTTAATGCTGGTCTAGCTCCACTATCACCCCTAGGTGTAAAAAATGTATTAGTTTTGAAATTATTTTTTTTTTTTTTTATTATTTCATGTAAACTAGTGCTTGTTTGACATAAATGCATGCAAATGCATGGCAGTTGAGAGTTTGTCATGCTCACTCAAATGTTTCACTGATGGTGGCGCATGTGTTGGATCATTCGGTTCCCTTCAAAATGGTTGAGCTGAGTGGTGCTAATATTCGCGTCATGTCCGTGAACGGGCGTTGTCAGTTAAGACTGGTCATCTCTTAGCTGCCAGTTGCTTTTTTAATATCTTTATTAAGTTTTTATTTTTTATTTATTTACATTGTTCTCACATGATAGCGACAAGAAAGATGTAACCGAGATATTTGTAATTACAAAACATGATTGAAAAGAGTGTCCATGGAAATTCTTGCACATGGAGAAGATCCATAGAGATCTATGCTTTGGAATGTGCAATTAGCATCATTTCTTCTGACTGACTGACTTCTTGATATTTGAAAAGTGCCTGTAAATGGTTTATTTGAAATAAAATCTTTGAATCTTTGACTGCTAACAATATCACTGAAGCATTTAATTCTGCAGTATAAGTGGCTCAAAAAAGTTTCGGTTAAAACAATTAAAGTTTTTAGATTAGTGTGACCTCGAGCAGTATTCAGCGTGCCTATGGCATGATTTGTTTAGTCATCGCGTCTCGCGAACTAATGCTTATCACTCGGCGCCGCTTGTCGACTGACACAGTTTACAGTTACAGCGCGACGTCGCAACTTAGTTAACTCTTAGCGAAGCATCATTAATCTGTTTGTTAGCTGTCGGCTGCTTCAATACTGCGCCTGATAGCTTTCAATTAATATCCAGTGCATAACACGTCGCCAGACTCCACGAAGCACTTGTGAATGCAAAGCGTCAGCTTATCTCTGTGAAAAATGGTTTTATCACTAATAGCCACGTGAGCCAGATGAATTATTGAAGAGTTCGGTGTTAGTGCGGTGGTAGCGCCACATATCGACATCAAAGAGGGTCGCGAGGGACGCGCCGAGCATATTGATAATATTTGTGTGGCGCTCCTCTAGCGAGCCAATCCTGACTGCGATTGACATTCATTACGTGATGGATTAAATTATGTTATGTTTGATTCAACGAATCGTGCTTGACCGGACCGCACAACCGGCGGGGTCTAGAGCTGGCTGGTGCCGTGATAAGGGCTCTCAACTGGACAGCTTTTAAAACTTAAATATACACCCTTTTGTATAATTTAATTAACATAAACCCGTCGCAGCAAAATAACGCCGACATGTTTACGACACTACTCCAAACATACATTGCACAATATTCGATGTACTGACGAAATAGGAAATAGGATCGCCTTTGTTTAATTACTGTCACAGTACCACAAACACTAAAATTTGTAAGGCCAGGTCCTAAGTTCCGAATGCTTAAGAAAGTCAAACTGGGCGACCCACTATCTTCAAAGCTGTTCACCAGCACCCTAGAAGAAGTTTTCAAGATGCTGGCAAACAAAAAAGGAAGGTATTTGCTTCACTGAGGACCTATGTCCTCAGTGAACAAGACAAGAGACAAGAAGACCCTTCCTCTTGTCTCCCTTTGCCACTGGACTAGAGCAAATGTTACAAGACCTAAGCGACTCGAACCTTGAGGTAGCATAATAAACAGGCCCTTTTCGACCCACCGCGGTACTTCAGCTGGTGCGGAGGAAGAAAACTATGTCCCTCTTGCTGGTGCGGAACGATTATTTCAGGTGTTTGTAAGAATTCTACAAAGACAAATATATATATTTCAGCTTGTAGTCAAAATTGTAGGTATTTCACATCAAAACATCACGGCAGGTTCTTTTCGGCCTACCACGCACTGACGGTGAAATACATCCGGTCATCCTGGCATTTTTTTTGGAATAATAAAATCGTCAAATTTCTTTAAAGACTTCCTACCACTAACAACATTCGGAAACGGATCAGTTCTGTCTAAGATTACCTTGTGTGGTCAAAAAGACAAACATTTTATAACGTAAGTTCAGACAAATAATTTGGTCGAGCTCTAAAATATAAGAAATAAAGTGAGAAAAAAAGGACGACGCTGAAAGATTTGCCGGATGGTATGATAAATACGAAAAGGGTTGCACAGACGTGCGGCGCGAGGCGCGGATCGCGATTCAATAAGTGCGTGTCCTCCACCTCCCCCCCCCCCCCGCCCCTCCCTTCAATCGACCGCTGCATACATTATCCCGACAGGCGACAGCCGGCCGCTCGTGTGAGCTACACTTTATGTCTTATTATAACAGTTTGACACAAACTGTTTCATTGGCCTCTAAACTTCCACGAGAGCATGAATGAATACTCTAAAAAGATGGATAGCTTCGTGTGGCATACAGATTTGAGAATCGGTTCAGTCCCTATTTACCCACTAGAAATAATACACTTTTTGAAGGCATCATAATTGTACGATATATTTTAATATTACAATTTAAATCCGATGTTTATCATAATAACAGAGTTATTTTAAACTTATTTCTATCTGAAGTATGTAAATTTAACTCGACCTCAATTAGCTTTGCAAAAAAAAGAAAATAAAATCGCACTATTAAGAGAGAGTACAATCTGCTACGCCGTAGCTATCGTAGCGTGTAGCCGTGACGTCATTTACATCGTAGCTGTCGTAGTGCGTAGTAGTGACGTCGCCTACGCCGTAGCACTTTTTCATATCTGACACTTTTTGTTTGGCACACGTACGTATGAACGATTTAGTGCTGAGGACTTTTTTATCCTATTTTCGCTCAAACTATCAACGGTTGGGCTTACGCTTAGTCCTTATAAATGAGTAAATAGGTTACGAGGCCGATCGGCCGACCCCGCTCACTCACTCGCCTGTTAAACCCGTCCGGATAGATAGCCACTTGTTTTTCACACACACTGACTTTATTCGCCTGTTATACCTCCCGCAGTTTTTTGATGTTTTGCTTTCGAAGTAAATACTAATTTTATTTTGTAATTGAACATTCATTTCTATTTTGTAACAAAAATTTAAACAATGATGCGATCTCAAGAACTGTCGATGTGTCATAGTGTGTGTGTGTGTGTGTTTTTGCAGCTGATACGTCTTGCAGTCGTTACTAGGAACCCTCGCGCCGCAACAACTCCGCTTTTGCAGATTTCTGTAGAAATAAGCATTACCTTTGTTTTTTCTATTTTCTTCTTTTTACCTTTTACTTTATGTGTCTATATGAATAGTTAAATAAAGAAATATTTAAAGTAACACGAACAAAAGGTGGTGAGGCTTGGTGCATTCACCTCCAGGACACAAACACTGATTCTAAAGAAAACATAATCTGTTTCAGGGACGATAAATATGTGGAAGCTTGTTATTAGAAACCTTCCCTACGTATGTAATATAATGTATTTGTTAATAGTCTATAAACTTTCTGCAAAAACAAATAAACTGTCCCACCCATGGGACTGTGATTCAAGAGACAGTGCCGACCGAGACAGGCGGCGCCGGTGGTCGCGCCTAACGCGTACCTAGTAGATAGTCGGTAGCTAGCGGGCACTTAGTGAGCACTCGCGGCCGCGTGAAACTTTTATCAGCTGGCAGGCGAGCGCGCGTGTGGTCCTCACCTCGCTGTGTGCCAGCACGCGTGCGGTGCAGAAGCTTCACTGTTGCTCGTGTTGCAATGTTTGACATTTGTTTGTAATGTGTGCAGGTAGCCAGTGAGAAACTAGTCAACGCTGTGCTTATTAATGTTTGTAGTAGATTTTTGTAACGGGCTCTAGAAATGATATTACTTGAAAGTACGGTTCATACACATTCTTCTTCGTAGAAATTAACACTTGGAAACGTGAAACTATCTTCATCTTTTTTGCCTGACCAATCTTGACAGTTTAAAAGTACCTGTAAATGGTTTATTTTCAATAAATGGTTTGAGTTTGGGAAAAAAATTAAAAAGATAATTAAATAAAGCACACAGGCGATGTCACTGGTTTAAAAGTACCTGTTCTCTCTACATCATCAAGCCAATTTGAACCACGGAAATGGAAAATCATTCAATGGTATACCCGCTCTTTTGTGTCAGACTTTTACTGACTAAAAACTCACTCCTGTTCCTTCGTTGCCTTTCATTTTAATTTAATATTTTAAATCGGAACATAGTCCATACTTCCATACTTAATATTATAAATGCGAAAGTAACTCTGTCTGTCTGTCTGTCTGTCTGTTACGCTTTCATGCTTATACCGCTGAACTGATTTAGATGAAATTTGGTACAACGATAGAATAGAGCTTGAGAAAGAATATAGACTATAAATTATCACGTTATTTGCTATGAGGGATGAGTAATATTCCAAAATATTGGTATTGAACGACATTTGCCGTGAGTTCGATCCCCAGTTATAGTAATAATTTTTGTGAGTATTTTGTCGTCTTTTTGCATATAAGATACGATAATACTTCGATTACAATAATAAAAGGACTTTTAGCATATTTTTAATACATCATATACATTTTTAATTCATATTTTTGTAAAAAGTAATCAAAAAATGTAATAAAATGGAAGCGGTAAAACAATTTTTTTTTTCATTTAGCTACAAATTTAATACCTTAGATGAAAATCGTCACGCTATCATCCACAAAGGGTTAAGCAGACAATCATCATCATCTTCCTGCCCTTGTCCCGTGTTATTTGGGGTCGGCGCAACATGTTTTTTTCTTCCATTCTGCCCTGTCATTCGTCATGCTATCACTAACTTCCTTTTCTTTCATATCACTCTTCACACAATCCATCCATCTTTTCTTTGGTCTCCCTCTCCCTCTCCATCCATCCACATGTAAACTCATAACTCTTTTAGTAACATGCGTTTCATCCCTCCTCTTCACATGACCATACCAAGACAAACGATAAGCAGACAATGATGACGTTTATATAAGAACACCTATTTTAGACAGGAACCAACGAACACCGTAGCGCAGTAGTCTCAGGGTTAGATCGACACGTAGGGGGATAGTGGTTCAAGTCTTAGGATATATATATATTTCGTTTTTGTTATTGTTTTATTTATTTTACTGTAAAGAAGAAATTCTTACATATTTTGCGTTTTTACTATTGTTTTATTGATAGTCTGGTTTCTACATCAGCACTTTCGAAGCAGTCTAGCAGATTTCCGAGACCGACCTTCACTATACATGACAGAAATCCAGCGGTTATGCATTCAGACGTCTATTTATTGAACAGACAGAACAATTTATCAATCCTGTTTTTTATTTTCACTTTTTAACATATATAATTGTTATAACTTTAGTTAAGTAAGGACTACCAACCCAAACCACCAAAACAGAGCAAGAAAAGTAAATTATATGTATTTCGTAGTTGGTGTTCTATGGTTCTGCCTATAGAGTTCCGGCGGGATCTCATGGTGGAATGGTGACAGCGAGTGTTGCAACCCAGTGCTGGGCACGCCATAATTATGGCAGTAAGTCCCCTCTTTGTACCTTCCGAATGACGCAGGTCCTCACCGGACATGGTAAGTTCGGGAGGTTCCTGCACCGAATTCGAGCGGAAGAAACGCCCAGGTGATTCACCATTGGGTGGACCGCCCGGAGGACACGGTGGAGCCTACAGTAGAGGTGTACGCCGCCTGGGCAGAGCAGCGCCGTGTCCTCGTGGGGGCGATCGATGGCAGTGATCTCTTGCGCCGGGCCTTGGTACAGGTACAGGCCATGGTCCGGAGCGAGGAGGAGTGACAGGCGGTCGCCTCCTTCTGCGAAGCAGTAATGTTAGCAAAGGAGGCGGCCGCACGAGCAAGGCAATGGCTTTCGCGCCCCAGTCGCCGGGATTCCGATCCCGATTTCCGGCCACCGTAGGCGCGGGTAGCTCGCCGTCCGATCGTCCGGTAATCGTCCGGACTGAGCCCAAGTCGTCGACGGCGCGTAGTGTTCCACGCGCGCCTCAAGGAGATGTCAGCAACCCAGCCCAGCAGGGTCGAAGCCTTATCTATATCATTGTGGTCTGGTTTCCGCACTTAGTCCTTATCGGACCATTGTGCGTTGGGTCGTAACCTACTGGAGCCATGGGTGATGCGGAAGAGATTCCCTGAGAGGGCCCTGGAACAATAGCAAAGAAGGAACAGGAGTGGATTTTATGTATGTTTCTTTCTGGTTTATGTTATGATAAAACAACGCTGAATGATTTTAAAATTATTGGTTCATTAGATATACTGAAAGTATATTATACCGTAGTTATCTTTTCACAACACTAAACAAATGTTATTTAACGTAAGCTATCAAAACAAAGTGGATAAAGTAGTTTTCAGTTGCCAAAATGTATAAAGAGTCTGTACAGAGTTGACCCTGAGGTCGATACCCATAGTTTTTAGTGTCTGCACCTTTTTCTTTTAAGTAAAAAATCATCAAATGCCTTCCCCGGTTCTGGGTAAAGCGAGAGTTTGTGTCAGACTTTTACAGACTGCAATCCACCTGTGTTCCTTTGGTTGCCCTTAACACCTTTTACTTTTAGGGGTAGGCAGAACCTAAGAACATCAACTACTGCAACGTCAACATGTCTGTTTCTGTTTATTGACGTTCATAAGTTTATTTGCTGTGTATCATTTACGAGTTTTCTATTATTGGTGTGCCAAATAAATAAATAAAAATAAATTGTATATCTGGATATAACAAATACATTTTGCATATGTTTACTGGAATTAATTTCCGTTAAATGAATTAGCTGCTTTCGGCATGAATCACAAGCACAGAATTATCAATTACGTTTGTGCATTTTTACTAACATGACGCAGACGAAGTCGCGGGTAACAGCTAGTTTTTTTTATATATATTAATCTAGTGCTTGACTGCGATCCCATCTGATGGTAAGTAGTAATGCAATCGTTGATTAATATGTTCTGTAAAAGTAAAACCTTTCAGTTGGTCCTGGTAGTTTGTTTGTTAAGTAAGTGATTGTATTGGGTACATTTTGTAATATTTTGCAACTACCGTATATTTTCTAATTTGTTTTTGTTTACATCAAGTCAATGTTACCGATATATGTCACTCACCTACTATCACTTCAGGTTTACGTTCCGTAACACTGCACTGACAACCGTGTTTAAAATAAGAATAATTTTCATTTAGCTCCGTTACCTACCCTACCTACCTACTTTAAATTTTGTTCATTTCTTAGTAGTTAACTTTACATAGACTACAGGATCAATTAACATAATTGTTTGTTATTTTTACTTTTAATTTCCTGTAAAGCTCAACTGGCAGGTGGACTTTTACATCATCTGCATAGTCATATATTTTTTTACATTTATATTAGGTGTTATAACATCGCCTTGGACTAGTCTGTAAAGGTGTTATAATGTAATATTTTTATTTGATGTTTTATTTATATAATTCAATAAAAACACTTAACTAATCAAAACTATATATACACTAAAGGCAAAAACTATTAGCTAAAATATGGTGTCATAAAATTCCTCCACATCGCTGTCGACTGGAAGTGTGCCCAAAATAAATAAATAATGCCTAGCCCTGACTGTGGCAGTGATACTGATAGTTTTTATTCTCTAAAAAGAGATGATGAAAGCTTTGTCTTTAGCCGACACTTTGGTTTCATTATTTTCCGATGTCTCTGGGAATTTTAATGTAGTCCACATAAATGCCCAGAATATTCCGGCACATTTCCCCCATATGCTGGCCAATTTTGACGTAAGTGTATTCACGCAATTGTTGTTTTTGAGTCATGGCTAAAACCCTGTCTTCCTTCTTCAACCTGAGAGTAGTCTTCAGCTCATCAGGGATGATCGCGCCGTCGGAGGTGGTGTTTGAGTGGCTATTTATATTTGTAATTACAATCTTCTCCCAATCTTCGACTATGCTGATGACGAATTCTTCTTCTCCCAATCTTGGACTATGCTGATGCCAGCTATCTTGATCTCAACCAAGACCAATTTCAGAAGCTTGAGCGACTTCAAAATCTTTGTATCAGGTTTTTATTTGGCTTGCGCAAGTATGACCATGTTTCTGAATTTCGCACTCAGCTCAAATGGCTTCCTAATTGCCTTCGCCGGAATGCTCACATACACTCTTTGCTTTAGGTACTATGTATATTCCACTTCGTTCTTTGATAAATCTTTCACAATATAAGCAGCGTGTTTGTGGAATCCATTGCCCATAGAAGTGAGGCGTCCCAAACGCTACCGACGTTCAAAAAGATGCTGAGGGAGCATTACCTATCACTTTAATTTTCCTTCTCCTTTCTCTATTGCATATTTTAATATTTATTAGTTTATTATTTGGTAATGTATTTGTAATGTGTTTGTGTTTCTATTTTGTGTGGTAATACATTTTATTGTATTTTTATTATCTTTTTACATTATTTAAGTAGTTGTACACTGACAACCCCAAATCTTTTCCTTTCGTTCAGTCCATTCAAAGATTGTCTGGTAGAAACTGTCCTTTGCAATAAGACCGCCACTTATTTTTATAAATGTTTGTCCTGTGATAAGTTAAAGTGTGCAATAAAGAAATAAGTAAATTGTCGTCGTCGTCGCCATCGTGGTCCGCGTCGGACAACGCTGAAATACAGAATGGCCTTCGTCTCTTTCTATGAAGCAGTAATGCGTAACGGTAACCGTTCGGACCAAACTCGAGTCGTCGAAGGCGCGTAGTGTTCCACGCGCGTCAAAGAGATGTCAGCAAACCGTCGACCCAGCAGGGTCGAAGCCTACTGGGGCCATGGGTTGTACGGAAGAGAACCCTGGGGCCCTGGAATGACACAAGGAAAAAAAAGGAACAGGAGTGAGTTTTAGTCAGTAAAAGTCTGACACAACCCCGAGCTCCACCCAAGATTTTGTGAAGTAATCCCACAAAATCGTTATTCCATTTTCGTATTTTGATGTCTGTGATAATATTCATTTATTTATCAGGAACAATTCATATATGTTTGATACATGGATGCTGATAAACAATAGTGTGTCAAGCCACACAAATTTTGAGAAAACGGCGTCTAAAGATTTCATAAAATCATTAAATTGTTAGAAAAATATTTGCCCAGTTCATTTTTCTCTTTTTTTAAATAAAATGAATAAAGGATATAAAGGAGATCAGTATCATACAAAAAAACTGGTAATTTGTTTTATAATAATAGTTTTTGGCATATTGCTAAATATGGAATACACTTTATTATTTGGAAAATGAATCATATAGTATCTCAAGTACCTTAACTGACATATAAGTTTTACCTAACAGTGTTTAGTCATTTAGCAATGTTGTGTTATGTTTCTCAGTATGATACATAATATTTTTTTTTGTATTTCGCAATAATAAATTAAGTGAATATCATTACTGTTGGCTACAAATACGTCAATCTGATCGGAACCTGAAATAAAATCTTAATATTATAATAATTACTGAATTATCTTGATTAATACAACAATTTACAAATAAAACAGGTCATTACAAGTTGTTTTACAAAGGTAATAATTAGATTTTGTCCAGATTTTGTTGCTTGCCGATGCGCCGAAACACTGAATGATATTTCGCAAAAAAGTATTAAGTGTCATAACCTTTTTATCGTGATGATGGACGGCACTAGTTTGAATTACAAAAGGGTTGAGGAACTTGATGGCGTATTGAAAAACGTTATATTGTCATTGCGACTTTAAAACCTGGAAAAAAAATCAACTTTCCTAAAAAACCTATAAAAATCATCAAAAAATATGGGTATCAGCTATATGACTTCCGGCTTTTAATTTTGCTATTGTTAGTTGAACTTAAAAGTAGTTTGATAGTAAAAAAACAGTTTACATGTAAAAGCAGTTTAAATGTAAAAGTAGTATTTTAATAGACAGCACACACGCACTCACATCATTGACTATACAAATCAACTCGAAGCTCTGTATATAAGCAAATCCATGGCACAATAATAAATAACAATAAATCATTTATTTTCAGGCATCTTGGCCCATAGATACATACCTTACAGACTAACATATATATAGAGTAAATACAAGTAATCGTTAGTAAATAATAAAATACTTAGGACTACGTTAATACCACTTGACAAGAGAATTGTTATGAAGTAGGTATGTGGCAACACCGGTAAAGTTGTGAAGTGGCAGAAGTTACTCACACAAGCGGCGCCGCGCGGCGGGCTGGGTTCGCGAGACTCATTAAAAGTCACGACTGATCCAATGCGCAGTAACCACCTAATGTGTCTCGACATTCTGTTGTAGGAAACCATCACTTAAACTATTATTAAAAAAAACGTTGGCCCACACCACCTACACTAGGAATTATTCGTATATCGTGGGTGATGTCACAAATATGTAAACTCATATAGACGAGACATACTTAACAGGCCCGGAACAACATATCTGCAGACCATACAAGTATTTGTTCTATACGGGAACCGAACCCGCGACATGCAGCGCAGCCAGTGCGTAACGCGTGCCACCGAATCATCGGACGAGCAAGATACATACGAGTATGTTCAGAAATGAGTTATCAGTAGTTATTATTTTTGGCAGGCTCGGATACTCGTCGCTTGAATTTGAGTCAGTTTATCAGACCACATCTCAAATTATTATATATATTCAAGTAGCGGCCCGCCTCGGCTTCGCACGGGTGCAATGCTTATTTATTTAAATTACATGCTGTAAGTGCAGTAGCCGGCAGTGCTATATTGATCTATATTAAATGCATAATGTTTATTTAAGGTATTTCATAGGATAAGGTTTTTTTTAATTTGATATAAACCAGTGCTTGACTGCGATCCCACCTGATGGTAAGCAGTGATGCAATCGTTGATGGTGAGGCGCACTAGTTTATTAAGAGCCTATTTACACTAGCCTTGAAGACACCCAAATTATAATCAGATGGGAAGACCTCAGCAGGCAAATTGTTCCAGTCCTTCGATGTACGTAGTATAAACGACGAGGTGAAACACTTAGTCCGGACCGTAGAGGTTTCAACAACGTAAGGGTGGATACTCGCCGTACGTCGGGTTGTCCGATGGTAGAAATGAGATGGCGGAATCATGTCATGCAATTCCTGCGCACATTTTCCAAAATGCAAAATGCAACCTGGATTAATGCTGTATTGCTTAAAATCGCTTCGTAAATAAGCAATTATTTCTCGTTAAAAGTAAAGGCTAAAAAATGGTTATTGTGAGTTATCCCTAAGAGATAGAAATATACCATTGTTGACATTTTTGTAGGCCTTTTTAAAGTATACAATACTGTAGAACATTATTTTGATCTATCTCATAGGGTTCAGACAGCGTTTGCAAGAAAGCGCATAAAATGTGTTTATTTACGACATCGCATTAGAAATCTCTAAAATTATCAGTATTTCTCTACTATATTATGAATTTATTATACATTATAAACCTTTGTGAATCACTCTATTTATTTTAAAAAAAAACGCATTAAAATCTGTTGCGTAGTTTAGGATCTAAGCATACATAGAGACAGACAGCGGGAACTGCGGGAAGCGACTTTGTTTTATACTATATATTGATTAAGTGCCAACATATGCCTTTAATATAATAATCTACCTATTTGATTGGTTCTTGTTTCCTCGTGGTAGCCATGTTATTGAGTTTATTCAAATTATTGATGTTGTTTTCCTTGTATGATACCTACCATTTTTTATTTAGAAAAGAATAGAAAAAATATATAAAAAGGACGCCGACATGAAAATAGATAAGTAATTTGAACTGCACCACTAACCTCCTGTCTCCAACCGCTGGTGTAATCACCACTGCTCTCAAAACGGTGAAGGAAAACATCGTGAGGAAACCGGCATGTCCTAGAACCAAAAATTCGAAGACATGTGACATTCACCAACCCGCACTGGGCCTGCGTAGTGCGTAGGGCGGACTATGCTATGCTATAATTTGAACTGTGTCCAATATAGGGATTAGATATTTGTGTATGAAGGAAGTTACAGCGATTGGAACGCGAGTTGTAACAAGCTCGAACATTTTAAAAGATAACTTTTCAAACGCGATAGCGAGGCATAACTTTGGCAGTTCCAACTAGCACTGTGTTACTCGTACGATTCACTTGCATCGCTTTCGCGTCACTACAGCACTCACATTCAATGAAATATCTGTGCAAACAATAGTTAACTCAAATTAGGCACCCGTAAATAAAAGTTCAATTAAGCATTTTTTTGTCAAACATTAAGAAAAGAAAACTTGTCACGAAAAGCTAATTCAGCAGAATATAGCAAAGCTTAATGCTGATTATTCATCCTACCATCTGTGTATACAAACGTGTAGAACATTTAGAGTATAAGTATGCCGTACGTAATGTATGACAGGTGACGCCGCGGTGCTGGCTGTCGCGATAGATGTACAATACACCGCGGATACGACTATTGTGCTGAACTGCTGTACCTTTGTACCGACAACACCGGCACAACTCAACAGTACCGTTCCCTCCGCGCTTATCACCACGCTTTAAGGTTTATTATTGATCACCTCAGCTGCTCGGTGATCTGGCAGGTGTGGAGAACAGGGACAACAGCGGGCGCAAGTTTTAATTAATCCACGCGAGTGGCGAGTGATCCGCACCGGGCGCGCCGCCCCGCGCCCACAGTCGCGCTCTCTACTTACCGTTCTACATTATGCTTTTTAGTAAGTAGAACTATACCTAACGTAGATACGAGAAGTACTGCAATTAAACAGAATCACGGATGTCAACAATACATTTTTAGTAAAAATTTGCTGCGGTTGACCAAAGATACGAGTCACCAAGTATTGGTATAGTATCTACTAGTACAGTGAAAAGTTGCCGGAGATAAAAATCTTTTGAGAATTAAATATATTTCCTACTTTAAACGAAACGTGATAGGTAGGATCGCAGTCAAGCACTACATTGAATCAATAAAAAAAAGTTAGGTGTTGTGGCTTGATTATCGTCCTGCAGCCAGCGTTTGGTCGCGTCGCAGTAACTCAATCATTAATCGTTCAATAACAGCGTGCGGGTCAGCGCGGATCCGGGTCACAATCATCTCGCATTTACATTTCTAGCTTTTATTTGCTACTTCGCGGCTGCGCTGCGTTGCGAGTGCGGGGCACGCGCGTGGCGGTGGCGCCTCCAGACGTGGTGGTGAGAGGCGCCGCGCGTCGCAGTGATTGTGTGAGCCGCGCGTGTCGAGCGACTCCCACCGAGCAAGACCAGACAATTATCTTAGCAAACATCCGCCCCTCCTCTCGTTCCCCGCACTCGTGCTCCTCTAATTTATAATTCAGTCCCCTCCCCTCACCCCAGGCGGCGGTCCGGACTGACAAGCGGTCTATTTGTGACTAACTAACGGGTAAACGCCGCCGTACTACTTGCCACTCGACTCGCCGCACCGCGGTGCGCGCCTGTCAAATCCATTTGATTTGCAGAGAGCTCGTAATCTAATATTGCTTTAGGTCAATTTAGATTCTGTCTATCAAGCGCCGGATATTTACATGAATCTCTGGCGAGAATCGACACTACTTTGTGTAAGAGAGTGTGCAAGTAGCGTCTTTTTTAATATCGTATGCCAAAAGCTAAGTAAAACTGCATATGTACTTTATAATTTAGCTAAAAAAATTAATTTAAATTCCTTGTTGACAGCTTGTCATGGTTTGGTTGCCTCATTGTTAAGATTTGGTGTCATATTTTGGGGAAATTGCAGCGAAAGGGAACGTATATTTAGAGCGCAAAAGCTTTGCCTTAGGTGAATCACTGGTCTTAAGGTGACAGAAAGCTGTCGACCAGTTTTAAAATCTCTGAAAATTCTTACTTTCCCGTCGTATATATACTAGAGGTTGCAATATTCGTTAGAACGAATCTGCACTTATTTACGCCAATGAGTGATATAAGGCAACACTTAAGAGTTATAAGGGCCCAATATAAAAATCAAATATATACCGGTGGTCATAAAACTGCTTTATTAAAAAAGAGTATTTTTACACATGGGTCCTCTTATTTATAACACTTTGCCAAGAAATTTTAACGGAATTACCCATAAGAATATTTAAGAAGCAATTAACCAAACTTCTGTTGGATAAGTGTTACTACATAATCAAAGAATTTCTGTATGACAAGACAATCAAGTAAAATGTTGCTCCTTCAATGTGATTTTTATTTTTCTTGACACTGATTTGTCTTTTTTTTATGTTTAACACTTGGCTTCTGCTAGTATTTTATCATTTCACTTCATATGACATATACAAATGATAAAATGTTATCAAATGGAATGCAACCATATGATAACATTTAATCATTTGTATGACATTTTATTATTTGTATGACATTTTATTTTTTGTATGACATTGTATTGAATTTGTATGACATATCATTTAAGTTGATGAGCTGACAATTTTTAACTTATTTTAAAATATTTTCCTTATTGACTTTATATTATGAATATTTTGCATGCCGTAAGGCAAAATGTATTGGGATAATCAACAATTATAACACCTTTTCTGTATACCTACATTATTAGCAAATAAATTATTATTATTATTATTTGTCTGCATTACACGGTGTACCTCACACTCATCTTAGGGTCGTCCCTTCGGGCTGCGATTGCTTGCCTTATCTGATCGTGTACAATCAGCATTGATGTCATACATAAACCGTTAATTGGATGTTGGTACCGTCCCGGCACACGTTACGTAAGCACAGTAAGCACTGCTGGACTGCGAGGTGATAACCTCAGCAACCTACTCGTATGTACAAGCGAGAGTACGATCTTTGCTGACGCCAGCTCACACTCAAATATTAATATTTTATGCCAAAGTGATCTCCGAATCTCATATCCAAATAAGCTACATATTCATATAGAAGTAAATAGGTCGTATTAAAGGGGAGGGTTGCGGGATCCAAAGCACGGTTCCCCACTGGCCGACCGCAGATAGTTGGAGGCCCAAATAGTGTGCCAGCCACACACTAAAGACTGCCTTGCCAACTGCGAAAAATCCCAGGGTGGCCCCATCGTGCCGGTTGGCGACCGGAAGAGAGGACCCGATGGCAATCCCTGGAGGAGGGGGGGGTTTCGTTTGTCCCCGCAGCCTCCAAATCAAACCTCCATTGGCGTAGCAACTCTGGTCGTGTTGTTGAATTTACATCGCATCACTTCGCTCAACTGCCATTTTCCATCCATCAAAGAGAAAAGTAAGTGTGTACAGCTGGTGCACGTCTTTTTACTCCAAGTGCACCTCTCGAACATTCAAGAACTGCACTTCAATCTCGATGCGGTCCACCACCAACTTGATACTGACAAGCCCATAGTTGGCAGTAGCAGTAGCAGGATACTCATTGGAGCACCATTTCCTGCAGCGTGCCGGGGTCTATGTGTACGTACGCAATGACATCTGCTACCAGCGTCTCCGTCACCTTAAGGACCCAAATTTTTCAACGTTGTTGTTGTTGGTGGACACCGGTGTGGACAAAATTGTCTATACTTGTGTTTACCGATCGCACAGTGGTGACTAGGTGAATAGAATAGAACACAACTTTATTGTACACCAAAACAGTAACATAAACTAACTTAATCTGACTCAACTGTTTGGCCACCACAGTGAGGCCACTGATAAGGCTCTGCATCGGCACCCTGATGCGCAGTTTGTCACTCTGGGAGATTTTAACGCCTATCACCAAAACTGGCTTTTTCCGTACCAGAGGACCGACCACACTGCAGCCTGCTCGACTGAATTTAATTTTAAACATATAAACCCCATAAAAGTAATAAAAGCTAATAAACAAGTAATGGTTAAATTGACTGAAGATCTATGGGGTATGTCTATCAAAGTTTGTACCTCAATTATTGAGACTATAGCGCCGTACTTAGCCTCAATATTTAATTTGTGTATAGATCAAGGAGTCTTTCCAGATCTAATGAAATACAGTAAAGTGATACCACTTTTTAAATCCGGGGATAGTAAAGACACTAATAATTATAAGAAATACAGTAAAGTGATACCACTTTTTAAATCCGGGAATAGTAAAGACACTAATAATTATAGGCCAGTTTCCATGTTGCCGGTTTTTAGCAAGATATTTGAAAAGGTAATGTTAAATCAATTGCTTAATCATTTTAACACGAATAACATCTTACGCGATAAACAGTATGGTTTCACCAAAGGACGTTGTACAATTGACGCTGGTGTCTCCTTACTAAAACACATTTTTAATGCGTGGAAAGAGGCACAAGATGCTATAGGCATCTTCTGCGACCTGTCTAAGGCCTTTCATTGTGTGATTCATGAAACATTATTCCTGAAACTGGAGCATTACGGACTAGGCAAAACAGCGTTAAGCTTATTAAAATCTTATTTGAATGACAAGCAGCAACTAGTTCAGATAAACGGTGTCAATTCGTCTAGACTAAATGTGAAAATGTGGTACCCCAAGGTTCAATTTTAGGTCTTTTTTTATTTTTAGTTTACATTAATGAAAAATACTATTTGTTGCAAAACAAACTTAATTTGGTGTTGTTTGCCGACGATACTTCCTTGATTTTCAAGATAAATAGAAAGACTAATAATCTTGACGACGAAAATAACGCCCTACTGCAGGTTCAAAACTGGTTCACTGCTAATAATCTAGTTCTAAATGAAAAAAAAAAACAAAATGCATAAGATTTTTCTTACCGAATGTCAAGAGTAGTAATTGTGACATAATATTGAACAATGAGAAACTAGAATTTGTCGATGAAACGGTTTTCCTAGGGATTACGCTTGACTCAAGACTCTGCATATGCTGTTAGAAAAATCCGCTAATTTACGGATGTTGATACCGCTAGACTAGTATATTTTAGTTATTTTCATAGTATCATGTCATACGGTCTCCTACTATGGGGACGGGCTGCAGACATCAACTCAATTTTTATTCTACAGAAAAGAGCTATCAGAGCTATTTACAATCTCCTCCAGTGCGATTCTCTAAGGGAACTGTTTAAGGATATTAACATATTGACGGTGCCTTGTCAGTATATCTATGAAAACATCATGTACATTAGAATAAATCTTCATCTTTTTAGCAAAAGAGGCGATAGACATAATTATGTTACAAGAAATAGGGACCAATTAGTTCAACCAGGTTTCAGACTGGCTAAAGTGGCCTCTTCTTTCATGGGGTACTGTTTGAAATGTGATAACAAAATACCTCCACAAATATTAGAACTCAATAAAACGAAATTTAAATCTTGTATTAAACGCACACTATGCAGGCAAGCATATTATAAGTCGGAGGATTATATTCAAGCTAAAAATGCTTGGCTCAATGCTGGTCCAGCTCCACTACCACCGGGGTGTAAAAGTTTTGAAACTATTATTATAATTTTTTGATGTTTTTTTTTAATTTGTTTAATATTGTGGTTGATTATTATAGTATTTAGTATTGTATAATGTAGAAGCATTTTTTTTCAAAGTTTGTAAATGTGAGTACCATGGAGGTATTTTATGGATTTTAGGTTATTATTGGACTTGTTTGACATAAACGAGCATCGCAGTTGAGAGTTTTCCATGCTCACTCAAATGTCTCACTGATGGTGGCGCGTGTGTTGGATCATTCGGTTCCCTTCAAAATGGTTGAGCTGAGTGGTGCTAATATTCGCGTCGGGTCCGTGAACGGGCGCTGTCAGTTGAGACTGGTCATCTCTTAGCTGTCAGTTGCTATTTTAATATCTATATTTCGTTTTTATCTTTACTTTATTGACATTGTTCGCACATGATAGCGACAAGATACATTTACATGTATCTTGTCTCAGAGATATTTGTAATTGCAAAACATGATTGAAAAGAGTGTCCATGGAGTTTCTTGCACATTCTTCTCCATAGAGATCTATGCTTTGGAATGTGCAATTAGCATCATTTTTTCTGACTGACTGACTTCTTGACATTTCAAAAGTGCCTGTAAATGGTTTATTTGAAATAAATGCTTTGAATTTGAATTTGACTGGTAGAGAAGCGTATAACTTTGCAGTATCGATGGGCCTCTCCCAGTTGGTAAAGCAAGCATTAAGGGTGCCTGATGTAATTGGTCATACTGCCAATTGTCTAGTCCTTCTGCAGACCGTCGATCTGGACAGATGTATCATAACAGTTTCCTCACCACTTGGAACTTCAGATCACTGTCTCGTGAAGTATGTATTTTCCTTCTCCCTACCTGGCTACGACTCACGCGGTGAACGGCGAATGTGGCGTTACAAGTCAGCAGATTGGGATAAGATGCGGCACTTCTTTGCGTCTTATCCTTGGATAAAGAAAAGACCCTTCAACCATGCTGCCAATTCCTACAAAAAGGCATTAAGGAAGGCTCGCTTCAAACGCATTACCCATATTGGTTCAAAGCTCTTTGCATAGTCGTCCGGTAGCAGAGCATTCTGGTCCCTTGCCAAGTTGGTCGGAGCGAACTTCTGTTGGCCCTCAGTGCCTCCGCTGGTTAAAACTGATGGAACACTGGCTCATACGGTGAGAGAGAAATTAGGTCTCTTCGCATTTCTCTTTGCCCATAATTCTCCTCTTGACACTAGCAGTGCTACTCCACCGACTCTGCCTCACTGCGACACTTCAATGCCCGATGTTCGCATAAGGAACAAAGAGTTCTGAGAGCACTGTGTCGTCTAGACGTGAATAAAGCTAGTGGACCAGATGCTATACGAGCGACTGTTCTCAAGGCTTTTACATCCGATTTGACTCCTGTATTGATGCGCTTGTATCGCCTCTCATTTGGGACTGGTATAATACCCAAGGGTTGTTCTTCGAAATTTGATTCTTCGACTGATTCATTTGGCCAAAATTTAATTCCTTTTTCAGCTCTGATACACGTGTTCATATGAAAATAGGTATACTAAATAACATAGATTTGAATAAAGGGCTCGTTTTTATAAAGTAGTTTTCAAGATGTCGACGTTCGAATATTTTATAATCATATAAATCAGAATTTGTTACAGATGAATCAAGAACAAAAATAAAAATAACAAACTTTATGTAGATTAGCTATGTATTTAAATAATCATATTTTAACGACAATAATGTGTCTTTATGAATAAAACTATACATCCGTACCCGTACGTCTGTATATCGCGGAAAAATTCTGGTGAATTCAATAATTCTTATAAAATATTTTTGTCTGTCTCTCTCCCGCTCTGCAAAAGAGCGGGGGCTGTCATTGGATGATTTTCCCTCCGAAAAAAATTCTTCCTCCGAAGAACTGGCAGGAAACGCCATGGTTAATCTTTTTTTAAAAAAATGTTGTTCTTACAATATTTCCATATCACAGTATTAGTAGATAATTATTATGTAAGGACAGTGTAGACCAGCCCATATTGTACTCAAAAGTACAAAAAAAAAAATCATAATATGACTTAAGTGAGTCGTAATAGGAAGTAATCTAAGAATTCGCGGAGTCTACAGTGTTCTAACATTCACATTATAAAAAAAGCTACATAAAAAATGCAAGAAAAATAAATAATTACAACTATCAATAAATGACACGTTAACAAAATAAATTACTAACGAAGTTATGGTGGTTGAGGTCTAATAATCGTAATATAAAAAAATATTGCAAAAGCAATGAAGAAAGTATATATTACAACAAATTTGGAGCAGTTAATAGACATTTAGAGGTATTTTGAATAGAGAGTAAAGTCCCACATACCTCCGTTGAATAGGGAGGATCCTTCGACCAGACGGGTGTTTTGTCTGGTGGGCTACTGCCCGATAGATGATTTCGGGCTGTTCTATAAGTTCTAATCGCGCGGAGAACTTTGATTGCGCGATGCAGGATTAGTTCTTATGTGACGCTATAGATGTCGCTACAGACATATTTACACAAAATTATGAGTTAACATGGACAAAAATGCGCAGAAGCAGTAATTGCCAAACTCTTTAACCTTGTGATACGCTTTTTTGGTTAGGACTCGCCTAATATGGGTTTTGAACTTTCCCTCGCTAAGTTCAGTCACCGCCTTTGGCAGCTTGTTATAAAAGCGTATGCTATTTACTAAAAATTACTTGCTGGTCTTAGCTAATATCCATTTGGGTAGTACAAATTCGTGTTTACTATGCGTATTTATGAGTGAACGGTCTCTCCGAGTTGTTGTCGATAGATACTCATCAGAATCCATGACGTTTAATGCCGGAGTTCCTCAGGGGTCTGTTCTCTCTGCAACTCTTTTCCTGCTTTAGATGGCTGTATCAACAATCTGCTGATGACCGGTATCTATGGGTATGCAGATGATAGCAGATTTGTAGAGAGACACCTGCCAAATGCTCGGGCTAGTAAAGAGCTAATCCGGTCCGAGAGGCTATCACTTCAGGGAGTCTGGTGGGATTAAACGCCGCCAAAACACAAGCGTGTCTGTTCACCGCTAAAAGGAGCCCGTTCAACTTGGCTCCTGATGTTCAGAATGTATCCCTGTAGTACACCGACCGCCTTCAGCTCTTGAGAGTTGAAATTTCCACAGACCTTCACTTTGGGTGGTTCATTGGGTTTAAAGCCAAGGTAGCTGCTACGAAACTCAGCGTTCTGGCGGCGGCTGGCGGTACTTCACACCGGGACAACTTTTAATGTTATAGAAAGCACAGGCGTTCGTGTGTGGAATACTGCAGTCACATATGGGCTGGTGCTGCAAAATGCCACCTAGCACTGGACTCAGTGGAAAGGCGTGCGAAGAGGCTAATTGGTGATCCAGATCTGGTTAAGTCCAATCTAAAAAGGCGTAGGGTAGCTAGCCTTTCTATGTTTTACAGGATGCATTTTGGAGAGTGTGCGCGGGAATTGCATGAAAAAAAGAAAGAAAGAAAACATTTATTTGGGACTCGCACAGGACAAACAACGATAAAATAAAAAAAAGTAGTACTTAACTTAAAAATAATAACAGAAAACAATATTAAATAAAAGACCAGTGCGAGGCCAAAAAGGCTCCTATCTCAGCATACTCATGACTTGATTCCAACACCTCAATTCTACCATCGGACAATACGACAAACGGTGAGTATCCACCCTTACGTTGTTGAAACCTCGACTGTCCGGACCAAGCGTTTCCGCCTCGTCGTTTATACCGCATACATCAAGGGACTGGAACATTTTGCCTGCTGCGGTCTTCCCGTCCGATTATAATTTGGGTGTCTTCAAGGCTAGAGTGAATTATAGGCTCTTAATAAACTAATGCGCCTTACCATCAACGATTGCATCACTACTTTACTACTACTTTTTACTTTTTTTTATTATTTTTTTTTAATTTAGTTTATCATTTTGTTGCACCTGCCATGTTATATTTCTGCACCACCCTAAGGTCGACTGGTAGAAAATGCCTGAGGCATTAAGTCCGCCTTTGTACAGTGTTACTTACTAGTGCATAAAATTATAAAAAAAAAAAACTAGTTCCGGAAGACGCATCGTTGGAAGACCATCCAATCAGACCTGGTCAGGTTCGCACAGTACCGGTCATTATGGCGACACTAGGGGAGGCCTATGTCCAACAGTGGACATATTTCGACTGAAATGATGATGATGATAACAATAACGGGCTGTGGGATTGTGAAGCAGGCAAAAACTATCTGGCATTGATGAAACTATCTGTGTATGTAGATTAGAAGATAGATTTATGAAGTATTTTCATAAAAAAAAACTTAATAAACCAAAGAAGTGTGTATAGTGTAGCGAAGTGCGAGAAGCTGCAGCTGCGGCAGTAATTACACTCTCGTGGAGATACTCACACGTCTCGCGTGTAGCTGTCGCGGTCGTGATCAGTCAGGGGGTAGCGACGCAGATGGATGCCGTATTTACTTGTGTTTTCCTCTCTCGGGACACGCAACACTCGACACAAGAGTCGTCGTTATAATTACCGTCTCGCTCTCCTTCCACGTTATCATAACAAGATATGATTGTTTTATTTATGTATATCGTATTTTAATTACGAGTTATCAGAATCACCGTAAGCAAGTGTTACGTTATACATGGTCGGTGGTTCACCGGCGGCTCCGCTCCAGGGAGCCGCAAAATTTTACGGGTTTGTAAGTAGCTGATAACATTCAACATTACCCGTAGCTTTTTATCAGTGAAGGAATCTTAGAGTTGTAGAGATTTCCTCCATACTTAGAAGTAGACGCTATTTAGGTAAAATATAAGTTAATTAGTAGAGTAGAAGTGACTAAGCTGCGCCTCAGTCTCGTCACGCCTGTGGCGGTTGTCCCCGCGCCTCCCCCCATGGCGCGGGAGGTCGCTCGCACGTGCGTCCACTGCGCACATTAGCGTGTAATGCTCGCGCGACGTGTCCCGGCGCGGCGCGAGGTCGGCGGCGGCGCGCTGTTAGGACACAGCAAGTTTAACGAACTCAAATGATTTCCACTTTCGGGCGACAGTACTATGGGTACTGTTGCAGACTTCAGTGTACTTTCAGTATTGGAGAACCAAAAGGTTTTAGGAAAAATAGATAAATTAAATACCTACCCTGTCTGTAGAAATTTGGTATCTGACTGCGCATTACCAACTTTCTGGGTGGTTTGAAATTTGGATGGTTTTGGTTTATTCAACGGACATGGTTTGATATTGGTTCGGTTTAAATGATACGACTTTAGTTTGGTTATGGTTTTATGGTTTAGACAACTAAATATATTTATAAAAAAGCTAAGTTGATTTAACCTAAAATATGTGTTAAATGGTTTTGGTAAGGTATGGACTGAGTTACGCGATCGACGGCCGAATACGCACTGATTTGAATACTTACTTTTGCTGGTTTTATAAAAATTCACGAAACCAAAAGTGCTTAACTATTCGGTTGTATTATCGAAGGTTGTATTGCTCTTAACACTGTCAATTTATCTATTCTAGTTTTTTAGGTACTCAAAAACTTTTTTTTTAAGTTCAAATTGTATGACAAAGAAGAATGTAAGACATTAGTTTTGTATTTAAATATATATTTTTAAAGAAAGCTTACAGGCTAATTATAATTTTTTTACATAGATAATGAAAATTGCTAATAACGAGCTTCCACATAATATATATCTAGCTACAGATTGCATTGACATATTTTAGGTATTGTATGAACTTTTTTTTATATCATTATATAAGCTCATGCGACAGCACATATATTATGTTAGTGTTACCATAAACAACAATTTACTGGATTCTAAACTTATCTATACTCGTGGCTTCCGGTGTAAACATAAATTCGGATAAATAACGAAGTTGGGTTCCTAAATCAGATTAAACTTTAATAAGTGACCTTATAATATTCCACCAACCCGCGGTGGACAATTTGTTTAAAAGTAGCAAAATGTGATCAATCAGGAGGCGGCGGCGGTTAATTGGCTCGAGATGAGCGAGCCCTTCAAATTAAAAGATGTTATTAAAGCGCGGAGAGCCGATAACGGCGCGCCCGCGGCCCGGACACCCGCCGCCGCCACCGCTCCGGTGCCGCACAAGTACAAGTATGCAGAAGGTCCACTCATCAATACTGTAAAGTTATCATCTCTCTAGTCTATTTTCAATGCCAAGCCCATCGTTGGGCCACAATCTGTTCGGACGCCGCTGAAAACAAAAGACAGTCATCAAAAGCAACAAAACAAAACCAAAAAAACAAAACAAAAAAGAACAAAAAATAAATAAAAAAAGGCAAAATGCAACTATATGGACCAAACATGTCTGGAATAATTTTTTTTTTTTTTTTAAAGGTAAGTCCAGCCAATTTTCTGAAGAGCATTGCTGTCGGTCTGGATCAGAATACTGCATATCATGCATTTCTTTGCAACTACAATAAAACCTAAAGAAGAAGCTCTTTGATTCCGTCATACCGAGGGAAAAACGCCACTGGCGTGGAGCAGAGGCGTGGTACTCTTCTTTAAGAAGGGCGATAATGCCCTACTTAAGAATTACAGGCCCATCTCGCTTCTGAGCCATGTCTACAAGCTGTTTTCCAGAGTCATTACGAATCGTCTCGCGCGCAGGTTCGACGACTTCCAGCATCCCGAACAAGCCGGATTTCGAAAAGGCTTCAGCACCGTGGACCACATACATACGCTGCGACAGGTTATACAAAAGACTGAGGAGTATAATCAGCCTCTCTATTCAGCGTTTGTGGACTACGAGAAAGCCTTTGATTCGATTGAAACTTGGGCTGTACTGCAGTCTCTCCAACGGTGCCAAATTGACTATCGGTATATCGAAGTGCTGAAGTGTTTGTACAAAAACGTCACTATGTCAGTCCGACTACAAGACGAGACCTCGAAACCTATCCTCTTGCAGCGGGGCGTGAGGCAGGGAGACGTTATTTCTCCGAAACTGTTCACGGCAGCAATGGAGGATGTCTTCAAGGTTTTGGAATGGAGAGGGCTAGGCATTAATGACAATGGCGAGTACATCACTCACCTTCGGTTTGCCGACGACATAGTAGTCATGGCTGAGACTACGTTGGAGCTCAGTACAATGCTTGGTGACCTCAGTAGAGCTTCCGAAAGAGTGGGACTTAAAATGAACATGGACAAAACCAAAGTCATGGTAAACAGCCATGTAGCACCGACTCCTATCAAGATCGGGGACGCTACACTCGAAGTTGTAGACGACTACGTTTACCTGGGACAGACGGTCCAGTTGGAAAAGTCTAACTTCAAGAAAGAGATCAATCATTGAGTCCGACTCGGCTGGGCAGCGTTCGGGAAGCTGCGCGGTATCTTCTCGTCCAATATACCACAGTGTCTCAAGACGAAAGTATATGACCAGTGTGTGTTGCCAGTGATGACATATGGCTCCGAAACGTGGTCGCTTACAATGGGCCTCATCAGAAGACTAAAAGTCACCCAAAGGGCAATGGAAAGGACTCGGAGTTTCCTTGCGTAATCGAATCAGGAATGAGGATATCCGCAGGAGAACCAAGGTTACCGACATAGCACGAAGAATCGCCAAACTAAAGTGGCAATGGGCAGGGCACATTGCTCGCAGAACAGATGGCCGCCAAGCCGAAAGGTTCTGGAATGGCGACCACGTACCGGAAGACGTTGCGTGGGAAGGCCTCCTACAAGGTGGACCGATGACTTGGTAACGGTTGAGGGAATCCGATGGATGCGAGACGCACAGGACCGTTCATTGTGGCGACACTTGGGGGAGGCCTATGTCCAGCAGTGGACGTCTTTCGGTTAAAAAGATGATGACAATAAAACCTGTTTGATTACGCAAAACATAGTTGAATTTGTAGTGTTTTTTCATGAAAAACAATAACAAGTAGGTACAACTTCTGTGCTGTGCTTATGCGTGGTTACTCTGCAGTGCCTGTGTGCGCTGTTCCGACGCGCAGTGCTTCAGATCCGGCGGATACGGTTAATAACCCGGAACACGCCGGCTCCGGCGAAGAGGAGCCACAAGGAGCTTCTTACTTACACGTTTCACGCGATGCTATCTTAAAATCAGTGTCACTAGCACTTGCAAGGAAGCTTTACTGTCAAACTCAACAGTTGATTCGTACAACATTATGTAGATAGGAAACCTAAACTATAGCTAAGATATGTAGCTATAGTTATACGTTAGTTGTCGAGTAGCTCTCCTCCTGGAGACAATGATTGTGTAGCCACGTTGTCAGCCTGGTAGCCTTGGTTCTGTTGCCGGTTGTTGTTATAAACAATATTCAAAGTCGATTTTTTTTTATGTTTTGTTATAATTCCAACATTATTATTATGATAAGAGGTACCAATAACATTGACACTATCGAAGTGATGTACTAAAAAAGTGAAACTATATAACTGAAATGCGACGATTGAGGCATACTTACAGCTGCGTTATAAGTACCTACCTATCATGTGTTGTAAAATGAACCAGGTCCATGTATCAGCTCGCCCGTGCACTGCATGGGGCTGTTTCCAGTTTTGTTCAGTTCGCCATTGGCGCGTTCATCGCAGAACTAACTAAGTGTTGCAATCCGGGTCCTGGTCATAGTCCGGAGTAACGAAGAATGGCAGGTGGTTGCCTCCTTCTGCGAAACAGTAATGCCGAAGGGGGCGGCCGCACGCGTGTGGGAACGGCCTTCCTCAGGCCCCAGCCACCGGGATCCCGACCACGTTTTCCAGCCACTGTAAGCATGGGCTTGCAGACGGCGAGCAATAGGTAGCTCGCTGTCCGGCCGTCCGGTAACCATCCAGATCGAGCTCAAGTCGTCAACGGCGCGTAGTATTCCACGCGTGCCTCGAAGAGATGTCAGCAAATCGTAGGGGCCCAGCAGGGTCGAAGCCTGCTGGGGCTATGGGTTCGCTTCTGAAAGGAAAACCGGTCCTGGTATGAAAATCAACGAAAGAACTAGGAGTGGGTGTTAGTCAGTAAAAGACTGACACGCCCTCCCTCCCCCTTCAAGGGCGGAAGATGACATTTGATGATTTCCCACCTAAAAAAAAAGACCATATACTCAGGTATATGGTTTTAATTTTAACGCGATACCTCCACGCATTCCCGAGATAATTTTTCATGACAAATAGACAGAGAGACAGACAAACAACAAAACGCTCCTCGACAAGTCGCGGCATGGCGGAAAGAGTTCCGGTGGGATCTCATGATGGAATGGCGATAGCGACTATCGCAACTCAGTGCTGGGGACGCCATAATTATGGCGATAAGTCCCCTCTTTGAGGAGTGGCTGGTAAAGCAACACTGCGTCATTACCTTCCGCATGACACAGGTCCTCACCGGACATGGTAAGTTCGGAAGGTTCCTGCACCGGATCCGTGCGGAAGAAACGCCCGGGTGTTACCATTGCGTGGACCGCCCGGAGGACACGGTGGAGCACACGGTGGAGGTGTGCCCCGCTTGAGAAGAGCAACACCGTGTCCTCGTGGGGGCGATCGGCGGCGGTGATCTCTCGCGCCGGGCCTAAGTCGTCGACGACGCGTACTGTTTCACGCGCGCCTCAAGGAGATGTCAGCAACTGTAGGGGCCCACGAGGGTCGAGGCATACTGGGGCCAAGGGTCTGATTCTGAAAGGAAGACTCGGCCCTGGTACGAAAGGCAACGAAGGAACAGGAGTGGGTTTATAGTCAGTAACAGTCTGACACTATCTCATATGGGATGTCATAAGATGATTTTCCCACCGAAAAGAAAAAGCTATGTAAGGCTGCAAGTAAGGTAGGATCATCATCATCAATGTAGGATGATGGGATGTAGGATACATCATACGCAATCAAACTGTCTTCAGGAACGTAAACCACGCCGGGGCCCGGTGTGTATTATTTTTTTTTTTTTTCCTTCTCTGTTATATCTGCGATCAGTGTTTGACACTATGAGCAAATTTGGTGAGTGCGCTATGTCAGTTTGAGTGCATTCCCCATTGGGAACGTCTCCTCATCGTCTATCTATATGATGTCCTTTCGCTTAAGGCGCTTTACGTAGCTACGCATCGTGAGCTGTGCTGCTAACGTATTCGGGTGCTTCTTTAGCTTCTCCCGGTATTTCATGGTTACGTTTTGGATTTCCTCCTTTATCGTGGGCATTTTCAGATGTTCGTGAATTTCTTGATTGGTCACATACCATGGGACATTGCTGATCGTTCGGAGTATTATGTTTTGCATTCTCTGCAAGCATGAGATGGTAGAGTTGCAGGCACTACCCCAGAGTTGAATGCCATACATCCATACCGGCTTTAATATGGCTTTGTAAATGAGTAACCTGTTGTCCATTGACAATTTGCTGTTCCGACCCAGAAGCCAAAGAAGGTGCTTGAAACGAATGTTGAGTTCGTCTCTCTTTTTTTTTACGTGTTGGTTCCATGTCAGGCGCCGATCCAGGTATAGACCAAGGTAACTGACACTATTTTGGTGTGGTAAGGTGGTATCTTCAAGTTGAACAGGGGGGCAATTACCCTTTCGCAATGTAAACGTAACTTGTACAGATTTTAATGCATTGACTTTAATTCGCCAGTCCTTTAACCATTTGGTGGTTTTATTTAATGCTGTCTGCAGGAGTTTTGTAGCAACACTCGGATCCTTGTTGCTGGCTAGAATGGCAGTATCGTCAGCAAACGTTGCAATTGTGGTGTTATCTGCTTCCGGTAAGTCAGCTGTGAATATAGTATATAGCACAGGTCCTAGAACGGAGCCCTGAGGAACACCAGCACATATCTCAAATAAACTCGACATTGCATCTCCTTCCTTGACCCGAAAGAGTCGTTCAGTCAAGTATGAAACGAGAATCTGACGATAGCTGTGTGGGAGACTATTTTTAATTTTGAGGAGAAGGCCCTCATGCCACACTCTATCGAAGGCCTGCTGAACATCCAAGAACACAGCGGAGCAGTACTCTTTTTCTTCGAGAGTTTTTCTAACTCTTTCGTAAACTCTGTGAACCTGCTCCACTGTAGAGTGCTGCTGCCTGAATCCAAACTGGTGTGCTGGTATGACGCGTTTTTCTTCCAGAATGGGGAGTATTCTGCATAGTAGTAGGTGTGAAATATGTCTTCATGGGTTTTTCGTGAAATCCTAAATGATCCACAATTCTTGGAATCTTTGAAATGAGGTACTCGTTCCAAACATTATGTTGTGATCAAGTCCGAGGGTAAGACTACATGAAGTACTGGTAACCTCCACGAACTACTCAAGAAGCATCTTTCTGTGATTAGGTACCGATATTTGCTGGGCTTTTGGCGGAATTCCAGAAGATGACATTTTGTGACCATGGTGACACTCGAGCGTTATTTGCCGCTGAATCCCAAACAGGTACCTTCCGAAACATCTATGTCCGATGAAGACCTGCGTCATGTGGAAAGAGAGCCTTTTTAGCCTTTCCTCAAATAAGGGATTTGCTGCCGCGATTGTGGCGTGCAAGTTACCATAGCCCTGGAACGCGAAGAGCAACTAAGGAACACTAAACACAAACTGGTGGGTTTCAGTCAATAAAAGTCTGGTAGTACCTCTCGCTTTACCTAGAGCGGGGGAAGGTATTTGATGATTTTCTACCTAAAAGCAAAAGGTGCAGGCACTAAAAACTGTCAGTATCGACCTCAGGATCGACTCTTTATACATTTTGGCAACTGAAAACTACTTTATCCACTTTTTTTGATAGCTTACGTTAAATAACATTTATTTAGTGTTATTAAAATATATCTACGGTATAATATACTTTTGTATATCTAATGAACCAATAATTTTAAAATCATATAGCGTTGTTTTATCATAACATAAACCAGAAATAAATATACATAAAACCCACTCCTGTTCCTTCTTTACCATTGTTCCAGGGCCCCGGGAATCTCTTTCGGGAGACCCAACGCACAATGGTCCGATAAGGACTAAGTGCGGAAACCAGACCACAAAGTTTATCTTTGTGGTCTGGTTTGTGCCGATAAGGCTTCGACCCTGCTGGGCCCCTACGGTAGCTGACATCTTCTTGCAGCGCGCGTGTAACACTACGCGCCGTCGACGACTTGGGCTCGGTCCGGATAGTTAACGGACGGTCGGACGGTGAGCTACCCATTGCTAACCCGCGCCTACGGTGGCCAGAAATCGGGGTCGGAATCCCGGTGGTTGTAGCGTGAGGGCCATTGCCTCGCGTGTGCGGGGCCACCTCCTTTGCTAGCATTACTGCTTCGCAGAAGGAGATGACCGCCTGCCACTCCTCCTCGCTCCAAACCATGGCCTGTACCAAGGCCCGACGCGAGAGATCACTGCTGCCGATCGCCCCCACGAGAACATAGCGCTGCTCTGCCCAGGCGGGGCACACCTCTACTATATGCTCCACCGTGTCCTTCGGCGCAGTCCACACAATGGTGACACCCGGGCGTTTCTTTCACACGAATCCGGTGCAGGAACCTCCCGAACTTACCATGCCCGGTATTTATATCCTAAATTTGACATATCTTTTTCTAGCAGTAAAGAAATGATAAACGTTTTTTTTTTATCATAGATTATTGGTTTGTTGGCTTGCTATACGCTTTGGTGCTATACTGTAAGTATACTTACAGTATAGCACCAAAGTGTACTTGCTATAGCAAGTAATGGATAAATAAATTAATAAATAAGTAAATACTGTGGAACGGTGTTTTCCATATCCACTCAGCTGCCTCTTGCCAAAATTGAAACACGTGTTGACAGCGCACTCTATTTCTTTTTTTTTTCTTCTAACGGGGTGACATCCTTCATTTTTGTATTGACAGAAAACCATTGAAATTGTTGATAGATGGCGTAGTTTCCCATAGGCTTAAAACTTTTTCCGCAATTGAAGTGAACTGAGTGCAAGTGAGTCGAGTTTTTTTTTGTGGTTGTGGCAAAAGTTAAAGCAGTGGGAGTTCGTTATTTGTTTGGTAAATGATATTATAGACTATTCTGTTCCTGATTGTATGGCCTTTCGAATGAGACATGTGAATTCCACGTCGATCAAAAATTACATTTTTTTTTAATACTAATGGCAAGAACTATTAAATTTCTGGTATTATACTTAAGTCATTGTGTATTACCTATAAAGAGTGATTATTCACGAACGTTTTAGTACCAACACCGTTAAATATAGTTAAGATTTTGAAGTTGTGAAATGAGTTGTTTACGTTGAATTGCCACTTGTTTTGAATTAACGGCGCGGACAAAGGTTTCTATCGAGATAAAGCGATCGAAGTTTTGCTTAAAAACTGGTAAATGTTGTGATGTCATTTGATGCGTGCTGAGTTAGGCTATAATTTAGGTTTATCGCTTTAGATAGTGAAATAGTACAAGTTTTATTTTGTATTGGCTTATAAAAAACCAAGGCAATCATTTAAAGAAGATTTTAAGAGATACAAAACCAGTCCTGATGAATGTCTTGGTCTATTGACGTGAGCAAACTATCATTAGTCTACTATCAATTCATAAATCTTTTCGTTTACGAATCGAGTTTCGGTTACATGACAACCTGCCACACGAAAGAAAAAAAAATAAATAAACACGGGGGTAGTATACCTTGTTGTTGGGAAGCTGAACTTATTGAAATGTTGGGATTTTTTGGAATGGCAAATGGGTTTCCTTTTGTGCCCGGATAGCTACAACTTGAAAAAAAGAATGTATTGGGAACGATTCTCATATTATCTATAGTAAATTAAGTATCAAGCGTTGAATGGGGAAAGGTTCTTGAGTTGTCACGTATTCGGAGACATTGTCATGTGGAAGAGTTGCCTCAGAATGTTGCTTTTGTTTTAATATTTCTATAATGGTGGCGTCTGTTTGAATGTGTTTTTGGATATCTAATGCTATTAGTATTTTGAAGCATCCGTCTTAGATGTGGGACAACGGAAGCTGGGTATTCCCCTTCATACTCTCATTATAGATATAAATGCCTTTGATCTCACTGTCAGAAAATACGAGTAAACGTTTCAATTTCGTTATGCTTACAATGGTTGTACAGAGTTTGTAAATGACGAGGAAAAGACGATACTTGACACTGCAATGATGAGCAGCATCCAAGATTATAATAACGGCAACTATGTTAATGACTTGAACGAACAAATAAATGCTCTTAAGATGGAACTTACGAGTGCTCATCAGGAAATATAACCTTAATAACTTACAATTAAAATCCCATTTAGAAAAAGCCCTAAAGACTATCGAAACATGTAAAAAGATTTGCTTAACACCGAGCAGAGAAAGCAATACAGCGTCATCATCGAGCAAACAAAAATCAAAGCATTAAAAGATTCGGCTAAACTGTACTATACTGGACAGATAGGTTTAAGCTCATAATTTTTTATTGAAAATGTTTATGTCTAACAAGTAATTATGCAAAGTCTCAATGTTAGGAAACATGTAATTTTTGAGAAAAAAATAATGAAAATCGATAATTTTTCGTAATATTTGACGCAATTTTGACAAGTTTCGTTCACTTGTTACCTTGTTTGTAGTACTATGACAAAGTTTTTACTTCATACAGCACCAATGAATATTTAATAAAACTCAAATTTACTTTAATTTACATTAAAAATTACAAATAATGTAGCCAAATGACATAATTATACATCAATAAGTGAATTTAGCTTTTTCAATGCTAAAATAATAATATCTGAGTTTTTTTTTTAAACCACCCAAAAAACCATATTTCAGTGCACAAATATTTTTAAACAATGGTAGAGTGCTCCCCGACACAATTTTTTTTTTTTTTTCATTTTTAAATACATGAAGTATACAATTGCTACTGTGGGGGGTTAGGTTAGGTTATTTTTTTTGTAAACCACCCAGAAAACTATAATTCAGTGTACAAATATTTTTATACAATGGTAGAGCGCTCTCCGACAACAAAATGTATTTTTTTCATTTTTAAATATAAGAAAGTATACAATTGCTACTGTGAGGGAAAGGTTCATGGTCAAAACCCTCAAATCTGGCCCAAAAATGCATAAAATGTACGATTTTTTTAATTTTTAACATCAAAATTTCAATCTTGAATATCTCCAAAAGTATGCGTTTCCTAGATTTGGGAGAGGGTTCGGGGAGGGGTGGACACCCCCCCTCCCTCTCCGACTCCAAAAATCCCATTATTTCGCTGTCCAGTATAGTACAGTTTTACCAAAGATTCGACCAATTACTTCAAATAATGACTTCAACACGACCAATTACTGCAAGGAAAATAAAAGTCGACACTCTCAAAAACCAAACCTAACCTAACCTAACCTAACGCACCATTTGGTTTCCGAAAGGGCATGTCTACTGACTTAGCAATCTTTGCCTTGAAGAATACAGTATATAAATATGTACAAAGAAATACTAGTGTGTATGCGTGTTTCTTAGATTTAAGCCGTGCTTTTCACAGTCTAAATTATGAACTTTTGTGGAAAAAGTTAAGGAAATCTAAAGTACCATCAAAAATTGTAGATATCTTGGAATACTGGTATGCCAATCAATGTAATCAAGTGAAGTGGAATAATGCCCTGTCGGAAACATATAAGTTGTCATGTGGCGTGAGGCAGCGTGGGCTTACGTCGCCGATTTTATTTAACATGTATATTAATGAGTTAGTTGAGGAACTGAGCAGTACCCGAGCCGGTTGTAATTTTGGTGAGGCATATTTAAATAGCCAACGGCTTAAGGAGACTTGTGGCTATCTGCGAGAAATATGCAACTGAGCATTATCTATATTTAAATACAGTAAAGGTCCTGCATAAATTTTACCGATCAATTTATGTGGAACTGCCTTAAAAATTGTTAATAAGTTTAAATATCTGGGTCACATAATAAAGGATGATTTGACAGATGATGCTGATCTAGAACGACAGAGGCGTAGTATCGCATGTCGGAGCAACATGTTGGCTAGACGCTTTTTTCACTGCTCTAAACAAGTTAAAATAACTCTGTTCAAGGCTTACTGTCAGTCGTTCTACACCAGTCAACTCTGGTTCAGGTACACGAAGAGTGCGTATAACACTCTTCGTGAACAATATAATAACGCCTTTAGAGCTATGCTTAAGCTGCCCTGGCGGTGTAGTGTGATTTTCACGGGCTCTTGAGAAGACTCAAGGCATCTTTCCTGTCTCGACTGACCCGGTGTAAGAATGGGATAGTATCTGAAGTGTTTCATGGTGTGTACCTGCTTAGGCGTTGTTAATTTTATTGATTCTAATTATGGTAACAATGATAATAGTAATTTACAATAATTTTATTAATTTATTTATTAATGTAATTCAATAATTTATCAATAATTTTATTAATGTTTCAATAATTTGTTTAATCTAATGTAATCTTTTAATTTTATTAATTTCTAAAACATATTACTATGGGTTAATTATAATGAATGAAATAAACGATAAGTAATAAATAATAAAAAAAGAAACTCACACTTCCGAGATGACCTATGACACATCGATGCAAAACAACAACCTGACATCATCTTCACACTTGGATAATGTTGCTCAAAAAAAAAATAGTAGGCGTATCACAACCGAAAAATAAACTCGCTTTCTTGAGTAATAGGTGTACCTACCAAAGGAACACTGCCGTTAATCGAAGAAGTTTTTTGTAACCAATTTGACTACTGTCATTATCGTCTACAGAACGCCTCCGTAGAAGAATTATTAAGCATCGTAGAGGACAATTTAAAATACTCCACAATGCAAGAAAAAAAAAACAAAAAAATTACGAGTATCTAGATATCCTCCAAAAATTTAAAAGCTCACCGAAAACTATTAAATAATCAAATTTTGTTATATACGCTCCGACTTATATAAGGGGTGCTCCAATTTACTATATATTATAAAGTCGAGCTTTTCAACAACCTTCCAAGTTAGGACATAAAAACCATCAATATGCATACTTTTTTGACAGTAATTACACCCGAACTCTTGATATGTTTTCCTACAATACAGGAAAAATTAACAAAAACGGATGGAGAGACATTTTTGAACAGAACAAATCCAATATATAAATTGACTAAGATCAAGATTACTCTAAAGTTAGTGACGATAACCAACTCCTTAAAGAAGAACATAATGGGACTGACAATACATCAAACTTTACTGTAAATGATAAATCTGATGATAACTCTTATTTTTTTCTTTGATTATCACATACGTACATCTTGCACCAAAACATAGCTGGCCTCCTTAACATAACGGATCTGTTGACATTAAATATCCAAGATTTATTGCAAAAACAAATCATTAGTGAAATGATATGTCTAACGGAACAATTCGTCATTTCTGGTCAAGAAAATTTAATTAACGTGCCAAACATTAAGCTAGCATGTTACTCGTCGCGTTTTTTAATACCGAGAGGATTAAGGAAGCGATTGAGCGGAATAAGGGCTCTCAAGTATTTGCACGAGATGTGTCTATTGGGCAGAGCCAGCTCACGAAACTGAAGACCGACGATGGCAGAGTCATATCCGCCAAATCAGAGCTTCTGGTGGAGATCGAAGCTTTTTATGGACAGTTGTACACGTCAATCTCCGAACCCACTGCAAATCTAGCAAACGACTGAAGAGCTAGATTGACTCAACACTATACCGAAGATATCCCGGACGTCAGCCTGTACGAGATTAGGATGGCTCTGAAGCAGTTGAAGAACAACAAGGCGTCGGGTGAGGACGGAATTACGGTCGAGCTCCTGAAGGCCCATCTCACTTCTGAGCCATGTCTACAAGCGGTTTTCCAGAGTCATCACGAACCTTCTCGCGCGCAGGTTCGAACAACTTGCAGCCTCCCGAACAAGCCGGATTTCGAAAAGGCTTCAGCACCGTGAACCACATACGTACGCTGCGGCAGGTTATGCATCGGGTGAGATGGTGTTCAAACGCGAGCCTATAATTAAAAAAAAAAATACAGAAAACTGAGCAGTAAAATCAGCCTCTCTGCTTAGCGTTTGTGGACTACGAGAAAGCCTTTGATTCGATCGAGACTTGGGCTGTACTGCAGTCTCTCCAACGATGCCAGATTGACTATTGGTACATCGAAGTGCTGAAGTGTTTGTACAAAAACGCCACCACGTCAGTCTGACTTCAGGACCAGACATCGAAATCTATCCTCTTGCAGCGGGGTGTGAGGCAAGGAAACGACATTTCTCCGAAATTGTTCACGGCTGGAATGGAGGATGTCTTCAAGGTTCTGGAGTGGAGAGGGCTGGGCTTAAATGTCAATGGCGAGTACAACACTCACCTTTGATTTGCCGACGACATAGTAGTCAGGGCTGAGACTACGGAGGAGCTCAGTACAATGCTCGGTGACGTCAGTAAAACTTCTGAAAGAGTGGGACTTCAAATGCACATGGACTAAACCAAATTCATGGTAAACATCCATGTAGCACCCACTCCTATCAAAATCGGAGACTCTACACTCGAAGTGTGAACTGTGGACGACTACGTTTACCTGGGACAGACGGTAGGTCTGGCTTCGAGAAAGAGGTCAATCGTCGAATCCAATTCGATTGGGCAGCGTTCGGGAAGCTGCGCGGTGTCTTCTCGTCCAATATACCACAGTGTCTCAAGACGAAAGTCTATGAACAGTGCGTGTTGCCAGTGATGACATATGGCTCCGAAACGTGGTCGCTTACAGTGGGTGAGGCCCATCAGAAGGCATAAAGTCACTCAAAGGGCAATGGAAAGGGCTATGCTCGGAGTTTCCTTGCGTGATCGCGTCAGAAATGAAGGTATCCGCAGGAGAACCAAGGTTACAGACATAGCCCGAAGAATCGCCAAACTTAAGTGGCAGTGAGCAGGGCACATTGCTCGCAGAACAGATGGTCGATGGGGACGAAAGGTTCTGGAATGGCGACCACGTACCGGAAGACGCAGCGTTGAAAGGCCTCCCACAAGGTGGACCGATGACCTGGTGAGGGTCGCGGGAATCCGATGGATGCGAGACGCACAGGAAAGCTGTGCAACCCTGAAATTTGTGCACCCCTTATATAAGTCGGAGCGTATGTAACAAAATTGGTGTATTTAATAGTTTTGAGTGAGCTTTTTAATTTTTGTAGGATATCTAGATACTCGATATTTTTTTTTATCGTTTTCTCCAATGAAGATAAGGCAATAGTCTTGCATTGTGAAGTATTTTAAATTGTCCTCTACGATGCTTAATAATTCTTCTATCGTGGCGTTCTGTAAAACGGTCCGGACTAAGCGATTCGCTTCGTCGTTTATACCGCGTACATCGAGGGACTGGAACAATTTGCCTGCTGCGGTCTTCCCGTCCAACTATAATTTAGGTGCCTTCAAGGCTAGAGTGAATAGGCTCTTAATAAACTATTGCACCTCACCATCAATGATTGCATCACTGCTTACCATCAGGTGGGATCGCAGTCAAGCACTGGTTTATATCAAATAAAAAAAAAAGATAATGACAGTAGTCAAATTGGTTACAAATGACTTCTTCGATTAACGGCAGTGTTCCTTTGGTACACCTACTCAAGACAGCGAATTTATTTTTATTTGTCGGTTGTGATACGCCTACTGTTTCTTTTTTTTAAGTAACGTTACCCAAGTGTGAAGATAATGTCAGGTTGTTGTTTTGCATCGATGTGTCATAGGTCTTCTCGGAAGTGGACAAATCGTGACGAAACGTAAAGAAGCGTATCGAAAGGTAAAGAAACGTGATGAAACGTGAATCCGAGCAGTGACGAGGATCTTGCTTTGGAGAGCCGAGAGCTGTAGGCATCGATACTCACGTGAGTGCACTGAAAAACGTCACATGATACACGTGTATCATGCGACGTTTTTCAGTGCACTTGTGAGGAAAAGCAATTTAGCTATATTATGTCACTGGTGCCTAATGGTGGTCAAGGAGTCACGGTTAGGTTGCATGTGCCTTGATGCGGTGTAATTGGAGTCGGATTCTGAGCAAGTGTATTGAAAAGTTAAGTTTGCCGTACTAAATCCTTAAACTCTATGTTTAAGGATTTAGACTGCAAACTTAACTTTAGCTAAAGAGGCAACCCTCTTTAACTTGATAGATATCACCTGTTAAACAAAAAATGTAATTCTGAAATATTTAAGTTTCTGATTTGAATAAAGAGCAGTTGGATGACAACATTTAGTATAGCGATCGTGCTGAGTGTCTATCAGTACTCCTTCGAGTGATCAGGTGGTCGGTGGTGAGTAATGTCCATGAGTTATATCTCGCTTACGACAAAGTCTTGGAGAGGCGTCATGACTTCTGTTGATCAGAGGGGATATCCCGTTATATTAGGGGGTTTATTGATAAAAGTGTCGTGTGATGCAGCAAGATCACATTCAGAGTCTTACGTTTGGTGTTTTGGCCTAGTTGAATTGGTTGTGTGTATTGTGGAGGTACCATGACAGTTAAAATACGGTTGTATTTTGATTTTTTTCTGATTTTATTGGTATCGAAACGATATAAACTGGAATTCAAGAAGAAAAGGAAGAAAGTGAATGAATCAGAGTGAAGAAAACTAGTAGACTAAGTTATCTATATGTATAAAATGCTTTGTTCTAAATGACTGACGGATCAACGCACAGCCTAAACCGCTGATCGTAAAGACCTGAAACTTGGAGGGTACATTTTTTGTATGACGTAGGCATCCAATAAGAAGGGATTTTTCGAAATTCTACCTCTAAGGGGGTGAAAAAGGGAGGCAAAGTTTGTATGGGACAGCAGATCCGCTGGAAGAAATTTCGTTAGAAATAAGCAGGACCTTTGTACTCTTTTATCTGTATTGGTTCTTTTCGATTTTAAGGTTTGGTGTGTACATAAATAAATAAATGATTCTTTGTTTCAATCTACTTCTTTTGCATGAACATTTTTTAACAGAAATTCATCCCCTAACGGGGTTAAAAAGGGGCAGAAAGTTATTTTGGGGGTGATTTGCTTCGAAGTTGATATCAAAACTCTATAATGCTTTTGATTTAGATTACATTTTATTTTGACACATGTTTGAAAACTCTAAAATGTCAAACAGATAATTTTGCTGAAACCCTTCTATTTATTATTGATTTATGTACACAAACACTTAAAAATAATACTAAGCGGAATTGCTTTAATTCGTTTATTGCTTTTAATTTTTTTATTATTTAATTGCTTTAATTCTTTAAAAGGCAAAATCATATTCAATAAATTTAAGGGAGGAATGTAGTGTTTGTATACTTGTCTCGAGTTCTAGGGCAGTGACAGTTTAGTCTTAAACGGGACGAAAAAGAACGAGTTGAATCTAACCGCTGGTGACGTAAGGAGCCAATGTGTTTACCCCCTGTGTCAGTGCGTCCACTACACGGGCTTTTACAGTAGCTTAGATAAATCTATGAAACTGTAACTGATTAGTAAATACAAAGATATGAAATCGATATCTCTTATGAATCGGATATTGTAGTAATTGATTTCTTTGACCGCATCCCCATTCCTCAATCTGTCAGAACTGTCAAATGGCACCATTTAAATTTGATAGATATTGTCTAGAAGATAGTGTAACCACTCTTATTGTTTAATGGCTATTATAACTCATTCCTTTTTAATATTTCATTTCTCCAGTAAACAATTAAATAATAAACTACCAATCACCATGACTGTTAAGATTTCGTAAAGAATATATTGCCTACTATACGCTTACTTCATTTCAAAACTACTGATTAAGAAACTTCAGCTCCCTAGGTGAGAAGTTGACGAGCGCTGAGACAGGGCATCGTCCGCGGCTTGAAGGTGATCCCGAGGGTCACTAGGGCTCTAACTTTCACATTGGTTAGGGAGAGGAGAGCGGGGGGAGGGTGCAACAATATACAACTCAGAGAGGACGTATGACGTATGACGCTGGAACAATCGTTACGCAGTTGTAAACAGTATTTGACGACACGCCAAGACGCTCTACATATTAACAGTTATTTTGTGCCAGTATTGTGATTATGTTCTGAACCAATGTGTCTATCGTGTACCTAGCATACAATGACAACAATGATCTTAGTATTAGGTATGTCTGTTACAAGGACTGACGCAGGTATATGCCTATTGATCAGCGTATAATTGCGAGTAATCCTGCCGGATTGTTTGTAATACCGTTGTTGTCCCCAGCTATTGATCATCACGCTACAATAAGTGGAGAGTAGCAGCAGAGCGCAATCTATTGCGGCACGATAAGAAGAGGATCTACTAGACATGTGAAGAGTCGCAATGCGTTACACCGCCTCTTGTTTAGGTTTGTTATGGGTAGATGGTTATTATTCCATCGCAGAGTTTATTGCTGGTAAACAAGGGAATGAAGATCCGACATACTAAATATATACTAATAATAATAAATTTTAATAATAATCTTGACTTGGCTCGTGAGATTGGCGCCATGTGGGATGTGGATACAGCAGTCATTGTGCCGATAGTCGTGACGGCCAATGGCTCAATTGCAAAGAACCTCGACCAACATCTGGGAAGGCTCGCGTTGGTCAATTGAATCAAGGCTTGATTCAGGAAGCAGTACTCCAAAATACGGCACGTGTTCTTCTCACTCAGGAGCCCTGACTACTGGTAGCTTAGACCTCGATCCCGATGCCATGGTGAGTTAGTACTTTTAAAATTTTTGATATTTTTTTGTGAGATTCACTTACGCAACATTAAAAAATGCAAAAATATGTACATAAAATAAATAAATGGAATAATTATTTGTAATTAATTAATCTATGATATAATTTGAATGATGTGATTATGAAACAAGTTTTACATTCACGCAGCGCGCGAATATCAACGACATCATGAGTTGAGGTATAGTTTAATAAAATCACTTATTCATTTATATGGAATGATGTTTAAACATTATTAGTGTAGGATTAGATAAATAACAATGGCTTTTAATATAACCAAACCCAAATGATTTACTGACAGTAGAGGGAGTCTGGTGCTCGCTCGGCCGCAGCCGCAGCTTCAAATCTATACGCGATTAGTTTCACATCCTTGCGTCGCCTTGTATGGACTAGAGCGACGCTACCCTGCTATATGTCACACGGTTTCTTTAAACTCGTTCGTTACTTGGTTGTATTCCACTGATGAAGAATGTAAAAAATTATAAAAAATTCAAATTATGCCTAAAATTGTTTGGATAAGGAAAAGATTGAAAGAAATGCTAATTGAGACTTAAGAATTTGGTATAAAATGAAAAATAGTGTGGTTTTAGAAGAAATAACTAAGGGGATGCAAAGTTATGATTAATAATATTAGATCGCGTGACCACTCTGAGCAATGCTCTCATGAGTGACGATACTACTGTTCAGCGACAATGCGTCGGTGTCATGCTCATATCGAGACTTGCTCTAACTGAATCACAATGGCAAGTATGCAGTTAATTATAGATGGTCTAAGAATTATAACGGAGTATAATCCTTTAGTATCTTATAAGTCGTATAACTTAACTAGATTTTTTTACTGGGTGGAAATCCTCATGAATGTCTTCCCTGGGGTAAGTGGAGGGGTTTGGTAGACTCTTACCACCCCGGTGTTTCCTCGTACACTTGTGTCGGGTGCAGTTTGGCAGACTCTTACCACCTCGGTGTTTCCTCGTACACTTGTGTCGGGTGCAGTTTGGCAGACTCTTATCACCTCGGTGTTTCCTCGTACACTTGTGTCGGGTGCAGTTTGGCAGACTCTTACCACCTCGGTGTTTCCTCGTACACTTGTGTCGGGTTCAGTTTGGCAAACTCTTACCACCTCGGTGTTTCCTCGTACACTTGTGTCGGGTGCAGTTTGGCAGACTCTTATCACCTCGGTGTTTCCTCGTACACTTGTGTCGGGTGCAGTTTGGCAGACTCTTACCACCTCGGTGTTTCCTCGTACACTTGTGTCGGTGCAGTTTGGCAGACTCTTATCACCTCGGTGTTTTCTCGTACACTTGTGTCGGGTGCAGTTTGGCAGACTCTTATCACCTCGGTGTTTCCTCGTACACTTGTGTCGGGTGCAGTTTGGCAGACTCTTACCACCTCGGTGTTTCCTCGTACACTTGTGTCGGTGCAGTTTGGCAGACTCTTATCACCTCGGTGTTTCCTCGTACACTTGTGTCGGGTGCAGTTTGGCAGACTCTTATCACCTCGGTGTTTCCTCGTACACTTGTGTCGGGTGCAGTTTGGCAGACTCTTACCACCTCGGTGTTTCCTCGTACACTTGTGTCGGTGCAGTTTGGCAGACTCTTATCACCTCGGTGTTTTCTCGTACACTTGTGTCGGGTGCAGTTTGGCAGACTCTTATCACCTCGGTGTTTCCTCGTACACTTGTGTCGGGTGCAGTTTGGCAGACTCTTATCACCTCGGTGTTTCCTCGTACACTTGTGTCGGGTGCAGTTTGGCAGACTCTTACCACCTCGGTGTTTCCTCGTACACTTGTGTCGGGTGCAGTTTGGCAGACTCTTACCACCTCGGTGTTTCCTCGTACACTTGTGTCGGGTGCAGTTTGGCAGACTCTTACCACCTCGGTGTTTCCTCGTACACTTGTGTCGGGTGCAGTTTGGCAGACTCTTACCACCTCGGTGTTTCCTCGTACACTTGTGTCGGGTGCAGTTTGGCAGACTCTTACCACCTCGGTGTTTCCTCGTACACTTGTGTCGGGTGCAGTTTGGCAGACTCTTATCACCTCGGTGTTTCCTCGTACACTTGTGTCGGGTGCAGTTTGGCAGACTCTTATCACCTCGGTGTTTCCTCGTACACTTGTGTCGGGTGCAGTTTGGCAGACTCTTACCACCTCGGTGTTTCCTCGTACACTTGTGTCGGGTGCAGTTTGGCAGACTCTTACCACCTCGGTGTTTCCTCGTACACTTGTGTCGGGTGCAGTTTGGTTTCCGTTGCAGTTCTACGGGTGCAGTTTGACTTCGGTTGCCCCGGACCAGTGATGAACCGATCCCCGTGCGTCTGCACTCGTATCGGAGAGTGGGTTTCCTATACGCCTAAGAGAGGCGCGCGACCAGATTGATGAGCCGATAAATTTCCTCTAATCCGTCGACTTTAGACCTTTTTAGGAGGGATGGCAGAGGCCTTCCTCGACGCTCGGCTTAGTACGGGATGGGAGAGAACTCTTCTCCCTTTCCCTTTCCGCAGCCAGCTCCATCTGCAAGACGACATTTTCGCAGAAGGTGATCAATGCATCCCAAGACTCTGCACTGCCGGGCAAGGACCGAACTACGGCCCAGATTTGGTGCACTACCCACCTATACGTCTGCGAAGCGGCGAGCCTCCTTGCTGGCCAGCCACCGTGGGATCTGGCAGCAAAAGGCCTTGCACGCATGCACGATCTGCGCGTGGAGATGCAACGCCGGGGTGAAACTCCGCTGCCGCGACAAGTCACGGCATGGTGGAAAGAGTTCCGGCGGGATCTCAGGACAGCGACTATCGCAAACCAGTGCTGAGCACGTCGTAATTATGGCGGTAAGTCCCCTCTTTTAGGAGTGGCTGGAAAGGCAACACGGCGTCATTACCTTCCGCATGACGCAGGTCCTCACCGGACACAGTAAGTTCGGGAAGGTCCTACACCGGCTTCGTACGGAAGCGACGCCCGGGTGTCGCCACTGTGTGGACCGCCCGGAGGACACGGTGGAGGTGTGCCCCGCTTGGGCAGAGCAACGCCGTGTCCTCGTGGGGGCGATCGGCGGCGGCGATCTCTCGCGCTGGGCCTTGGTACAGACCATGGTCCGGAGCGAAGAGGAGTGGCAGGCGGTCGCCTCCTTCTGCGAAGCAGTAATGCTAGCAAAGGAAGCGGCCAATCGCGTGAGACAACGGTCCTCACGCCCCAACCGCCGCCGGGATCCCGATCCCGATTTCCGGCGACCGTATGCGTGGGCTTGCGGACGGCGAGCAATGGGTGGCTCACCGTCTGACCGTCCGGTAACCGTCTGGACCGAGCCCAAGTCAGAAAGGCAACGAAGGAACAGGAGTGGGTTTTTAGTCAGTAAAAGTCTGACACTATCTCTTGCCCCGCCCAAGAGAGGGGGATGTCATAAGATGATTTTCCCACCAAAAAAAAAAGCCACCTATACGTACAAAACGTTTTGGGAACACATTCATTGTGCGTACAGCTAAGGAGTGGAATTTCCTGCCGGAGTCTGTTTCCTGGTGGTTATAACCTGGGGATCTAAGTCAAAAGTGAACAGGGTACTTCTAGGTAAGCGCGCTCCATTATCGACCGCATCGTCGCTGTCTATCAGGTGAGATAGCGGTCAAGCGCGAACTTATCAACAATAAAAAAGATATAAGCCAATGTAACGTAAAATTGTATTATTATTTATTTGTTATATACTTTCGTTTTTGTTGTGCTCGACTTGATATTACGAGGGCAGGGCTGTGCAATATCGGTGCTGTATACCTAAGTCAGGACTTATATAACACAAGGCAACAGTGTGACACCGGTATGCTGGTAGCGTGACAGCTTGTAGCGAGTGGAGTGGACCTGCTGAGTATGCGTACTTACTGGTGCGATGTACACGCGAGCATCAATGAGCGGTCGAGGCGGCGCGGCGTGCCCTCGGCGCGGTGCAGAGCAATGCAGTGCGGCACGATGCGGTGCGCCCCCGCTGGTGTCGGCCACTCTCTGATATTGGCTCTCGGCACTACTATACTCACCAAGGCAAAGCCATTCGTATTCACAACCGAAGCTGCCAGGGTGAAATCTAATACGAGATAAATTTCTTCTTCGTATAGTCGTGTTTCATAAGTTCAAATCTTTTTATTGGAACGAACACTTCATTGTATATAATGTAATACACAATTTTAGGATTGTGTGACATGTAGGACACTACAATGTATTGAACCATAAAAATCTGGCAAGAAATAGTAAACATTTCAGCTACATTGCATTTTATTATTTACTAAGTACTTTATTTGGCTATACATATAACACGACGCGACCACATGCTCATGTGGGCGCTTCGCATAAGACTCACAGTTTAGAATAAAACAAAAGTGTCGACCATAGGGTTTATCTAACCATAGATCCGAATATTCGTGGCGAAGCTATGGAAGTACAGACTCTCTCTAACTTAGTTACTTATCATAAGTTCGAAAAATATTAAGTGTATACAATTTTATTTTGAACAAGAAAAATAAAAACACTTATCTAATTTAAATTACATAATCCATATCCATACTTCCATACTTAATATTATAAATACGAAAGTAACTCTGTCTGTCTGTCTGTCTGTTACGCTTTCACGCTTATACCGCTGAACCAATTTTGATGAAATTTGGTACAAAAATAGAATAGAGCTTGAGAAAGGACATAGGCTATAAATTATCACGTTATTTGCTAAGGGGGTGAGCAATAATCCCAAATGTCAGTATTGAACGACATTTTGCAGCGAGTTCGATTCTCAGCTACAATTAAAAATTTTGTCATTATTTTATCTTATTTTTTTTTTTTTGTAATAAAATAACTGTTACCATTTTTTCAAAATAAAATTGACATTTCTATTCGATATCTTCTAAATATTTTGTAAAAACTAATCAAAACACATAATGATTTAAGCGGCGAGTAAAATCACGTACTATTTTGTTACATTATTCTATTTAGCTGCAAATTTAACTTCTGAAATGAAAATCATCACGCTATCATCGATATGGAGCCAACCAGTCTATTATAACGATTATATAAGAACGTCTGTTTTAAAACATAATCATCGGACACCGCAGCACAGTGATGTCGTATCTAGACTTGCGTGTAATACGAGTGTAAAGGTGGTTCGAGTCCCATAATATGGCTCTCATATGAGAAATTTTTATTTTTTCACTGTAAATAAGATTTTTTTATATATTTTTGCATGCTTACATTTTTTATTATATCTACACACAATATATCTGTAAAAGTTTTAAGTTGTGTGTGTATCATGCCGTCACTAGTGTCACTTGTAAAAATACAGACAAGTGACACTAGTGTCAGCGGCTAAACGCGATTATGTAAGCCAAACGTTAAAACGCGATTAGTTTTATTGGTGAATTCCGCCCTAAATTATTTATAATTATAATATAACTAAAATAAATATAACTAAATATAAATAGAAAAACACTAAAAAAAACACTGACAAAAAAATTTGTTCTAATGACACCAAAATGACAATACGTGCCAATCAAGAAGCGGTGCAGTCGCGTTGGCGGCCAGGGGCGCCGCGACACCGATGGTGACATTTCGGTGGCGGCGCCCTGACAACCTTTGCCGGGTGATGACTGGCGTCGCGTCCTCAGCAACACCTTCAGGCTGCACGTCAGTGAAGTTGCGTTGTGCCGTACGGCAGCTAGTACGGGTGACCAAAGGGCTGGCTGTTACCTCGGTCAGAGATGCATTCCCAACATTTAACTAAGAAACGGACACCTTCGAGACATATTTCAGGAAAGACAGTCTCGTCTGCAGTACGCGTCCAAATTCGTTCGTACTTCAGCCGTGTAAATACTGGCGCTGTATAATTTATGAGGGACTTAAGATTTAAATTTTGTAAAATTGTTATTATTTTAGTGTTCAATGATGTTCATTACTTTTATATTATATATCCCTTTAGTATATTGAATTATTTACAACTGCCAACCGTCGCAGTTGCTGTATTCTATTTCCAGTGTCTACAAAATATTTGGCCGAATTTCATTTCAGCTAAAACTTTTCAACAATTTTCGTTTTGTTTCTTTTTTTATTCCATCGAAGTCTCGTCTGCCAATGTATCAGTTGACTTGTTATCAATTCGATTTTTTTCGTTACTCCGACGTCTCATTTAGTCGAAAAACTTTTCACCGATGTTACACTTATCCGAAATAACATTTGTTTGGAATATTATGTTTCCAAACATTCATTATACCATTGTTTTAATTACTATATTTTCACTTCACCTACTGCCTGATTGAGGCAACAGAAGCTAATTTCAGATTAGTTTGACCTAATATTTTGTTAAATAATTATTTAAACGTAATGACACTTAATAATATAGTAGATTCTGAACAAAAGTGGTTTTAATTGGTCCCAATAAAAAGCATGCAAACAAGAATGCTTGCTTTAAGCATGCAGCATGCAAGCAGGCACGTAGCATTCAATTAGGCATGTAGCATGCAAGCAAGCACGCAGAATGCAAGCACGCAGAATGCAAGCAGGCGTGTAGAATGCAAGCAGGCATACAGCATGCAAGCAGGCATTCAGCATGCAAGCAGGCATGCAGGATGGAATCAGGCATGCAGCATAGAAGCAGGCATGCAACATGCAGCAGGTATGTAGCATGCAAGCAAGCATGCAGTATGCAAGCACACATGCAGTATGCAAGAAGGCATGTAGCATGGAAGCAGGTATGCAACATGCTGCAGGCATGCAGCATGGAAGCAGGCATGCAACATGCAACAAGCATTGATTCTGTCACGGCTCTAGCACTTCGGGGTTTGGGCGGCCCCACGCGAGCTTATTGTCGCAGATGGTTTTACTTCAGATTCAGATTACAAGTTTTTATGTAATACATGGAGGGCGCTATCTTGGTGGTTCAAACCACCTGCTAATCAGCTCGCGGGCCGCCTTACCCCTCCGCGCCTACGCGGGCTTGAATTACACTCTGGGGTAAGGCAGACAAGACTTTGTAAAGTCGGTTTTGCAGCGATTCGTTTCTGTCACTAAATTTTGTAGAGCAACTTATTGACTTTTTATGACACTATTTTAATTCAATATTGCAAATGCTACCAAGTAACCGTCTTTATATTTGTGACCAAAATTCCGTAAAATGTTGTTTCGGTGTGGTGAAAATATAGCAAATAAATCGTTTGGTAAATGAAAAAAGATTAAAAGAGGCTTCGGCCAATAGCAAAAAGTTATTTTGTAAATCAGCGAAATATAGTTCGGTAAAATAATACTCATGACACATGATACTTCAAAAATCTAATAATATGTCCAATAATGCATATAGCAAAAAAGACGTCGGTCAATATTTGTTGGTAAAATGAAATTCGAACAAAATAATTTCGGAAAAGTGATCAGTTCCCTTGTTTATTAAGCAGATATCAAAGTGACCAGTGAAACTGATAAGTAGCGGATGTGGCAGCGCTAAAGATATTGTCATTCCATTTCGGATTTTCGCACCGAAATGTGTCCTAAATAAAGTTCTATATCGCTATCTTCGCCTGGTCGTATCTCAATGTGAGCTGACCCTAAAACAATTTATTCTATGTAACAAGTGTCATTCGTAAATCTGTAAAAACAATAGCATGAAGCGGACATTCAAAATTCAAATATTTTTATTTCACACTAACTTTTGCCCGCGGCTTCGCTTCCGTCAACTGACTACTCTATTTTACTCTACCCAACTCTACCCTACTCTATCACACTCTACCCTATTCCACCTTACTCTACTCTACTCCATCCTACTCTACCCTACTCTACCCTACTCTACCCTACTCTATCCTACTCTATCCTACTCTACCCTACTCTACCCTACTCTACCCTACTCTACCCTACTCTACCCTACTCTACTCTACTCTACCCTACTCTACCCTACTCCACCCTACTCCGCCCTACTCTACCCTACTCTACCCTACTCTACCCTACTCTACCCTAGTCTTCCCTAGTCTACCCTTTTTTTTTGTTGCCGGGGTGGAAAATCCTCATGGATGTCCTTCGCCTGGGGCAGGCGAAGGGGTCTATCAGACTCTTACTGATTAAAAACCACCTCGGTATTCCCTCCCACACTTGGACTGGGGATCGTGGGAGCTGATACGCCATCCATGATCCTCGGCTAGTGCCGGCCCGCCTACGCGGGCCACCTCGGAGTTTCCTTGCGTGATCGCATAAAGAATGAAGATATCCGCAGGAGAACCAAGGTCGCCGACATAGCCCGAAGAATCGCCAAAACGATGTCCAACAGTGGACGTCTTTCGGCTGAAATGATGATGATGAGATAGGCCTACATGGGCACTTATAAAACGTCAGAAGCTGGTGCACGATTCCAAATTGGCAAGATACTCCATAGTTACTCTTAAATAAGATGGTTGGGTATCTTACAATATTTGCATATTACAGTTTTTTTTTATTGTCTCTTCTACCGCAGACATGATTTTATCCGCTCATGTACCCGAGTCTTTTCGTCCTGGGCATGGTCGGGTATACTAGACTGGAGGTAAGAAGGGATGTCGCACTGGTCAAGTACGTAGCTAGTGTACTGATAGGGTTGTTGCACCACCCAGACGTGCTGGAAGCGCTGCGCCACTATATATTGCCACTATATTTGCTTTCCACTTTTTCCGAAACTGTGCACGGCAGCAATGGAGGATGTCTTCAAGGTTTTGGAATGGATAGGGCTAGGCATTAATATCAATGGCGATTACATCACTCACCTTCGGTTTGCCGACGACATAGTAGTCATGGCTGAGACTACGGAGGAGCTCAGTACAATGCTTGGTGACCTCAGTAGAGCTTTTAAAAGAGTGGGACTTAAAATGAACATGGACAAAACCAAAGTCATGGTAAACAGCCATATAGCACTCACTCCTATCAAGATCGGGGACTCTACACTCGAAGTTGTGGACGACTACGTTTACCTGGGACAGACGGTCCAGTTGGGAAGGTCTAACTTCGAGAAAGAGATCAATCGTCGAATCCGATACGGCTGGGCAGCGTACAGGAAGCTGCGCGGTATCGTTTCGTCCAATGTACCACAGTGTCTCAAGACGAAAGTCTATGACCAGTGCGTGTTTCCAGTGATGACATATGGCTTCGAAACGTGGTCGCTTACAATGGGCCTCATCAGAAGACTTAAGGTCACCCAAGCCAAGGAGAGCCAAGGAGAGCCAAGGAAAACCAAGGTAACCGACATAGCACGAAGAATCGCCAAACTTAATTGGTAATGGGTAGGGCATATTGCTTGCAGAATAGATGGCCGAAAATTGGGGCCGAAAGGTTCTGGAATGGCGATCACGTACCAAAAGACGTAGCGTTGGAAGGCCTCCTACAAGGTGGACCGATGACTTGATTGACTTGATTGTGGCTATACCCACAATATTCAACAATAATATAACGTCAGGCGACGCGACGATCGCCGTGATGACGCATAAACGAGACAGACTCCGTTGCATCGGCTCGGCAATTAGCTGCCACCTTGGTCTAAGGAAAATAAAATATAAATCTAGGCGAAAATGATTTTGGCTTCCAGAAATAAGTTAAAGTGCAAGGGGTTTAGATTACAATTGAAAAGGAGTCAAAGTGAAGTGACGGCGACCGCCTGCCATTCTTCCTCGCTCCGGACCATGGCCTGTACCAAGGCCCGGCGCGAGAGATCGCTGCCGCCGATCGTCCCCACGAGGACACAGCGGTGCTCTGCCCAGGTGGGGCACACCTCTACCGTATGCTCTGCCATGTCTTCCGGCCGAACACTCTGGATTTTGCCATCAGTGCCCTCGCGAAACTTTGCTGAGCACTTAAAGATGGCCGCAGTGACGGTTGCTACCCTTCGTGACTGGTTCTTTTTGAAGGCACCAGTTGCCTCCTTTTGGATGCGCTCCAGCGGCCACTCTTGGCTGTCCCTAAAATTCTGCTCTTGGAGCGCCTTGATGATGTCTTCGTAGGAGGGGTCGCCATTTAGCCTATAGAGGCATATTAAGGGCAGCTTGGCCGCCGGTTGCTTTCGTTGCGACGGTGCCCATACCGGCGCTCCAAAAAGGGCAATGAACCGAACGATTTTTGCATAGAGCCTCCGGCAGGAGGCGTTTGGAGCCCCTAGGTTGGACAGGAGCCGCTTGAGGGCCCCAGTCCGGTCCAGTTTTGGAGCCAGACGACGGAAATGCTCCTCGAAATTCCATCGGCTAGGTACTTCATCATCGACTCGACGCCGACGTGAATTTCTCCTATCGTTATTTGGGAACCCGGGGGTTTGCCAAACAAGCGTGTCTTCGACATAGTCTTTAACCTTGTAATACACTTTTTTGGTTAAGACGCCCTTAATATGAGTTTATAACTTTCCTTCGCTAAATTCAGTTACCGTCTTTGGCAGCTTGTTATAAAAGCGTATGCTATTTACTAAGAATGACTTGCTGAAGTAGTCGGTGAAGTCACTTTTGTTCGCCTGTCCTTCCTGTCAACAGCGCTCGAAACCGCGGAAGTAGACAGGCGGCGCCGGCGCGCGTGCTATGCAGTGAGCGGCGCCAGCTTGAGCGATCGTATTGTGACAACACACTGCAACATACAAACTGAGCTATGCTTGTCTGGGATTTACTGTAGTGTGTGTTGTGTGTTGTTGTGTGTTGCTGTTAGTAAGTGGTGCAATGTTAAATAAATATGACTACAAGAGCTCAGCACAAGTCGTGATACATTTAAAGTGGCAATGTCACAATAGAATAGAATAGAATAGAATAGAATAGAATAGAATAGAATAGAATAGAATAGAATAGAATAGAATAGAATAGAATAGAATAGAATAGAATAGAATAGAATAGAATAGAATAGAATAGAATAGAATAGAATAGAATAGAATAGAATAGAATAGAATAGAATAGAATAGAATAGAATAGAATAGAATAGAATAGAATAGAATATAATAGAATAGAATAGAATAGAATAGAATAGAATAGAATAGAATAGAACAGAACAGAATAGAACAGAATAGAACAGAATAGAATAGAATAGAATAGAATAGAATATCGTTTATTTAATCAAAGTGGCGCATTTATATTAAGATACGTAAAAACAATTATAACGCATACAATGCATTTTTGCCTGAACTAGGTTGGACCTGTGTGTCAGGCTAAAAAATACTACAAACACAGGACAGACACAGGACAAACACAACCGCACACCGCTCCGACCGCTTCCAGCCCTCAGTAGACCAACTTCTGACAAGCGCCGATATTTATGATACCCAAAGTTAGCGAATTTTTGAGATCTCCCGTGTATAGAGAGGCTTACAATTAGATTCTATTGTTGTTTCAAAGTAAAATTAATTTTAATTAATTTGATATCGCATCAAAGATGTAAAAACTTACTGCTCAGCCATAATTAACATGAACTTTGCTAACGAAGTAAATTAGAAAATATAAACGCGCTGAGTAATTGCCAAGTGCATAGTTTGGCAGACTTGAAAAAATCGCACATTTTTATCAAGTATTGTGTTCATATATATGTTATAATAATAAGTCATTACTGTATCTATTTTGCAACTTTAGGTACAGAAAATACTAATGTCCAATAGAAATTGCTTTTATCTGCCGCGCCGGTCGTGGGAAACGTGCAGATCAATCGTTAAGTAAGATTGGTAGTATGTGGCGTGCGCCACTTGCAAGCGTGAATGTACACGCAGCGCCGTCATGCCACGCGCCACGCACTCCTCGCCGGCCGCAGAAGGAGCACTCCAAACTTGCTAATACGACGCGTTGCACAGTGTCCACGGAAGCTTCAGTGTGCGCGGTCACGTGTGTCGTGTCGAGTAGCAGTTCTGTACATGAATACTGTGCGATGGCGCGTATCTCACGCTCATCTCGGATGCCAGCACGTTTCTTTGAGCGCATGACGTAAGAGCGCGTGGGTGCGGGCAGCGGGCAGGCGCGGGGGATCGATCGCGTTCATCAGGCACTGGGCGGGGGAGGGGGTGCAGGTTTTGTTATGAGCCTTAATTATGTGGTGCTCCGGTCACGTGAGGCGCGGGTCCTCGAGGTGACTCGCGGCTCGCGGCCTTAACTTATAAATTTGTTTCGAGATGCACTTTGTGTGGGATCTTTATCTCGCGCCGCCCGATACGAGTTGTCTTCGTGATAAACTGATCCTGACCTAGAAATATTACAAACACATGGGTAAAAAAACTCAACGTAATTTTGTTCATAAACATTAAAAATGTTGCAAAATTTGCTTTATGACACGGAATAGTTAGTGGCTGTTTTAAAATAAGTAATTTTAAATTGACATTGGTTCCAATTAGTTATTACCCGTTTATACAGTTTTAGTATGTGCGAAACCCGAAACACGTGTCTAGTATTTTTACGTAAAGAATCTATGTACAAAAGAAGAATGCCCTTACCCCGTACCATATTCAAATATAAATAATATATAAAGTCAAAGTCAAAGCGTTTCTTGCGAACTAAGTGTTTACAATGTTGTTATAATATTATGTCAGTACTTTTGACAAGTAAATAAAAATTAAAAATCTTTTATTCTCAGGCATCGAAGGCCCTTAGGGTGTTAGTATTGCCAAAAATAATAATAATAAGCTGGCAACACCCGATGTTAACAAGTTGTTTTTTCACTGACGAAGATCTTTAAATATTAATTTCTGGTCCCAATTTTACAAAATTTCTACAATAGCTAATAAGAAACAATATTTAATAAAAACTTAATCAAAATCACAGTAAATAAAGTGAAAATCTACGGCAAAAATCAACATGGAGAGAAAAAAATATATGACGGCGCCGCGACATTTAGAGTGTCAAGAAACGTCAAGAATGACAGCTGACATCTGACAAGCGCGGGTTGACGTTTCTACACTCTGACGCAACTCCGGGCTCTTTTGCTGACGACCGGCGGACGGAGGATAATCCGTTGGCATCGCGTAGCAGCGAGACGTGTTCGGTGGAGCGTCGCCATATTCTGATTGATTTAAAAGTGTTGATTTGGATTCCGTCGATATTTCGTTGAAATAATAATAGTGCATTGCCAATTGTCTCTAATACGTGGTTTTATTCTCCTCGCCCGCCTACCCACGATAGCTCGGCAGAAATGATGAACCCAGAATTGACTGATGATGGCCATGTGCTTTTATATACATAACAGACAGATGACAGATGTCATTAACAAAAATCAACGTGACACTGGTCGCAAACGGCACAATTGCCATAAAAAAAAAAAATACAATGAACACTTATTATAGAATGAAAAAACATATTTTGTGATTATGTTGACGAGAGCAGCTGACCGTCGTGCGCCTCGCCCCGAAGGCTCGCTTCACCCCCGGGCTCATCGCTCAGCTCCACCTCGCCGCCGCCGGACCTCGGATCACCAATGTCACCGACGGCTGCAGTTGCGTCGAGCTCGAGCGACGAGTATTTCTCTCCGTTGACGTCGCCAACACCTGTACGTCGGCCGGGGAGAGGCCGGCCACCGAAGAGATTAGGACCTAGGGGCCAACCGGCCCCGAGCCGGGTCCCCGCTGGTTGTGTGCAGCGCATGAGATGGATTCAGACTATGAATGAGAACGTCATGCGCGCATATTACGAGTCTACAGAGGGGGGAACTAACCTCACTGCGTACCGTGATAGGATGCTGTCTCATTTTCAGGACCTGGAACCAACCGTGAACTTCTCGACTCAACGATTGTCGGATCAGGTGCGGGTTATCCAACGCAACCACAGGTTGGACGACGCTGCACTTGATCGGCTGCGCTCAGAGGTACTGAGCAACCAAATCGTCTCGACATCTACACAGACACAGACCGTGGCAACGCCGACTACTAACGCAATCTCGCCGCGGTCCAATCATAATAACGATGATGCAGATGATAGTGTTATCACAGTAAGTAGCCAGTGCAACGATCGACTAAGGAGCGCACTGGAGGATGCACTTCGCGAGGACAGATCAACTCCGACTAAGCTTAGGCCCCGTTTGCCAAGGTTACACATGCACAAAAAAAATAGGGCGCTAGTGTCTGCTTTGGACTCGCTGCTTATGAACATCTTTGAGAGTAGCGAGAACCTCGTTGATATGCACTCAATCCTGTATTGTGGGGTTGTTGCGGCATGTCGTTTAGCCAACATCAAGTTTCCTAACTCAGAGGAACTATTCGACAAAAGCCTGCTGTACCAGCCTGGCAGTACAGGATCGAGAAGCGTATCGATGGGGCCAGGGTACTCATCGGCAAACTACACTGCTTCAGGGAGGGTAAGTAATACACGACCACAAGTGATGCGTTTTGTGAGGCGGGCGTTTTTGGGGACTGGTATTAGCCCTCAAGAATAAATGTCTCGTGTCACAGAGCGCATCGACTTCCTGAAGCAGAAAGTTTGTGCATGGGCGAGCCGCATTCGCCGGTATAAGCAGCGGGTTGATCGGTACTCGCAGAATCTCATGTTTCAGAGCGATGAGAGGTGGGTGTATAGAGCTTGGGAGCGACCTGAACATAGTGTAAATGACGTGCTCCGCCCGGATGATGCCACCACGAATGCATTCAGGCGCAGCATTTGGTCGGTGCCCGTCTGTCACACTGAGGGTGGCTGGATGCGCGATGTCGAGCGCGTGTGCGTAGCTGTACCAGAAATGGAAAAAGTTATGATTACTCCACTAGACGTAGCCAGAGCAGTTCGTCCGTTACCTAATTGGAAGTCTCCAGGTACGGACTGCACAACTTTTGGTTAAAATGGTACAGCAGCTCACACACGCCTCTGGCATCGCAACTCCAGTCATCTTTAGATTCTGGGTCGCTACCTCAGTTTCTAACAACTGGTATCACCCACCTGCTCCATAAGACAGGTAGTCCCACGGAACCCAAGAATTATAGGCCGATTACATGTTTGTCGACGGTCTATAAACTTCTTACATCTTTTCTGAGAGCAAAAATTAGTGTACATATAGAGAAAAATTTGATAATGTCTGCCTCTCAGAACGTATGTAGGAATGGGTCCCGTGGTACTAAGGTGCTACTCCTCATTGACATGGCCATAAGCCAACAGGTTCGTCGATCCCGCAAGGATCTGTCGACATGCTGGGTAGATTATAAGAAGGCCTATGACTCTGTTCCCCATACATGGCTCATGAGGCTGTTGGAGTTGTATAAAATAGATGCAACTCTACGCACCTTCCTTAAGTCATGTATGAGGCAATGGAAAACAGTCCTTCGCTATCCAGGATGTCGACAAATCCAAGGGAATGATGAACCAATATTGATTAAACGGGGAATATTTCAGGGCGACAGTTTGAGTCCACTTTGGTTTTGCTTAGCCCTGAATCCTCTAAGCACGTTGCTGGAGAATTCTGGTCTAGGCTATCGGTTGAGAAAAGGTGGTCAGGTCCTATCTCACCCCTTTACATGGATGATTTGAAACTTTTTGCCCACAACAATTTGCAACTAATGGAACTACTGAAGATAACTGAAACTTTCAGTAGTGCCATTAGGATGGAATTTAGTGTGAACAAATGTGCAGTCATGCATGTAAAGCGAGGGGAGATTGTGGAATCCGAGGGAATTCAACTCTCGAATTCCATACACCTTAGAACCCTCTCCTCGACAGAAACTTATAAGTATTTGGGTATATCGGAAGCGTTGGGCATTAACGTTGCTGACATGAAACAAACATTGAAGGAGCGTTTCTTTGGCCGCCTGAAGAAGGTTCTAAACAGCCTTCTGTCAGGAGGAAATAGGGTACGCGCCTTCAATGGTTGGGTCATGCCGGTTTTAATGTACTCTTTCGGCATATTCAAATAAACTCAGACCGAGCTAGGTGCTCTGGATAGACGGGTCCCTACACTGCTGACCGCAAATCGGATGCATCACCCACGATCATCGGTGATGAGACTGTACATCCCGCGGAAGTGTGGAGGTCGAGGTTTTTTGAACGCAAAGACTCTACACAACCGCGAGGTGTGCAGCCTCAGAGAATATTTTCACAAAACCGTCGTGGGTATGCACCGCGATGTGTTCGCAATGGATAAGGGACTCACCCCATTATCCATGGCTAAAAAAAACTGGCGCAAACTGTGATACTTACTACTGATGACCGCAAGGAAGTATGGAAAGGCAAGGAGCTCCACGGGCGCTTATATCGGGCGCTTATTTCGCAGCGTCCGTGGCCTGGTTACGTTTCAGCGACCTCTTCGGAGAAACTGAAGGTTTTGCCTATTGAATTATGAACGAAGTTATCTTAACGAACAACTACCGGAGACATATTATGAAGGACGGGACGGTTGACGTGTGTCGGGCATGCCATCGTCCGGGTGAGTCCATCAGACATATTATCTCTGGTTGTTCTCGTCTGGCTAACGGCGAGTACTTGCACAGGCATAATCAAGTAGCCAGGATTATGCACCAGCAACTTGCCTTGAAATACAACCTAGTGGATTCGGAGGTACCATACTACAGGTATGTGCTAGGTCGGGCCCAGTTCTCGAAAATGACCATGTCACGTTGTACTGGGATCGGTCTATCATTACTGACCGGACTATTGTAGCCAATATACAGCGCCGGATACAGTGGTGATACACCGATTAGCGCGCCTCGCAATGATAGTCGACGTCACTATTCCACAAGACGAGAATCTCGTGAAAGCTAAGAAAGAGAAACAAATCAAATATCTCGACACTCGAGGTTGTCGACATATGGAATGTAGACTCGGCTATCATTGTGCCGATTGTTGTGACCGCCAATGGCCTTATAGCCAAAAGCATCGACGACCATCTGTCGAAGCTGTCGTTGCGCGGTTGGATCAAGGGCCTGATACAAAAGGCAGCACTCCTCGATACGGCTCGCATTGTGAGGAGGTTCCTGTCTCTGGACCCTGTTCACGACACCGGCGGACAACTATTTTTTATATTTTTAAATGTTTATTTTATATGTTTTTTAAAGAAATATTCAAAAATGTAAACGGTATGCATAAAAAATAAATAAATGGAATAATAATAATAACAAGTATGCGAATACCAAAAATGCGACTGTGCAGCACTAGGCTCCAAAACACAAAGGTATCTGGACCAACCATTTCCAAGACCAGAGGACTACAGGCTCAGCCCCATCAAGGCCATACTGGGACTCATGAAGAAGGTGCACGGAGGGCTTGGGGTTGAGTAGACAGGAGGGGCGAAAAAAAAAATGTTTTATTTATGTGTATAATGTACTGATTTTTAACCGCGTTTTTAACCACATTAAAATATTTCATGAAAATCATATTAAATAATTAATAATTCCTTCTGAAATCTTTACGTTCCGATTACTATTGTCAGTTGTTTTCGTAATCTGACCAAATAAAGCTAAAGCTAACGCTTTTAATCTGACAATGATCATAAAAACATGGTTTGCCTAGTTAATTTTATCTGCTATCTAGGTAAATAAGATTATATAGTAGGAAATAATTAATCTACTAAAAAATAATTCCGTTAAATTATTTTAATTTGGCTCACCATTTTAAAAAGTAAACATTGCGTGTATTAGAAACTCAAAACTTGACACTGTCAATTTGGTTATGACATTTTGGTATTTTGTTGTCATTTTGAAGCTTATATTGTTTGATATTTTTGTACTGCATTTGAGTAGTTCTGGTAGTTTTATTGAATAATAAATTAATTCAATACGTCTATAATGACTATTGGCAGCTGGGTTGAGATACGAGTACAATAGGAGAAAAAAATGTTTTGGTCTACCTCAAGTAACATGGCCCAAGGGCTGGAAGATGATATTGATTTGATAATAATGTTCCCTAAAAATAAATGTTTTATCTGACTAACATTTACAAATTCTTTATTTGTGTTATCTTGTTAAATATCTATGCTAACGCGAGAAAGTAGCAGTGAAGCCGAATGACGTCAATATTAGTTATTTGTCACTAAAATTTTTCGGCTAGGTACGCGAGTTGTTTCACACAAATGCATTAATGACTAATGTAAATAGATTAATATAAATACTATGTATATTATTACATATTTATTAGATTATTAGACTTTATTAAGTCGTTTTCTACGTTACGAGCAACGCTTATTCATTACGACGAGACCATCGGCAACTCTCAAAGTTACTGCGCCTATAAATGGTAGCCGATAGCTCTGGCCTTATCCAGCCTTAGTTAGAGTCCGTGAGGTTGCGGATCGACAGAGAGAAAATCCCGTCATATACACCCTTTATCCTTCCCACCTTCCGTTAGTTGCCCTAGATCTCATGGTAACAGGCTTTCAGCACCATATATACGTATATATTGTAGCTATATGGTTAGGGCTAGGTTGTCAAGTGCAGCTAAGGTTGTTGATAGTTACAGTTGTACATTTCGGTAGCTGAATGAGACCAAACCTGTAAGTGATGTACTGCGTTTTTTGATAAGAAAAATCAAACTAAAATACGTAGTAAGTTTGTTTAGGTCTTGATAACTTTATACTCGTAAATAAAAGAGTAAATAAAAAACTAAACCATTACGACTTTTAACAGTCTTAAGATCGTGATCTTCAGTGTAGGCCTAGATATAGTGTTAAGATATTACCCATTCGCGAAAAACCCTGAGCGTAAGTAACGGCACAATATAGGAGTGAAGGAATCTGGGCCCTAACCCATCGCGCACCTGTAATATGTAAACAATCATGCAATACACTACTCAGCAATTTGGCCTTAAACGCATGTGTGTATGTATAGAATGCAAATTATAATAATGACTACGGTTAAAAACTGCTATGAAATATGATCAAGCGTTTTTGAATATTTTAAAAATGTAGTTAAATATTAACAAAATAAGTTTAGGTTTAATTTTTTTTTTTTTATTGTTTGGGATAATCATTTTATGACAAATCCCGCTCTTGGGCGGAAGATAGTGTCAGACTTTTACTGACTGAAAACGCACTCCTGTTCCTTCGTTGCCTTCGTCCCAGGGCCCCTGGTTTTGTTTTAACACTACCCATGGCCCCAGTAGGCTTCGACCCTGCTGGGCCCCTACGATTTGCTGACATCTCCCTGAGGCGCGCGTGGAACAGTACGCGCCGTCGACGACTTGGGCTCGGTCCAAACAGTTACCGGAAGGCAAGCCCGCGCCTACGGTGGCCGGAAATAGGGATCGGAATCCCGGCGGTGGTTGGGGCGTGAGCTTCCTTTGCTAGCATTACTGCTCCGCAGAAGTAGGCGACCGCCTGCCACTCCTCTTCGCTCCGGACCATGGTCTGTATCAAGGCCCAGCGCGAGAGATCGCCGCCGCCGATCGCCCCCACGAGGACACGGCGTTGCTCATCCCAAGCGGGGCACACCTCCACCGTGTCCTCCGGGCGGTCCACACAGTGGCGACACCCGGGCGTCGCTTCCTCACGAATCCGGTGCAGGAACTTCCCGAACTTACCGTGTTCGATGAGAACCTGCGTCATGCGGAAGGTGAGGACGCCGTGAGGTCTTTCCAACCACGCCTCAAAGAGAGGACTTACCGCCATAATTGTGGCGTGCCCAAAAATAGGTTTAGGTAGTGAAAAGTTAAATAATAACTAAACTTTTCAGAGTCAATTTGGGCATTTTCTTTTCATGACTGTATCGTACAAAATTCCAAAATTATAAGTTTGTTATGTTACCTGGTTGACGGCACAAACACATAGTCACCGGACCATCGTAAATATACTGTACCTTCACAGTATATTTACGAGAATATTTTGTATGCACACAAAAATATAAACATGTTCAAAAAATACAGTGATGTTCATAATTTTAATTCTTTAATTCTTTATTGTACACAAAACATACATAATACACGGTGATACATATACAGTTTATGTACAAAGGCGAGCTTAACTCAACAATGAGTTTCCTTCCAGCAAACCTTTGAGTTACAGAGAGAGAACACATTCGAGGGTAGGATCCAGTGCACAATATAAACCTTACATAACTAAATCTAATATATAATTATATATATAATTATTATACAAAAGTCTAATATATAATTATAATATAAATACTATTACAAACTAATATATACATATTAATATTATGTCAATAATGAAAGGAAGTGCTCTTTAAGTTTCCTCTTGAAGACATTCAGAGAAGGGCTGTCGCGAAGAGAGTGTGGCAGAGAGTTCCAGAGACGCACTGCAGTTACAGAAAAGGAACCGCCATAGCGGCTGGAAGTGTAACGCGGCGTACGAAGGGGAAGAGAAGAGGTAGTGCGACAGAGTTAACCCCTAGGGACGACATACTCAAAGCGTTCTCGAAGGTATTGAGGAGCTTTAGGATTATGCAGGATAGTGTAGAGAAGAGATAGTATATGTGTATCTCGCCGACGCCGAATCGGCAGCCACTACAATCTGGTCCGAAACTCCGACACGTGGTCGTATTTACGGAGGCCAAAAATAAAGCGGATGCACAAATTCTGCAGTCGTTCAAGTTTGTTTAGGTACCTCCGTAGCATCTAGATAACAGACATCCGCATAATCGATGAGCGGTAGAAGAAGAGATTGAGCAAGATTAACCTTAGTGTGAAATGGTAGGAATTTTTGGAGACGTTTAAGAGACTGAAAAGAGTAAAAGACCCTCCTACTCACATCAGCAACATGAACCTCCCAAGAGAGGTTAGTGTCCATATGCACGCCAAGGTTTTTAGCGCTTTTGGAGTAAAATATGGGCACAGAATCATACATTATTGTCGGGAGCGACTGGTGATCCAATGAGTTGAGCATGTATCTACCACCAACAATGAGCGCTTGGGATTTAGCTGGGTTTAGTAAAAGTCTAAAGGATTTAGTCCACTTGTGAATGTTTTCAAGGTCATTGTTGATGGCAGCCACAGCTTCAGCGAGTTCGTCTACTACTTTTAATACTAGGAACAAACACAAATTTGTGGTTCTTAAAACCAGGCTGGAAAAAAATAGGGGGCTCATTTAGATGCCAATGTATACACTTCTATAATAAACTCCTTATTAATATTCAACAACTAAGCCTTAATAAATTCAAATTATTTGTAAAGCGAAAACTTTGCCAAAAGGCTTTTTACACTATAAAGGACTATGTTGAGGACCAAAAGGCTTGGGATTGACCTGCTCCAGTACGCACTACAATACTGTTGTCTTATTATTATTATTTTTTCTTTTGTTTTTATTTTCAATTGTGCTTTTTATTATTATTATTATTTATTACAATTTTATATTGTAAATTATTTATATTTTGCAAATGGATTTTTTTTTTCTCTATTTGTTTTGACATCTTTCATTTTTGTGAACGTGAGGACTATGTTTATTGCTTTTTTTTTCCTTTTCAGTAATTTTAACGTATGTCTGGCAATTTGAGTATTTTCTGCGGCCTACCCAAATGTCCTTTCTTTGGTATTGTTCGTCAAGTCGTTGAGCTCCTTAGTAGTCCTGAGTTGAGCTTTACGAATACTGACAAATGCTTGCACTGACTGGACAGGTCCACTCAAATTTGTATGGTTCTTTCTTCAAAAGACCATTTCAGACAAATCTGCATGGTTCTCATGTGATTTGACCATTACATATTTACTGTATAGACTTTAAAAGAGACTTTGACCCCTGAGTTTGTTTCGGTGTTTCTTTTTCGGGTAGTCAGCTAGGAAACACTGGCCTCATCTAGTTTAAAAATAACGAAAAAAAAATTGACGTGTAAAAGTGTTTTTTTAAACCTATTTACAAAATAAATATCATTTATCATTTATTTAGACGACTGAGGGGCTGTTTTGTTCCCGCATGCAGCTGTGTGCTGACTGGCCTGCCGTGACCTGTGTTGTAATTAGTCTCGGTGGTGTCCAACTTGTGGCTTTTTTTTTAAATATTTTTCGGAAAAATATAATATGGTGTTAACATTATTGGAATCGATTCAGTTACTGATTCTGAACAAACTATATTCTGGGTTCACATATACCAAAAATAATGTTGTATATAGGTATTAAAATTAGGAAAAATTTGCGTAAATAATAAAATTATATTAGTCCTGAAGACCTCAGATTCAGTTTATTCAGTTTCAGTCCAGGGTAGACTTAATATTGTTAGTATTTATTAATTACCGCACTGATTGTAAAAGCGTACGTTGTTTTATTAAGCCATGTGCGACGTGCAGCTATCTCCCGGCGCGTGTGACGTCACGTGGCCACGGCCCGCACTGTCGAGTGCAACGACTACGAACATATTAAATTAAAGCCTCCTCAAAGGCTATGAAGATGCGCTGCAATTTAACTTACTCGTTCAATTCTTTAATTCTAAAAGTAATATACTTTGTGATATATTAAAAAGTAAGTACATTATTCGTAGGTTTTATTCAATTTAATTTAATGTTAAAGCTAAAACTGAGAGAGCCGGCAGAGTAGTAGACATTAACACTATTTGAAAGATTTGGTATGATTTTAATAAATTAACTTAATTAAAGCTTTAAAAAGTTATACATGCTTCTAAATAAATGCAAAAATACGGCTATCCATGCGACATGAAGTTCTTACTGTTGTCCTAGATAATCGTTTTGTAGTTTTCAACGATCACAGACTTACATTATTTTGTAGATGAAGAATTGACCGTGACGTTACGATGTATGGGAGAACTTTTTTAACTGTTTAACGCTGTACCGAGTCATGCTACGCTGTGCTACGCGGCAGGAGGTGCTACGCGCTACGCTACGTCCACAGTGCTACGCAGAATGCTACAGCGCTTTTTATTTGAAAAGTTTCAATAAAAAACCTTTTACAAAAAAATAAAGTAAGTAAGTAAAAGTAAGGTGTTTGGTATTGTTTGTTTCTTATTTAACAACGACTTCGGAAATTAAAGTTATTTTGATCCTTTTAGTGTTTTTTTAGTGAAGTCGATTTTTTTTGTAAAACGTTTTTTATTTCACACTTTTTAGTTGCTATACACTTTTATACATATACCTTTTTCTCATGACAATTCCAATTAATCCAAACACTGCTAGGATACATTGTTTTATTATGAAGTTCTGGTGTCTTCCACCTTCCACCTTCTGGCTCCATCGTCAGATCAGTTCAACACTATCTTATAACTAAACTGCATCTCATGAAAGAAAGAAAGAAAGAAAGAGAAAGAAAACATTTATTTGGGACTCGCACAGGACAAACAACGATAAAATAAAAAAGTTATACTAAACTTAAAAATAATAACAGAAAACAATATTAAATAAAAGACCAGTGCGAGGCCAAAAAGGCTCCTATCTCAGCATATGCTGCGATATTATACTAAAAAGTAAAAATAACGCAGCGCTGGTATTCTGATAGGGCCTGGTGACAGGTGATGCCACGGACACACTCACGGAACACAGAGACAAATAAGATAATAATATATTGATAATAAAAGAATAAAACAAAATATACTAAACATATAAACAAATAAATTAAGCTACAAAAACGTGTAAAACAAAAGAACCATTTAACCATTCATACGCCCGATGCTCCGTTATGCATTTATCTATATCAGATAAACGAATGGAACGCGCGGGCGCAGATGTAGGCAATTGACAAAACATGACAATTCTAATAAACCCGAACACGGCTACATTGATAATTTACAGAGTTCTGATGCTTATCTTACGGCTAAATCATCATCATCAGGTCACTTCGATGGTATCATTTTCAACATAACTATTCAGAACCATTTTTTTTTTTTTATTGTTAGGCTCGCGTTTGACAGCCATCTCATTTATTTATTTGTATTGTCATCGGCGCTTAACTATCTTCATTGTGATATCTATGTGAGTATGAAGTTCTATTGGTCATTTCTGGTCTTATTCATCAGTTCTACTTCATCAAATGTTACTTTTTGACTGTAAGTAAGTGCTTAAGTTCTCGATGAAAATACCAAAGTCACTATATGGTTGTCTATAATATTTGAGGAGTTCCCTCGATTTCTCATAGATCCAATCATCAGAACTGAATTCTGAAAAAAATGGCACCCATCGGAAAGCATATCTTCTAAAAAGAAATAAAAATTGCAAGTCGGTCCATAAATAATGGAGTTCTGAGGTAACATACATAAAAAAATAATAAATACTAAAAATAAAACGGAATTGATAACCTCCTCCTTTTTTTGAAGTCGGACATACGGACCACCGACCACAACCACAAAATGCCGCCACCCACACATTTCCTATAGTTCTCATACATTTTATATGGATTCACCGAACATGGTTGACGCCGGTGGCCACCAAACTCCAGAAATCACCGCTGCTCGTTTCTTGCGCGAGCGAGCATGGCTATCGCTACTTTTGTATGTGTGAGTATACTGTAGGTACGTCACGGCGCTATTTCCCATAGCGCCGACTCTCCACAACTCACCGGCGCTCAGACCCCACCAGGTGAGACCCCAAGTGGAAGCCCGGCGGGGGATGAGCTGCGACGAGTGGGCCGGCTTGTTACGGACCTACAGTAGGAAATGTAGCGTGTGTAGAGTTGCGAATGTATGGTCGACTCGCGTCGTGCCTATATTAACTTAGCACACGACGCTTATCATGGTGAGAGTAGGTGTAGATTCTCAGCCGCTTGTTGACTGGTACGGCTTACTCTGGCGTCAATCTGGGGAGGGGAGTTGCTGTCGACAATAAGGTCGCGGGGCCGAGGTCCTGCGTCAGGGGTGCGCGCTCGCCTGGGCGCTTGGTGCTTGACGTGGGGCCAAGCTGAGGCGTCGGCACGCGCGAACATTCCTTTCGCGAGGCGCCGCACAAACTCATCCAGGCTCTCAATCCCGAGGGCACTGGATATCATCATTCCTCACATAGCGAGGAACATCTACTATCGTCCACAGCGCCAAGTGTTGCTGCGCGTGGAGAGTTTTCCGGTTTCCCTCGTTTGTGAGGGCAAACCATGCTGGTGCGGCGTACGTCAGGATTGGACGTACGTACGCCTTGTACACGCACAACCTGACGCGCACCGTGAGGACGAGAGCACTGGTTCAAGGCAGGGTTCCATAGTGAGCCGGCTCTGGCTTCAGGATATTCTTCCCCACCTTGGGCAAAATAATAACGCACCCTTCTTTCGAGGCGGTGGGAAAAACTCCTGTGCGTAGTATCCCCGTGTACAGGCGCGCCAGTGCCGCAACTATACGGTGCGGTGGCGCAGCGCTGTGTTGGTGATACCGTCGGCACCGGGCGCTTTCCTGGGGCTCATACGTAGAATGGCGCGTCTAACTGCGCCCGGCGAGAAGAATATCGGGTCTTCGTCTTGAGCTATCGGCGCAGCGAAGTAGTCCTCTAGGTGTCGCTCGCTTCTCGTGGCTCGCGCTGGCCAATACAAAACGTCGTCACATGCCACTCGCGTATTTAAACCTTCTTCGACAGAGTCCATTATGATACTGCGCGTAATGGTTAAAAAAAGAAGTAGTTGTCGCGCGCTTCAGCTTCCTTTATGGCCGCTTCTAGATTCTCGTGGCAGCGTTTGTGGCTGTCACGTTTGGTCCATCATGTCAACCTTACTAGTTAGGGATATACAGTAACATAAAAAAGCAGATAAACATATTATTATTTTACGCGCAATAAACTAAATGGTTTCTTAAGTGATTGCTCTTAAATAACTTAACAAAAATAAAATTGATCGAGCCGTTTCGGAGGAGCGTGACCACAAACACCATGACACGATATTTTTTATATTAGATAGATCAACCGTAGAGATGTAAAATAACAAATCTCTTTGTTACAATGAGTGTAGAGGAAGCGGTACAAAGTTCACGCGATACACAGATCATCGCACTCGTTCCGATCGTTTTGTTTGTGTTGCACTAGCGAGCGCACGCGGCTGCGCCTGAAAGTATCCACTAATGGATTCGCAGGTAATCATCGGAGATTATATTTTCGCGGCGTGCTTCCATAATGCTTAGGTAACTTTGTTCACCCGCTGGTTATAAAGTATGTCAACAGGGAGCAGCAGCAGGAGTCTTGTCCACCTGTGTTCACAGGTCGCTCTCTCGGACGCGACCGACACTGAACCAAGCTCGCCTGCGTTCGTAATGCCTCGTGTTGCCATATTTACATCCATGTAATAGAAGATGTGGACGTGCCCACGACGACGACGTGGACGTGACTTAATTGCCATAGAACGGGTGCTGTATATTTCTAAGTGAACAACATATGTTTTTACAGTTTGCTCGACCAGGCTATGTATTGTATACTCGTATCTACGGGGCGGCGGCGTATTACAGAAGTAAGATAAGTGTGTGAATGTTGTGTTATCTTATTTAATTAATGAATGTTAAAGTAAAAAAAATTCACAAATCAACCAGATTGATAGGTTTCGGCTGAAGTTGCCTGTGCCTTGCGGTAATGATGCCATGAACTGTTTTTGTCGATGTACTTCTTACATAATTTGCAAGTATTACGTAATTCGTGAGTTTACCGGGAGGTGTCTTACACTCCGCAGAGACGCCGGATGCGGCTGCTGTGGCTGATGTGCGCGTGCTCGGCACTGAGTCCCTCGTACCACTGCTATTGCTTTCACTTGTCTGCTCTGAAGATAGAGACAGAACATAGCTTGTAACTCTTACGTAACTATGTGTGCGGGCTGTGCATCATACAAGTCGGCACATACAATATTAACATTTTCGATCCAGTAACGTCGATAAATAAAGTGATGAAGTATGACCTTGTTAGCGCTGCAACAACCCTCTCCTCCCCCTCTCCCCCGCCGCCACCGCCGTTTAATCTGTAGCTTGATAAAGCGAACCGGATTTATTTCTAGAAATTCTTAGTTTTAATCTGGCGTTGGAACTGTGCCCAACAAATGACGATCAGTTTTACTGCTTTCTAGTGATATTACAAGAGCTCGCTGGTCGCCGCCATACATCGCGTGGTGCCCTCCGTACATGGAAGTGCCGCCTAGTGACCGTATATCAATCCTAGACAGTCTGCGTTCACTGAGCAAGTCACAACTTCATAACTACGTAATTCATAAGCTTGTGTACTCCGTTTTCACTTTCAATTATCGATTTTGGAGAATCTTGGTAACAATGGTTACCAAGCAGAGTACCGTTAATATCAAGTGAGTAGGTAGGTATACGTCTCGTGTGTGAGGGGGAATCAATCTCATTGAGTACACAAATATCTTTGGAGAGCGCTGCCGCTGCCATAACCCCGGCTTTGCGACGCCCGCTTGCGTGACGCTTAAGAGAAACACGCGATGCACACATCACACTTTCACCAGTGAGCCACCGAAACGAGCTGGAAGGTCTATGTCGTACAGATGTCATACTTTCGTATTCGTACGTATCATACTTGCTCATACAGGTACATTGCTCGTGTTAGCAGAAAGGCTGATGACACCATCTAATGTATATTACCTAATTCTATTAGTGTCTGTGCAGGATTCAATGGTCTCGTAGAGCGGAGCTTGCTTGCTGTCTGGCGCACAGACTCCGCGGCGAGCGCTTGCACACTGGTGATGTTATCTCGAGACAAGCGGCCGGACGCGTCTGTTCGAGTCGTCTCCTGCGTGTCCGCCGCGTGCCCGCCGCGTGGCTGCCGCTGCGTTCCCTACATTCACTTCCTCACTGCTTAAAAAACAACATTGCCTATCTAAAAGAAAAGTCATTGCTCACTGTCTCACTGACTCATCAAAAGCCCGGCTTCACATAGTGGTTGCCTTCATGATTTTTGCAATGTAAGGAAATTCAAAATTAAGGGAAGAAATGGGGTGACAAAGCTTTTTGAACGGAATTAAATTATTCAATGTATCAAAAATTTAATGTATTTTTTTGAACAACCCACATTGACAACTAGCTCTTGCCTGCAGTTTCACCCGCGTACATAAAATATAGCCTATGTCACCCAGGAATAAAGCAGCTTTCTATTGGTGAAAAAAAATTAGCAGTCTGACCAAAACTTTCAGAGATTACCTCCTACAAACAAAAAAATAAAAATAAAAAAGCAAACTTAATTTTTTTTATAATATTAGATAGATAGATAGATATTTTCTTTATTTTTTTCTTTCTTTTTTTTTTTTTAATATTAGTGTAGAGAAGAATAAATGATAAATGATAATTATTATGTTTTTGCAAATATGTTTCAAAAACACTTTTTATACCATCTGCTCTGCCCTGTTTAACCGAGTTCAAAAAGAAGGAGGTTCTACGTTCGGCTGTATGTATTTTTTTTTATGTATGTACCAATTTCTAGGTCAATTGTGGAAGGATTATGAAAATAATTTTTTGTTTGAAAGGTTATGCTTCCAAGTTATGGTTAAGGTTATGGTCCCATAGAAATATTGTTATGATCCGATGATGAACTTCGAAGATATGGAACGTGTAGTGGACGCACTGACACAGGAGGTAAACACATTGGCTCGTTACGTCACCAACAGTTAGGTTTAATACGTCCGTCTTCAACAACGGCTAGTAAACGACTGCCCGTGAACTCGAGACAAGTACACAAACGCTAGCAATGTCGCCGATTCATCGAATATGTTCATATTGATACATAACATTCCCATCTTCACTCGAAGGAACATAAAACATTTGCAGGAGTTCAAGTACATGCCAAGGGCACACCACAATTATAGCGGTAAGTCCCCTCTATGAGCATGACGCAGGTCCTCACCGGACATGGTAAGTTCGGGAGGTTCCGTCACCGGATTCGTGCGGAAAAAACGCCCGGGTGTCGTCACTGTGTGGACCGCCCGGAAGACACGGTGGAGGTGTGCCCCGCTTGGGCAGAGCAACGCCATGTCCTCGTGGGGGCGATCGGCGGCGCCGATCTCTCGCGCTAGGCCTTGGTACAGGCTATGGTCCGGAGCGAGGAGTGTGGCAGGCAGTAATGCTAGCAAAGGAGGCGGCCGATCGCGTGAGGCAACGGTCCTCACGCCCCAACCACCACCGGGATTCCGATCCCGATTTCCGGCCACCGTAGGCGCGGGCTTGCGGGCGGTGAACAATGGGTCGCTCGCCGTCCAACCGTCCGGTAACCGTCCGGACCGAGCCCAAATCATCTACGGCGCGTACTGTTCCACGCGAGTCTCAAGGAGATGTCAGCAAACCGTAGGGGCCCAGCAGGGTCGAAGCCTACTGGGGCTAAGGGTCTGATTCTGAAAGGAAGATTCGGTCCTGGTACGAAAGGCAACGAAGGAACAGGAGTGGGTTTTTAATCAGTAAAAGTCTGACACAATCTCACGCTCCACCCAAGAGTGGGATTTGTCATTAGATGATTTTCCCATCATTAGATGATATTCCCACATAAAAAAGTACATGCCAAGGTTTTTTCAAGCCAGTTTTGAGGTCGAAATAGAAAGTGCTGGTTGGGATTGGCTCCTCATAAGCCAGTTAGGTCAGTTAGGTTAGGGCCTTATCCTTTTAATGAGCTTTGCAATCAATAATAAAAAGTATTAAGAAACAACCATTTGAAAACAAGCAAGTCCCAATCAGAACAGCGCGAGAGAAACGAGGCGATAGGATTTTGACTGGCCTGTTGTTGTTGTTTGTTGGTCTTGTGAGTGTTCAGTGACCCTGACTGCTAAACCGGAGGTCGTGGGTTCGATTCCCACCCAGGGCAAAATGTTTGTGTGATAGACGAGCACGATCATTTGTTCTGTGTTTGGGTGTAATTTATCTATGTAATAGAAAAAAAATTTGAAATATATATCTATGTTTATCAGTTGTCTAGTACTCATACCACAAGCTCTGCTTAGTTTAGGACTATTTTACATGGCGTTGGGTGAAAAAAAAAAATGCAGAATATTGAATGTTATTGATGAGCATAGGCATCGCATGGACGCTCAGCAATGTCACGGCAGGTATGCCTTCTGCCGAGAGGATTATGATACCAGCTATTTGCATTTTTTTAGTTAAAGCTTTTATAAATATTGTTCTGATTCATTTCATAAACTAGGCGCAGCACTTTAATTCTTTGGCAAGTTAACACTCACATAATTCTCACTTTTTTAGATTGAAAGCAAGATAAGCAAGAGAGCAGAATTTTTTTATATCCAGGCCCAAGATTGTATGAAAACGTATTTATCTTGTTTCGAACACAGGTGGAGCATTCATTCTCTAGGTCTCTTTCCCCGGGCTGAAACTTGTTGTCAAAGAAAATACTATTCTAATTCTAAATGGTCAGTTGAATAAGATTTTTTGCTTTCAAATTCGCTGGAAATCATATTATGTATTATTGTACAATACGAAGTAAACATGATAGCAACGGGTAGCCGTACCTGCCGGCACCGGTGTCTATTTATGTGGCACGTGGTGATGACAAATCGCTTGTGGTGGCTACCACAGGGGCTTTGAATTCGCTACATGTAATTAGTTTGCGCCAGCTCGCTGCAAAACGCGGCACGCCCGCGGCCGTCCGCTCTTCTGAATCTGAATTTACATGAAAAGAAAATAAATCCGTTTTATTTAAAAAAGAAAACGAAATGTTTCTCGATTTTAAAGTGAAATGGCTCAAGTTGTGATTTGAATGTAGTCGTAAAGCTGAATAGATAAAAAGGAAACTTTGTACGCGTCGGGAATTACTTGAGGCTTGATTCAAACTAACTGACTTCTGCTACCTTTCTATGAAACTTCATGTAAATCTTCGAAGAGACGTGAAAGGGCGCACAGATTTATATTATGGCCACATGAATATGTTACAAATATATTTGCATCGAAAGCACTACATATTTTATTTCCACTAAATTCACACATATTGTACTTTTTGCTTCGTTCAAATTTACCGGCGTGTCTCGATCATAAGCGGCTTACCTGTACCATCCCGAGTTTCAGTAAAATACTTATGTGTATCTCGGAATTTGAATATGTATTGGTACCTGTGTAGGTATCTACTGACGATATGGTTGAGACAGTAGATAAGTATAGCTTTTTTATGTTTTGTATTTTAATAAAGCGTTGCTCCACACTAGGAGTTACTCCTGTATCGTGAGTGCGTTCACAAACATGAAAACATATGCACACCCAGAACAACTATCTCTAGGCCATAAAAAAATTTGTTCCGTCGCGGAATCGAACCCGCGACTTGCAGCGTCTCGCAGCTTCAATCGCTTAACCATTGCGCCAACCGTGCTATCGCTATCTTTAAGCCATTATTTTTTTATAGCTGAAGCGTAGATTATAATGGCGAGAGCGGCAGCCGACTTCGTATCATACAGTCAATAAATGGCAACAACTATGCGCAACAGTCGTTCTGCGGCAGCGCTGTACTCATGCGCACAACTTACCAGTCCGTAGTTCCAATAGTATCATTAAATTAACTCCATTTAGGATACAAGTGTTAAAGCTAATTCGGTTCATTAAGGTTAGAGGTAGTAAACTACCCTTATGTTTTTGTTAATCATAAAGTATGAAGGTGGAGCCGGCGTTGGTTGCGGGCGGTACCGGGTGCGGGCTGTGCTGGGTGCGGGCGGCCTCGGTTGCGGGCTGTGCCGGGAGCGGGTAGCGTTGGGTGCGGGCTGTGCCGGGTGCGGGCGGCGTCAGTTGCCGGCGGTGCCGGGTGCGGGCAGCGTTGGGTGCGGGCTGTGCTGGGAGCGGCCGGCAGCGGTTTCGGGTGGAGCCAGGTGCGGGCGGCGTTGGGTGCGGGCTGTGCCGGGTGCAGGCGGCGTCAGTTACCGGCGGTGCCGGGTGCGGGCGGCGTTGGGTGCGGGTTGTGCCGGGTGCGGGCGGTGTCGGGTATCCACGTCGACAACGCAGCAAACTAGCAGCGGCTTTCAATGATAACTCTTATTACCGGCTCATGCGTGTTAAGATCTGTTTTCGTAAAGCTTTCGTTACCACGGATATGTTGTTGATTACCATGAAGTGAGCCGTGCACCTCGGACCTAAAGCTGGTGTCTCATATCAAAGGTACTGTGGAGTAGGGTTGTTGCGTATGCCAAAATTTCGACATCCGCGGATGCTGATTCGGATGCGGATTATATGAGAGCCACATGAGCGGATGCGTATGCGAATTTCAAGTAGGTATGGTAAACAACGCATCAAGTTATTATAAAACGACTTTGAACAATCGAAATTGAATTCTGCGTTTCTACTACATGTCAACATGTAATGTGAGTGTGAAATTAAAGTTACTGGTGTGTTTTAAGTTCCTATTGTTATTTTAGGTGTACAATAAAGACTTTAACTACTTAGTTAATAAAAGATAGATGTTGAATAAAAGTATTCTATCTTGAGATTTTAACCTCTTGTTGGTAATGAGATATTTTGTAAAGAAGACGCCTATGGCGGGCGGCGCGACGGTCAAATTAAATTGTTACGAGGGTAACCAAGTGGCTCGGCGGCAGCGCAGCGTCGTGGACGCGGCGCGGATGGCAGCGCGGACTAAATTACTTTAACTTTTTGTGAGCGTAATGACGCCGACGGCTGTGTAATTACATTCGTTCCACCGTACAAATAGTGTTGTTAGTTAATTCGTAGCGCGACCGCGACTACCTGCCGCATCTATTATGTACAATTTGCGCGACTCTCTCAAAAGGTTAAAATTAATTAAACTTAAAAATTAAATTACGTGGCAACCCGCAGGCGCGTGGGGCACGTCGTCTGCCAGTCACGCTCACGGGTCGCGCTCGCTGCTCGCCGCTAAGCGTGAACGAAATTCATATGTCGTTAATCTCTCGTGTAAATGTATAGAATGTTGCGCTTCCGGTGTCCGTCCACTGCCCGTCCAGCCGTCACGCCGGAACCGGGAACCGCTGCATCAGCTAATGAGGCACGAAGAGGATCGTAAATATCCTCCCGTTCCGTTCGTATTCCGCTCCCTCCACATGCGCTCGGCGAGACTTGCCAGGAAACACGGAGAAATGAAACGAAATGAATCTTTCGGTATACGCAACCGCGAGCACAGAACTTTGTTCAGTTTACGGGTCCCAAAAAAATGCTGCAATAGCGAGTGTAGCAAGTTTAATAGCCCGAGTTGAATAAAAGTGGTCACGCCGTTAAATGACCACCTGGCAAATAAACTCTTCGAAACAAAAAATAATCGTCAAAATTGGTTTACATATGGCGAAGTTATTACAGAACAAGCAAAAAAAAACATTCAAACGTCTTGGAACCTATCGGTTCCGCATCGTGTATGCCCAAGCCCTGAGCCCAACAAATGGCTAAGCAGACCTATGAACCGATTTCTCTCTGTAGGCTACGAGCGGCTAGTCGTTGGCACGAACATACGTGCCATAAGCTAGTAGTAGTGTACCTATTTTAGCGTTGTTGTTAGTTTTTTTGTCTCTCGTTACTCTGTGATGGAGCAGTACACTTAGCAAGTTAATTATAATTAGTAGTGGCAGCCACGACACACGTTCTACGAATATCGCGCTATAAACATCATCGCGGTGTCCGAGGCGGCGCAAAACCCGTGGCAGCGCGGCACGGCGCGGCAACGGTGCGCCTGGCCCGCGAGGAACGGCGCACATTGTGCTCTGATTAATGCTGCGCTGCCATTGTTCGCTCCTCGCTCGCATCGCCGTGTTTATAAATTGCCCCTCGTTGTTACATCAAATGGAACTGCGGCCTATTTATCCGCACAATATACGAGCGGCCAGCTCATTGTGTTAATAACACCGCTGGTGATGTAACGCGCAGCTCTCTGCTGGGAATCTAGTTAGCTGACTACCAGAAATGAAAGATAGGTACTAATAACTTAGCCTAACTGGCCATAAACATTAAACAAATAAAAGTCAAATTGTACCCAACTAAGCGAAACAAAAAATAGACAACCTTTCTGGTGCTCGTTTACCGCAGTAATTACGTTAGGATCAGTAAGGAAATATTGTTAAATACCGTAGGACACCTTTTATCCGCTAACAGTGAACTAACTTGTAATTATCGCTACTCCGGCACATTAGGGCACGTGCAGTTGATGAGAATTAGTTGTTCTATTAGTGCACTACACAATGTGCGGAGACGGAGCGGCGCCGACGGGCAGCCGGGCGAGCGATGTCTACGTCTGCACGGTACGAGTAATGTCACGTCACTACGTACTAGGCAAGTAATATTATAAACAATTCCATGCTAGACCGTTTCGAAAGCTACAGTACCTTTTGTAGTTTTCGAAACGGTCTTACATCGTGGAGGAGTAATTGAACTACCATACTTGTTGCTTAATATTTCAGGTTCAAATTAAATATCTAAACAATTTGAACTTTATTGCTTGGTTTGATTATACTCTTCTTTTAAACGAACTTAACCCAACTTCCTAATCTAACGTGAAATCATTTTTAATACAATTTTGTAGGTTTATCTTATAACTAGCTGCCTTGCAGTTTTTTACTAAAAGTAATGCAGAAAGCATATTAATTGAAACTCACCAGTTAAGAACAGATTTCAGAACCATTACATAAATAAAGAACACAAACTTCATGGAGTATTACACCTTAACCGCTTAGGGCCAGTCCCTGAAGCGGTGGAACTGGTGTCCTTCAGTAAAATTAATTCAGATTGACGACCAAAAACGTTGATGAAATAAGTATTGAATAAGTGCTCTACTGTCATTCGTACAGCTGCACGTCCCACTCGCGCCACTCGTCCTGCTCGACTCACACATCTCGCTCGCCACTTTACTCTGCAACTGAAAAACCAGAGAAGTATTCATACAAATAGCCAGATTCCCCACAGTAGAGCTCTGCAGGGATTGTAAAGTATTGTCAGTAAGAAGAGTGTTTGTGCTTCAGTGTATTGTTAGGAAACATAGATTACCAGTACAAAACGTGCATAACGCTGTGCTGGTATTGTATTCCCACCAATTCAGCACCATACAGCCTTTTTTAGACACCACTTTGTGAACATTTATATAATAGAGTAAATAGATTGCTCAAAATGCACAAACTTAACTTGCATCAGTGCAGAAATAAAGTGAAAGCTTGGTTGATGGAACAAAGTTATGAAGAAATAGAAAAAGTATTGACTACACACATACCTTCACACACATACACACAAACCGTCACACACAGTACGAATACGCAAACCCACACTGCTATAATTGCAACCAACCAAGTAGTCATCTGTAATTCATATGTAATTTTTCTAAGCACACCTATGTGAATATGTATTTCGGGAAGAACTGACTCCTAAATCACAGGCCATAAATAAGCCTAGCTTGGGAGCCGGAGTTTTTCCACACAGTTTAAAGTGTATTTACTGTGCAATTTACCCTTTGATGTTCTGCCTAATTGGTCGCACTCGGCTTGAACCAGTCTACTCTCTTATTGGTTTATCTACTGACAGCTAGCCTCATCCTTTTCTTATCTGCCTTATTTCTTTAAATATATGATTGTGCCATTGATGAGTGTGGCACGAATGTGCACCCGCACGGCCCGGTGCAGCGCGGTACAACTCGCGTCAAAGTATCGTTAGCGCGCCGCCAGCCGCGCTAATGACGTCACACCTGCCGTGCTAATGGCTCACGACGTGCATCATTCAACAACATGCTCATGTTGCCATGTTTCAATATTCATCTGCGTTAGTTATTACAGCATGTCTTTGGCTAATTAAAACTGAGTAAAGTAACAAGTCTGCAAATAACAAACGACCCAAGAGCTAGATTGACTCGACACTATACCGAAGATATCCCGGATGTCAGCCTGTACGAGATTAGGATGGCTCTGTAGTAGCTGAAAAACAACGAGGCATCGGGTGAGGATGAAATTACGTATTTGATTCTGTCATACTCGAGCGAAAAACACCACAGGAGTGGAGCAGAAGCATCACTGTGCTGCCAAAATTTTGGAGTATAGTGGTGGACCCATGTCTCATCCATTGTTACAAATCACCGTACAAAAGTGGTTGGATCCCTTTTGAAATGGTCCAAAGATTGTAAAAATCGTTTTTACCAAATGCGGCACCCATCTTGTGCAAAGGTTTTGCACCCCTACTTCTTTTTCCAAAATGTTTTGCACCCATTTCTCCGGGATCCTGATACTCTTAGCTATCTGAAAGAAAGAAAGAAAAACTGTTTATTCGCGCGAAATGACGCAATCTTAAAACTAGCAAACAAACATTGTCAATTAATAGGGAAGATATGCGTCTCATCCGCCTCACGCATTATGCGATGAGCTCACAGCGCTGGTTTTCAGCGTGGGCCGGTAGCGGTGTCAACATAAAGACGCCCGAATGGTGCAGTGTACAACAAGATTTGGATAGAAAAAGGAAATAAAAATACATATGACTATAAATTAAAAAGAAAAGAAAATTAAACTAAATAAAATAAATAACTATGTGAGAAATACATTAATATAAAGTGGCAATACCTCGACGCACCCAAGCAATTCGTTTTTATAATCTGTGGCAATTTGCATAGACCACAAACGCTAATACGTGATTGGACGCGACAGCGATGCTGTTCAACTCAAACTTTGTGAACTTTGTGAAAGTACTTACTTTGACAAAAGGATATGACCGAATATTGTGACGAAAGCTATGATGGTTTTGGAAATTCAAATAATTCTTGTAAAGTACTATGATGGTTCATGTTTGTGACAATGTTTAAAGTATTTGTGGCGGGATTTGAAATAAGATGAACTCAAGAGAAGCGAACAAGGGAACAGGTAAGGTTGTTCAAATTGTTGACTCACATTCACATTGCTTTGTGGAAAATTCCAGGAACAGATTATTATGAAACAAACCGGACGAATGAATAAATATAATTAGTTTATCTGTAATTAGATTAATAATGGATTACCAAGTCAACAAATAAGAATAGTAGTAAAATTAAAGTTATATGCATTGTATTAAATGTGATCTAATTGTGAAAAGTATAATGAAGATAATTTTAAAACGTATAATTAATATTTGTTTTGTTTGTAGGATCTTAGCGTTATACTTAAAAATAGTATGGCAACGGAAACCGACAGCAGTGAAACACACCACAGGGACAAGACATTGAATGCCAAGTATACATAAGGTGACAAAAAGTTTATTGTTGTGAAAGTTGTGCTAGAAAGAGTAACTTTTTATGGTTATATTTAAATGATGGTATTGATTTCAGGCCTCACATCGGTGGAGGAATATTATTCCAAATCTTCGTACCCGCGTCCTTGAAGGAACTCCTAAATGCCGCGGTTTTGTGTCGCGGCACTGATAGTGGACCAACCACAGAGCGAAGACCATACTTGTCGTGTGTTTGTCGCCAAGTAAGTTTGTCAAATAAATAGCATGGCTTTTGGGTTGTTACAATGCCAAACAGTAAACTAGCCAAATGCGGCCTCCACCTAGCAGCCATTTTTAAGATTCTCAGTTGATTTATGTATGGAGTCACTTTTCTCCTACGTGGGACATGTACACAAAAGCGAAAACATGCATTCTGGATGCGCTGAATCAGTCTGTCTGTCCTAGCTAGCAAACATGGCTCATAAACAGTGTTATAGTAGTTGAGTTTTGATAAGATTAGGCTGTCAACAAGCAGCTTACGGAGTGGGGTGCTAAGGTATTTACGTATCCCATACAAAACCTTTAGCCTGTAAAAACAGTGCCTTAGTGCACTTTTTATATGGGCCTCAAGGCACAGCTCTGGCTCCAGAATCAGCCCCAGGTTGCATGCCTGTTCCACACACTCAATTTTCTCTCCCCCAATCATGACCTCAGGCTTGGCTAACAGTATTGCAGCAACTTGTTTCTTTGTGCCCAGCACCATGAATTTCGACTCAAGCGGATTCAGGACCAAAGAGTTCTCCTCAGACCAGGCCACAACCCGAGCCAAGTCCTCATTCACCCTCTGCACAGCCAATGACGTGTCTTCTCCTTTAAAGGATATGTACAGCTGGATATCATCGGCATACATGTGATATTTGCAGTTTATGAACGATCCAGTTACATCAGCGCTATAGAGGATGTACAGAAGAGGACCCAAAATCGATCCCTGTGGGACTCCTCTCGTCACAGGAAGCGGGGTGGAAGATATAATAAAAATAATAATAATAAAATCGTTTATTTATAACATAGGGCATTTACATTTACAATAAAGTATATTAAATATTAAAAAGAACACAGTTGCTTATATGCCTGAACTAGAGTGAACCTGTGCTTCAGACGAGAGAGTGCTTAAATACAAAATAATAAATTAACTCTAAATATGACTATTATAAAAACTCAACTAAATTTAGAGATACGGCGAGTTTTATTTACAAACAGTAAGTAGGTCTTCTGTCTTTACATAAGATATACTTAGGAAATATTGGAAAATCATCTTTTTACAGTTATACTTATTTAATTTGTAGATACTTAATATTCTATTTAATTTATTGTACAGAAATGGGCCTAAAAAAGTAAAAAATCTTTTTACAAATACATATTTTGAGGATGCATTAGAATGGCAAACAATATCATTCCGTCTCTTATTAGTAATTTCGGCGTTGAAGGAAAGCATGGTGTGCTGTTTTAATACTAAGTTCATTATGAAAAGCTGGCGAAAAGAAAGCACGTTACAGGATTTGTATAACTGATCTGTAGGATAGAGAAAGGGAAGGAAATTGGCTACTTTTAAAATTGCTCTCTGAGTTCTTTCAAGGAGCAGTGGGTGAGTTTTAAGTGCTCCACCCCAGAAAGTGATACAGTATTGGATTACAGATTGACCTAGGGCTAAGTAAATTTGTGTCATCAATTTTGAATCTGCAATCACTCGCAATTTCTTAAAAACATATATTAATTTGCGCACTCTTTTAACTAGACCTTCAATGTGTGGTCCAAAAGATAGTGTTTCATTTATTATAACCCCGAGATATTTGATGTCGCGTGTTTTAAAGATACACGGACAATCACACGTGCTGGATGATCGGAAACCACATTTATGGGCATACAGATAAGAGTTACCAATATTAAATTGAGGCTTGCGCATGCAAAAGTGAATATATTTTGTCTTGTCAGCATTCAATGTTAGTAAATTGCTTTGAAGCCAATTAGTCACAGTGTTGAAACCCAATTGAGCGTATTCATACAGTTTGCTGTTGGCTTTAGCGGTAAATATTAAGACCGTGTCGTCGGCATATGAAACAATTTTGCCTTGTTTAATATTTAGGTTACACAAATCGTTAATATATATCAAAAATAGGGAACACCATATCCAGAACTTAATTGCTCATCACTTGTAATATTGTCTATTTTGACACATTGATGTCGATCATTTAAGTAGTCAGCAAAAAGTTTAAGCGGGTTCCTCTTATTCCTATGGCCTCTAATTTGTTTATTAGCAAAGAAACCGACACTGTGTCAAAGGCCTTCGCTAGATCAAGGAACACCCCCAGGGTCTGTTGCCCTATGCCGAGTTCATCAGAGACGTAGTCTGTCAGGCTGTGCACTGGCTCTAAAACCAAATTGTGCCGATGATAAGAGTTTGTTTTTCCCTAAATATTTGACATATCTACTGTTTAATATTTTTTCTAGTATTTATAAAATTGAGGAAAGTATCGATATTGGCCTATAATTATTTACTAAATCTTTGTTTCCGGATTTAAAAACAGGGATTACAACTGCTTTTTTCAGAAGTCTAGGGAAAATTCCTTCGGAAATACAGATACGAAATATATGCGTCAAAGGTGAAACAAGGATATACTTACAGAGTTTAAAGATCTTATTGCTAATATTATCCCATCCTTCTGCAGAGTCATCTTTAAATCCACAAATGATTCGAGTAATTTCGTCTTCGTCAGTATCTAGTAGGCCAAAAGAATTTAGGGCACGCCTGTTTCTTGAATCAAGTGGAGGTCTTTGGACACAGTCTTGTGTATTTACAAAAAAGTTATTAACATGGTTCCCTGATGAAAGATGTGAGGGATTAATATGCAATAAATTTGAATTAGATTCATGCTTTTTTGCCATATAAGTGACATTTTACTTCGCGTCGAAACTGAAATGCAATTCTATTATTTTATCACACATGTAGTAATATTTCCTTTACGGGTTAAAGGATCGCAAGTTTAGATATTTAGAAAAAAATATAATTATGTATCCTGGTAACACCATCGCGTCTAAACGTCACTTATTTTTTTTGCGGTAAAAGTTTCGCATGTAAAAAACTTTATCCTATCTAATTATTCATTTAAAATACATGGAATAGTATTTTTTTAGCAATTTAACAAAATCCCAAGTGATACATCTTATTATTCATTTATAATACATGAAATAGTTCTTTAGCAAAACCTACAAAGTGTATTGTGCAATAACGAATTTCAGTGTCGAAGTCAAGCCTTGAATCTACAATCAAACAGGATGAAGAACGTTTTCTGATATCCAGCAAAACCCAAAGCACTAAGTGATCATAGCGAGTACTGCATCTCAGACTTACGAGTCGAAACCTTGCTCAATCTTCAGTCAGGGTACGAGATACCATTAACGACGTTATTTTCACGCGCTAACTGATTGGAAGCTACCATACAAGTACGCGATACTCTTAGCGGCGTTATCCTACGTTGCTAATCTGGAAAGGCCCCTGAAACCTGTCACCGAGGACGCGATCCTCATCGGGCAATAGCAGAAGCACTAAGTGATCATAGCGAGTACTGTATTTCAGACTTGCGAGTCGAAACCTTGTTCAATCTTCAATCAGGGTACGAGATACCATTAGCGACGTTATTTTCACGCGCTAACTGATTGGAAGCTACCAGACTAGTACGCGATACTCTTTGCGGCGCTATTCTACGTTGCTTATCTGGTATGAATTTGTTATAGCAGGTGAGTCCCATTCATTTATAATCCAAAGGGAAAAAAATGGCAAAAAGACTAAGTTCAACGTGCCCCACTTTATCAGTGCCTATAAAGGTCACGAAAAGGCCAAGTTCATACTACCCATCTGTGTATTATTAATTCGTGTAAAAACAGTACACCACCTATGTGTAGATAGCTACAAAACATTCAAACTCTTTTAGTGAATACGAGATATTCCAAACCAACATAAGGTGGCAAGTTATACTGCCTAATATGTAAATTATAAACGTTCCAAAGTAATGCTAAAGAATACGAGATATTCCAAACTGTCATAAGTTAATCCAATGTACCTAGCCGGATTGCCGGTAGATTCCCACCTGTGTCCAGTTGTTGAACTAGAAGCCAACCCAAAACCATGGGAGAAGGCAAGGCAGAATTATTGACACCCTTACCGGCTACAATGCTGGTGAAAAATACTGCCATAGTGCGAGCATGACGGTGACCGATTATCAAACCTATTTTTTGCTGAGTTAAATAGTAAAGACCTATTCAATAGAAATATTATTATTTCCTTATGGTTATGTTGTACACTGCAATATATTCAAAATAATAAAACAAAACCATGGAACACGAGGTGTTCAATGATATATATCTAAGCACTAAGTGACATGAATACTTCATCAACAATTTACAAATGATATGTTCACTTACAGCAACAAATATCAGTAAGTGTTGATTATGATATGACTCCATGTAATAATATCTATGGAAAATCTTGATATAATTTAAACGGATTAAATTCATATCATTCCACATCCTTAGTATTTAAGCTTAAACTTAGCTTTTTACCTTGCTCAAAGAGCATGTAAGCTAACTTTTAAGGAACCAAAACCTAAGGAAATCACAGGTTAAGTCCTCTGCGGACACCAATAGTCTTGAATAAAACTATAAGGTTCTAAAGTTTCAATACCAGAATTACAGGAAATACTCATAGGCTCAAAAAACCTGTGCACCAGCACCTTAGAATACTTGATGTATGACACCAATACCACACACGGGTGTGGGTACTGCGGGCACTGCGGGTAGACCCAGCAGATGAAAGTTTCCTTAGAGTGCTTGCCACTTTTTAATTATTTATAAATACAAAATGGCTCAAAAGGCCCTAGAAAATTGTGTTCGCGACATGCAAAGGACGCTAAGCATCCTTACAGAAAAAGTGAGTGCACTGGAGTGCAAAATAAACGATCAAAGTGCTATAATAACAAAGCAAACTGGATTAATCACCGAACTCATTTCTGCATCTGAGGGTAAGCCGCTAAACTGTGAGTCAACTAGTGCCCAAGTCCAACAAGCGGTACAGCGACCGCTGCGTCAAGCGCGGCTAAATAAGATCTCCAACACCGCCGCACGACCATCTAAAGCTGCAGGACAAGGGCCAGCTGTCTTGAAAACATCAAGCGCTTCAAGAGCTGTTTTGTCTAACGACGACGATGCGCCGAAGACTCCCGAGCCAAGTCGAGTTGATGTAAATAATTTGACCAATTGCGGGTCACCAATTAACGATCAGCCAACGCTCGTCATCAATGACGGTGTGGCCATGAAACCTAAGGTGAGAGCGATCCCAAATCGGGAAGTGGGCAAGTTATTGACAAGCCTTCAGTTAATACATACAATGAGGACCAGTGGAAGATCGTCAACCGAAAACGCAGGTCTCGCAGAGTGGTGACCGGAACTGGAAAAACGGATGACGAACTTTTAACAGTGGAGCGTATGAGGTATATTCAGGCATGGTCATTTCGCCCTGAGACTACGCAACAGAACGTGCTGAACTACCTCAATAAAATTCAACAGTGTGAAGAATACTATGTCGAAAAACGTGACATTAAGTCGGACAAACATGCAGTTTTTGTAATTGGTTTCCCTGAAAGTATGTACGAGCGTTTCTCCTCGCCGACTGCATGGCCGCCGCGAGTGAAGGTGTCAGACTGGTTTCGCGTGCGTCCCCGCGGGGAGCGGGGAAGCGGCAATAACACCGAGACCGGCCTCTGAGACGTCACCAGTACAACGGAGCGGCTGTGGCGGTGATGTATGCAAAAATGTGTCGACTCAGATTGAAACTGTTATTGTATGCCATCAAAACATTGCGTCGATCGATAAAAAAACTAATAAGTTGGAAGTGTTGTTGCGCGGTGATTTGAAGTGTGACATTCTGGCAATTACGGAGCATTGGTTACCTGAACCTAATTTAAAATGTGTGGATATAAATGGGTTCAAACTTGCGTCCAGCTATTGTAGAAAATTTATCAAACATGGAGGATCGTGTATTTATGTTCGAAACGGGGTTAACTGCGTTGAGAATGACGAATTAGTATCGATGTCGGTTGAGCAAATATGCGAGATATCGGCGATAAATTTAATAGATTTTGACATGAGTATTATTTGTATTTATAGAACGAATTTAATTAGTGCTAATGACTTCTTAGATAAATTAGAACAATTGCTCGATAAGATCTTAGACCTTGACATTGAGTGTATTATAGTGGGCGATTTCAATATTAACACCTTAACTGAGTCAACCGATGTAAAAAGGTTGTTGGATATACTGTCGGCCCATAACATGACGAATGAAGTAGAATTCCCTACCCGCATAAGTTTGACAATTTCTACGTGTTTGGATCATGTGTATTCTAACTTGCAAGCAGGGTCGGTGGATACTGCACCTGTTGTTACACACTTAAGTGACCATCTAGCAGTCAAGGCCGAGGTGATGCGCAGTAAACGCACTGTATCAAAGTCTCCACGCTATGTCAGGTCGTTTTCAAATGCCAATCAATTTAGTTTTATAGCGGCTATCGCTGGTATTGACTGGGACGAGATAAGAGCGCGCAATAGTAATCCTTCATTAATGGCTCGCGCGATTATTAACATTATATCGAATAAGATTGACATTTGTTTTCCTCTTAGGAAATGTAATTCCAGAAAAAGTGACTCATCGTGGGTAACATCTGAAATTGACGATTATAAATTACTATTATTTGAATTAGTTGACATTTGCGAGCGTTACCCGAATAATGACATGCACAATTTAATTACAGACATGCAACAGAAATATGTAGACCTAATTAAGAATAAAAAATCTGGACATTATTCTGACATTATACAGTGTTCTAAAAATTCCTCAAAGGCAATGTGGACAGTCATAAATAAGGAGCGAGGCAAGGACAATTCTCCAATCCTTGACTTTACAGATATTGTAAAAAATTCGGACGGAACACCGTTGCTCACAAAAGAATCGGTAGTTGACGCAATGAATGAACGTTTCTTGAGCGCGGCGTCTGCGAGTGGCGCGCCGCGCGCTGACGTGCTACGAGTGCAGGCTGACCTGCGCGCGTCGCGGCCGCCGGCTGATCGCTCACTTCGGCTCACTGCTTTTGGTGCATATGAAGTTCACCAGATCATCACGTCACGGATCCCACCTAAACCGTCGAAAGACACGTACGGCATCTCGATGAGACTTTTAAAACTGGTAGCGGCTCCTCTGGCCCATGTTCTTGCTGACTTATTTAATGCTTGCGTAAGGGAAGGTTCTTTTCCTGAGCCATTAAAGCTCAGTAAAGTGTCCCCCCTGTACAAAGGAAAAGGGAAAAAAGACTGCATGGACAATTACAGACCAGTCTCTATTATACCGACAATTGCCAAAGTATTTGAGAACGGTTTGAGTTCCCGACTTATTAAATTTATGTCGGAGACGAACGCAATTTCTGACCGTCAGTATGCGTACCGAGAAGGCCGCTCGACCACGTGCTTAGCACGTGAACTCGTACATCGAGTCATGTCTGCACGTGAGCAAAAGAGGCAAGTGGCTGTCCTATGCTGCGACCTGTCCAAAGCATTCGACGTTGCTGACCGCGCCGTGTTAGCTGTAAAACTACAGCACTACGGAGTGGTGGGGCCGTCGCATGCTTTAGTGACGGATTTGCTGCACGACAGGACTCAAGTTGTGGTAGGTGGCCAAGGAAAGGTGAGGTCGAAACCTCTTAAATCGGAGATGGGAGTGGCTCAGGGGTCATCCGTATCCAACATCCTCTTTTCGCTGCTGCTGAATGACTTGCCTGATGCTGTGACTGACGCAGAAGTACTCATGTACGCCGATGATGTTGCAGCGTTGGTAACAGCTGAATCAGTGGATCAGTTGGAGCAAAGGCTCAACGATGCCGCGAATCAATTGGCGTTATGGTTCCAGGGAAATGGTCTTGCTCTGAATCTGAAAAAGACCCACTTCATTCACTTTGTTCTGTCAGGGCGGTCTTCACGACCACTGGCGGTATCTGCGGGTGGAGTGGCTCTGGTTCAGGTGAAGACAATAACCTTCCTTGGATTTGAAATTGACGGGTGCCTCAAGTGGGATGGTCATATTAGCAAAGTGTGTGGTAAATTGGGTAGTGCATGTTTTGCTCTTGGCAGAATATCGCGCGTCTTACCGGAACGCGATGTACGGACCTGTTATTTCGCGACGGTGCACTCGTTACTCCAATACGGCGCTGAGCTATGGGGACTTGCTGCCGATTGGCAGCGCGCCTTCCGAATGCAGAAGCGTGCCGTGCGAGCCATCGTCGGGATACCGCAGGACATGTCCGCTAGACCCCATTTTGCTAAACTAGGTATCCTCACGTTACCTTCTATACTTATATATCAGGTCGCACTGTACGTGAGGATGAACCTCGACCTTTACCCAAAGGTAGGCAGCCGTCATTCATATTGCACCAGAAGCAGGGGTCAGTTAGCGACGGTCTCCAGATCGCTCACCAAATCTTCCAAGACGACTCATGTTATGGGCCCGACAGTTTATAATCAGCTGCCTGTAGCTGTTTCTGGTGCCCCAACTATAGGGAGCTTCAAAGCTCGTTTGAAAAAATGGCTTATCGAGCAAGCTTTTTATTCTTTTGACGAATTTACGATTTAATTTAATTTAACTTTGACGCTATTTTGGAATGTTTTGACTTTTATTTTAATTTGGTAATTTGACTTCGAGAATTATTATTATTTTTTTTTTCTTTGTAATTTCTTTTATTTGTTTGACATTTTTTATTATTTGACATTGTTATGTAATTAATCATTTGTTGACAAATTTTTATGTAACATTCTTTAAATGACTTGTAAGAATCCCTTACCAATAAATTACTATGACTATGACTATGACTATGACTATGGCCAACCGCTGGGCTAAGCGGTTTAAGGAAGCTACCAATGATTTTAAGAAGTAACTTCTCACTGTTGTAAACAGAAGTGAACAATATTGACGGGCAAAACCACCAGCCCTACTTACTTATAATCACCCCAAGGGAGTAAGTCAGCAATAAATTTATAATGAAATACAACAACTAAATAATGAAATATGTATTGATATATTTGTAAATAGTTGTTAGAACAAAATGGTATGAGGTATCTACCTTATTTAATGTCTAAATCACTCAATATAAATAAATGTCAAATTGCACAAGCCGTGTATGCCTGCTATTGACATAATTGTACAGAACTAAACTAAGTTTGATTACCTAAATTCAAATCTTTTGTAAATACCTATGTGGTTGATGCTCCTAATAAATAATAATAAACAGACCCCCTATCAACATATAATGTTGAAATAAACAGGGAAATCTTTGTTGTCACAAAACAGAAATAAACAGATTCAGATTCAATTTGATCTGCACCAGTATTACATTTCCAGTAGCAATTGTCTTACATTGACAATATTTTCTGTGTTCAAAACAAATATTATAGGGAAGGAAATTGTCTTATTATAGAGAATACCTAGGAATAAGCTTTCCATGGCTAATGCATTTGGCACATAAGAACACTCATACCACAAAACACAAAAAGTGTGCACCAAAACAACTTGTTTCACCAAGGACTCACTTCTATGACAATCAAAAAAATCTCACTGTGCTTAATAGAATTTCCAAGATTGCAGGGATACATGATGAATCACTTTGCAGTATACATGACTCCTGAACTTAAAAATTAAACGTTAAAGTGGACAACTATCTACCACTTGATAAAGAAATGTATTGTTAGATTTTATGTTAGATGATTCAGACATTCCCAAAACATGCATAACATAACCACCAATTTTAAAACAAAAATGTTTTACTGAACACAGTGTAATATCATGCCTATAAGCCTATATGTATCCTATAAGTCATATGGTGAAATTGTGGCTTCTCTCTTACTACTGTTTACTTTGTTAGATGTCACTGTCAAATGGTGTCAGAAATGCAATAGACAACTTAGACAACTTTGTCTACGGTGCACCCGGTCCACACATGACCACATGATACAGTAAAACTAGTCTTTTGTTTGGTTGATAATTTGAAATTTATTTCGTTTTATCCAGGTAGAATAAATATATCTTATCCCCTCTTTATTCTCTGAAAAAGCTAAGTGGGACTGAATGCTCAAAATGCACTTACCTAAAAATGATGAATGAGACAATATATAATGCATGTACCTAATTGCATTGCCTAATGCAAGGCTAATTATATGATGCATGTAATGTAATTACATTACATCCAGTGACATTTAATCCTGCTATAATAGCTGCTGCCTTGTCTCACAATATAGACTGAACTCGAAGAAACTTATTACTCTAAGTTGGCTACCATTACACACAACCCTAACAACAAAACAGCTTAGCATACTTAAACAGTAAAACATCACTATGGTATGATAAAAACAAATAATAAGATTATTCTGCTTCAATAGATTTCAACAAATTGTCTTTGTGTTAAGTGGGAACAGCAGTACTATAAAACCAAAGTAACTTTTTGTCCGATTATATTTAATAATAATGACCTTGTAATATAGCAGACATCAACGGCTAGGTACAGGGCGGCACCCCTGTACCTAGCTGTTGATGCTGCTTTTAGAGAACCTCATGGGTGCTCATGCTCATTTGATGAAAAAATGCACACTGATCAACTGCCAAATAAATAAATGTCCTACTTACATACTGCGTACCTAATTACTAATTATGTTCGATAAAAATATAAAATGAAATAAGTAATTTTATAAAAATGAAACTAGTTTTAGTATCATTAATAATAATAATAATAATAATAATAATAAATAAATAAACTGGCAACTCTGAATGTCAAAAGTAATCGTTTTGTCGATAAAGCAAATTTTAATTGAAATTAATAGTTTTCGGTACCATACCATATAGTATTTCAGCAGGAAGCCCATAAATATATAAGAACATAAAAATCTAAACTTTTCGAAGCATTTATAGACTAGAAAATGAAATCAAACGAAACAAAAATCCGAAAGACAGCTGATGACATTTCATGTCACATCAATATTTACAAATAAAATAAATACGACAACGATGAAACAATGTTGACAAGAGCTGCAGCTCGCCGAGCACGCCCACCACCTCCGGCCTCGTCGCTCAGCTCAGCCTCGCCGCCGCCGGAACCCTGCCTCACCGTGAGTGCTGTGACACCGGCCGCGGCAGCTGCGTCGAGCTCGAGCGACGAGTACTACTCGCCGCCCACGTCACCACCACCTGCGCGTCGACGGAGAGAACGCCGGCCGCCGAGTGGCTTAGGACCTCGAGGCCCACCGGCCTCTGATAGGGTCCCAGCTCCCGGCGGAAGTGTGCAGCGCATGCGATGGACGCAATCCATCAATGAGAACGTCATGCGCTCATACTATGGGGCTACAGACGGAGGAAACAACCTGACCGCGTACCGTGTTCGGATGCTCTCTTTGTTTCAGGTGCTTGAGCCAGCCGTCAACGTTTCGGCCCAACGACTGTCGGATCAGGTGCGGGTCATCCAGCGTAATCATATGTTGGACGATACTGTACTTGATCGCCTCCGAACGGAAATGGGTAGCCATGCCATTGCCTCTTCGTCACAGACGGTGGTTCCTTCACAGGTATCACCGTCCAACCATCTTCCCAACCACGCTGACGAGGAGAGCACTGACATGGTTACACATGTAAGTACCCAGTGTAGCAACGAATTGAGGAGTGCTTTGGAGTGTGCTATTCGGGAGTATCGCAACATGCCGCTTGAACTTAGGCCGCGGTTACCTCGTTTGCCCATGTGTAATAAGAATAAGGCGCTGGTGGCTGCTCTGGATTCGCAGTTGTCAAACTATTTTGATGACTGCGAAGATCTCACTGATACACACTCGATAATGTACTGCGCGGCCGTAGCGGCATGTTGTGTAGCTCACGTCAAATTTCCAAACAGTGACGTAGCTACACGACCAAGACCAGCTGTGCCGGTCTGGCAGTGCAGGATCGAGCGTCGTATTGGTGGGGCCAGAGCACTCATCGGCAAACTAATCTGCTTCAGGGAGGGCAACACTCGCCCACGAGTGATGCGCTTTGTGAGACGGGCGTTTTCGGGGACTAATATCAGCCCCCGAGACTATATGTCCTGTGTCACAGAGCGCATCGACTTCCTGAAGCAGAAAGTGTACGCATGGGCAAACCGTATCCGAAGGTATAAGCGGCGGGTTGAGCGGTACACCCAGAATCGCACATTCCGGAGTAATGAAAGGTGGGTATATAGGGCTTGGGAGCAACCGGACCAAGGTGTGGCTGACACGCGCCTTCCGGATGATGACGCCATGAGTTCGTTCTGGCGTAACATCTGGTCGGTGCCTGTCAGTCATACTGAAGGCGGTTGGACTCGAGAGGTCGAACGAGCGTGCGAACCGATACCAGAAATGGGGGCAATTACAATCAGCCCCCAAGATGTGGCCCGTGCAGTCCGTCCGTTGCCTAATTGGAAATCTCCAGGGCCGGATGGACTGCACAACTTTTGGATAAAGTGGCTTCAAAGATCGCACGCTCGTTTGGCATCTCAGTATCAGACCGCCTTGGAGTCTGGCTCGCTACCCGAGTTTCTTACAACAGGAGTTACCCACCTGCTCCACAAATCTGGTAGCACCGCGGAACCCAAAAACTATCGACCGATTACCTGTCTGCCGACAGTCTATAAGGTTCTTACATCCATTTTGAGAGCAAAGATTAACCACCATGTAGATAATAACGCTATCATGTCTGCCTCTCAAAATGGATGTAGGAATGGGTCCCGCGGTACTAAGGAGCTACTCCTCATCGATATGGCCATTAGCCAACAGGTTCGGCGTTCCCGAAAGGATCTGTCAACATGTTGGATAGATTATAAGAAGGCCTACGACTCAGTTCCTCATACATGGCTCATGAGGGTGCTAGAATTATATAAAATTGATACAACATTACGCACCTTCCTGATGTCATGTATGAGGCAATGGAGGACGGTCCTTCGCTATCCAGGATGTCGACATATCCAGAGGAACAGCGAACCGGTAAGGATCGAGCGAGGTATATTCCAGGGTGACAGTTTGAGTCCGCTTTGGTTCTGCCTGGCCTTGAATCCTCTAAGCACACTGCTGGAGAATTCAGGCCTAGGCTATCGGTTGAAGAGAGGTGGTCAGGTTATATCTCACCTCCTCTACATGGATGACTTGAAACTTTTTGCCCCCAACAATCTGCAACTGATGGAGCTACTGAAGGTAACTGAAACCTTCAGTAACGCCATCAGGATGGAGTTTGGTGTGGATAAATGTGCAGTCATGCATGTAAAGAGAGGGGAGGTTGTGGAATCCGTGGGTACCCAACTCACGGATTCCATAAACCTGAGATCCCTCTCTCCAACCGAAACCTATAAGTATTTGGGTATGTCGGAAGCGTTAGGCATCAATGCTATTGACATGAAGCAATTGTTGAGGGAGCGTTTCTTTGGACGCCTGAAGAAGGTATTCAATAGCCTTCTTTCAGGCGGAAACAAGGTGCGCGCCTTCAACGGTTGGGTCATGCCGGTATTGATGTACTCTTTCGGCGTACTCAAATGGACTCAAACGGAACTTGATGCCCTGGATAGGCGGGTCCGTACACTGCTGACTGCATACCGAATGCATCACCCACGATCGTCGGTGATGAGACTGTATATCCCGCGAAAGTGTGGGGGTCGAGGCTTTTTAAATGCTAAGACCTTGCACAATCGCGAGGTATGCAGTCTCAGGGAATATTTCCTAGCCACCGACGTGGGTATGCATCGTGATGTAGTGGCAGTGGACAAGGGACTCACCCCGCTCTCCTTGGCTAACGAGAACTGGCGCAAACCTGTAGTACTTGACACTAACGATCGTAGGAAAGTATGGCAGAGTAAGGAACTCCACGGACGCTTTTTCCGGGCCCTTCATGAGCCCGATGTAGATCAACTAGCGTCCGTAGCCTGGCTACGCGTAGGTGACCTCTTTGGGGAAACCGAAGGTTTTGTCTGTGCAATTATGGACGAAGTTATCATGACGAATAACTACCGGAGATTTATTGTAAAGGACGGCACGGTTGACATTTGTCGGGCATGTCACCGACCGGGTGAATCAATCCGCCACATTATCTCTGGTTGTTCTCGTCTAGCTAACAGTGAATACTTGCATAGACACAACCTTGTAGCCAGGATTATCCATCAGCAACTTGCTCTGAAGTACTTTCTTGTGGAATCGGAGGTGCCATACTACAGGTATGTGCCCGACCCAGTTCTCGATAATGGCGATATCACGCTGTACTGGGATCGGTCCATCATCACTGACAGGACTATTGTAGCCAATAAGCCTGATATAGTGGTGGTGGACCGAAGAGAGAGGCGTACAATGATTGTTGACATATCCGTTCCGCATGACGAGAACCTCGTGAAAGCCGAGAAAGACAAACAAATCAAGTATATTGATTTGGCTCGCGAGGTTGTCGACATGTGGGATGTAGACTCGGCGATCATTGTACCGATAGTCGTGTCAGCCAATGGCTTAATAGCCAAGAGCCTCGACCAACACCTTAGGAGGCTCGCGTTAGGCGGCTGGATCAAGGGCTTGATCCAGAAAGCGGTACTCCTGGACACGGCTCGTATTGTTAGGAGGTTCCTTTCTCTGGAGCCCTGACCGCCGGTAGCTTGGACCCTGTTCCCGATACCGGTGGGACACTATTTTTTATATTTTTAAATGTTTTATTTTTTTATTTTTACTGAAATATTTAAAAATGTAATTTATGTGATAAGATAATAAATAAACGAAATAATAATAATAATAATAAGCTGGCAACACCCGATGTCAACAAGTTGTTTTTTCACTGACGAAGATTTTTAAATATTAATTTTTGGTCCCATTTATTCACAATTTTTACAATAGCTAACAAGAAACAATAAAAACGTAATAAAAACTTAATCAAAACCATAATAATTATAGCGAAAATCAACACGAAAAGAAAAAATATGCACAAGACCAGACAGGTGACAGATGTCACCAACAAAAATAACACAATGAATACTAATAAAATAATGAAAAAACATCTGTGAGTATGTTGACGAGAGCAGCTGCCCGTCGCGCACGCCCTTCACCCCCGGGCTCGTCGCTCAGCTCCGCCTCGCCGCCGCCAGACCTCGGATCACCAGTGTCACCGACGGCTGCAGTTGCGTCGAGCTCGAGCGACGAGTATTTCTCTCCGCCGACGTCGCCAACACCTGTACGTCGGCCGGGGAGAGGCCGGCCACCGAAGAGCTTAGGACCTAGGAGCCAACCGGCCCCGAGCCGGGTCCCCGCTGCCGGTGGTTGTGTGCAGCGCATGAGATGGACTCAGACTATGAATGAGAACGTCATGCGCGCATATTACGGGTCTACAGAGGGGGGAACTAACCTCACTGCGTACCGTGATAGGATGCTGTCTCTTTTTCAGGACTTGGAACCAACCGTGAACGTCTCGGCCCAACGATTGTCGGATCAGGTGCGGGTTATCCAACGCAACCACAGGTTGGACGACGCTGCACTTGATCGGCTGCGCTCAGAGGTACTGAGCAACCAAATCGTCTCAACATCTACACAAACACAGACCGCGGTAACGCCGACTACTAACGCAATCTCGCCGCGGTCCAATCATAATAACGATGATGCAGATGATGCAGATGATAGGGTTGTCACAGTAAGTAGCCAGTGCAACGATCGACTGAGGAGCGCACTGGAGGATGCGCTTCGCGAATACAGATCAACTCCGACTGAGCTTAGACCCCGTTTGCCAAGGTTACCCATGCACAAAAAAAATAGGGCGCTGGTGTGTGCTTTGGACTCGCTGCTTAAGAACATTTTTGAAAGTAGCGAGAACCTCGTTGATACGCACTCAATCCTGTATTGTGGGGCTGTTGCGGCATGTCGTTTAGCCAACATCAAGTTTCCTAAATCAGATGGAACTATTCGACCAAAGCCTGCTGCACCAGCCTGGCAGTGCAGGATCGAGAAGCGTATCGACGGGGCCAGGGTACTCATCGGCAAACTACACTGCTTCAGGGAGGGTAATACACGACCACGAGTGATGCGATTTGTGAGGCGGGCATTTTTGGGGACTGGTGTCAGCCCTCAAGAATACATCTTCTTCGACTTCCTGAAGCAGAAAGTTTGTGCATGGGCGAGCCGCATTCGCCGGTATAAGCGGCGGGTTGATCGGTACTCGCAGAATCGCATGTTTCAGAGCGATGAGAGGTGGGTGTATAGAGCTTGGGAGCGACCTGAACATAGTGTGATTGACGTGCCCCGCCCGGATGATGCTACCACGAATGCATTCTGGCGTAGCATTTGGTCGGTGCCCGTCTGTCACACTGAGGGTGGCTGGATGCGTGATGTCGAGCGCGTGTGCGTAGCTGTACCAGAAATGGAAAAAGTTATAATTACTTCACTAGACGTAGCCAGAGCAGTTCGTCCGTTGCCTAATTGGAAGTCTCCAGGTACGGATGGACTGCACAATTTTTGGTTAAAATGGTACAGCAGCTCACACGCGCCTCTGGCATCGCAATTCCAGTCATCTTTAGATTCTGGGTCGCTACCTCAGTTTCTAACAACTGGTATCACCCACCTGCTCCATAAGACAGGTAGTCCCACGGAACCCAAGAATTATAGGCCGATTACATGTTTGTCGACGGTCTATAAACTTCTTACATCCATTCTGAGAGCAAAAATTAACGTACATATAGAGAAAAATTTGATAATGTCTGCCTCTCAGAACGGGTGTAGGAATGGGTCCCGTGGTACTAAGGAGCTACTCCTCATTGACATGGCCATAAGCCAACAGGTTCGTCGATCCCGCAAGGATCTGTCGACATGCTGGGTAGATTATAAGAAGGCCTATGACTCTGTTCCCCATACATGGCTCATGAGGGTGCTGGAGTTGTATAAAATAGATGCAACTCTACGCACCTTCCTTGAGTCATGTATGAGGCAATGGAAAACAGTCCTTTGCTATCCAGGATGTCGACCGATCCAAGGGAATGATGAACCAATATGGATTAAACGGGGAATATTTCAGGGCGACAGTTTGAGTCCACTGTGGTTTTGCTTAGCCCTGAATCCTCTAAGCACGTTGCTGGAGAATTCAGGTCTAGGCTATCGGTTGAGAAGAGGTGGTCAGGTCCTATCTCACCTTCTTTACATGGATGATTTGAAACTTCTTGCCCACAACAATTTGCAACTGATGGAACTACTGAAGGTAACTGAAACTTTCAGTAGTGCCATTAGGATGGAATTTGGTGTGGACAAATGTGCAGTCATGCATGTAAAGCGAGGGGAGATTGTGGAATCCGAGGGAATTCAACTCTCGGATTCCATACACCTTAGAACCCTCTCCTCGACCGAAACATATAAGTATTTGGGTATGTCGGAAGCGTTGGGCATTAACGTTGCTGATATGAAACAAACATTGAAGGAGCGTTTCTTTGGCCGCCTGAAGAAGGTTCTAAACAGCCTTCTGTCAGGTGGAAATAAGGTACGCGCCTTCAATGGTTGGGTCATGCCAGTTTTAATGTACTCTTTCGGCATACTCAAATGGACTCAGACCGAGCTAGACGCTCTGGATAGACGGGTCCGTACATTGCTGACCGCAAATCGGATGCATCACCCACGATCATCGGTGATGAGACTGTACATCCCGCGGAAGTGTGGAGGTCGAGGTTTTTTGAACGCAAAGACTCTACACAACCGTGAGGTGTGCAGCCTCAGAGAATATTTTCTCAAAACCGACGTGGGTATGCACCGCGATGTGGTCGCAATGGACAATGGACTCACCCCGTTATCCATGGCTAAAGAGAACTGGCGCAAACCTGTGGTACTTACTACTGATGACCGCAAGGAAGTATGGAAAGGCAAGGAGCTCCACGGGCGCTTTTATCGGGCTCTTCATGAGCCTGATGTAGATTTCGCGGCGTCCGTGGCCTGGTTACGTTTTAGCGACCTCTTCGGAGAAACTGAAGGTTTTGTCTGTGCAATTATGGACGAAGTTATCTTAACGAACAACTACCGGAGACATATTATGAAGGACGGGACGGTTGACGTGTGTCGGGCATGCCATCGTCCGGGTGAGTCCATCAGACATATTATCTCTGGTTGTTCTCGTCTGGCTAACGGCGAGTACTTGCACAGGCATAATCAAGTAGCCAGGATTATTCACCAGCAACTTGCTTTGAAATATAACCTAGTGGATTCGGAGGTACCATACTACAGGTATGTGCCCGACCCAGTTCTCGAAAATGACCATGTCACATTGTACTGGGATCGGTCTATCATTACTGACCGGACTATTTTGGCCAATAAGCCGGATATAGTGGTGATAGACCGATTAGCGCGCCGCGCAATGATAGTCGACGTCACCATTCCACATGACGAGAATCTCGTGAAAGCTGAGAAAGAGAAACAAATCAAATATCTCGACTTAGCACACGAGGTTGTCGATATGTGGAATGTGGATTCGGCTATCATTGTGCCGATTGTTGTGACCGCCAATGGCCTTATAGCCAAAAGCTTCGACGACCATCTGTCGAAGCTGTCGTTGCGCGGTTGGATCAAGGGCCTGATACAAAAGGCAGTACTCCTCAATACGGCTCGCATTGTGAGGAGGTTCCTGTCTCTGGAGCCCTAACCACCGGTAGCTAGGACCCTGTTCCCGACACCGGCGGACAACTATTTTTTATATTTTTAAATGTTTTTTTTTTAATATGTTTTTTAAAGAAATATTTAAAAATGTAAACGATATGGATAAAAAATAAATAAATGGAATAATAATAATAATAATAATAATTTATTTCGCTCCAAAAGTACAATCTTAATCAGCATACAACATATAAACATACAATTCGCTGGTTGGTTGTACAGTAGCACATAGTAAATGATCTACTAACTCCCAAACTAAGTCAAGCTTGTGTTTTGGGAGTTAGTGGTTATTAGGAAAGAGGTCTTACATTTACACAACCTTATAATGTATACGTAACCTAAAAGGCGATTACTGATCTGTTTCTTGATGTCTATTCTCAGGGGTGCTCAACACCCACAGTTTATTTCTCATAGTCGGCGCCCCTGGCTAGCACAGTTATCCTTACAGGGAAATAGTGAATGTAAGTATGCGGTAACAAGTCTGTCCAAAAGACAGCTTGTTCCTTGTCCTATAATCTCTAAAGTAAGTGACGTTTAGACGCCATGGTGTTACCAGGACACCTAATTATATTTTTTTCTAAATATCTAAACTTGCGATCCTTTAACCCGTAAAGGAAATATTACTACATATGTGATAAAATAATAGAATTGCATTTCAGTTTCGGCACTCATAAAATTAGAATCAAGACTTCGCTTATCAGGTAAGCTCGTTTGATTCCCAATTTTTAATATATTTCCAAAGTTGCTTACTGTTGTTTCCTGCTTTATTTAATTCAGTTTTATCGTAGTTATTTTTTAAGTTCTTTAGGAGGTTATTGCAAAAATTCCTGTATCTTTTATAGGAGATTTGAATGATAGGATTGTCAGGGTTTTTCTTAGCTTTCTGATGAAGTTTATCTCTCTGTCTGATACACCGAATCAAGCCCGGAGTGATCCAAGGTTTAATGTTATACAGTTTCTTGTTTACGGAAGAAATAGTCGTGTTACGTAATATTGCAAATTGAACATGTTTTATTAAGTACGATAAAGCAAAATTAGCGTCAGCAGTATTGTAAACTGGGTTAAAGTCAAGATTGCGTAAATCATGTTCGAATTTATTTGTGTTTAATTTCGTTTTGGTCCGAGGTCGATTTTGCTTAGGTAGCGTTAGATTTAGGTGCAGTAGGACAGCGTGATGGTCTGTAATTATCGAGTTAGTAACAAGCGTTAAGTACGATAAGCTAGATTTGATCATCATATGATCGAGACAGGAACCACTTTGATGAGTAGGTAAAGTATGTGCGAGGAGAAAACCATGGAATGAGCAGATATTAAGATAGTCTTGGGTCGCTGCATCGAAGCATTCAGAGTTAATATTTCTATTAATATCACCTGTTAGTATAACATTCTTAAACGTGCACAGTTCTTGAAAAATTTGGTTTAAGGAAGCGTGAAAAGTGTCTAAATTTCTAGCGGAAGGCGATCTATACATAGCTATTATTGCTGTAGTTGTACCAATTTTTATGACCAAGCAATTACACATACAGTCTTTTAGGGTTAATTCTTCAACTGCAACCTTTACTGATGCTTTACAATAAACAATCACACCATCATTTTGATTATTGTTAATTTTGGTATATGATAAATTGTACCCCGGTATTACTACTAGAAGGTGGTCCTGACGATTACACAGCCAGCACTCAGTATCACTATATCACAGTCAAAGTTAAGTCTATGAAGAAAAATGTTAAACCTATCTATGTTCTTATAAATACTGCGAATGTTTTGTGTTAGTACGGTTAGTGACTTTTGAGTATTGGAAAGATATTGTGTGCACTCCTCAACCTTACATTGTTTTGAAACCGTTACGAATGTATTATCTATATCGGTCATTAGGTAATTATCCATAATATAAAAAATATAAAAACAGTAACTAAGTCTAAAATATAAACAAATATGTGACGCTCTTAGGCGCCTTCAAAATCAATCGAGTTAATGTACCTGTTCTCGGCTGATTTTTTAGCAGGATACTCTGGATCTCCCGTTCTGTGGTTGGCAGGTTTTTTAAAACGCAAACATGTTGCGCATTTTGGCGAGTCACCTTTTTTTGTGCAGTCCTAGAGTGTGTGTGTCCTTCTTCACCGCAGTGTTTTCATGTAGGAGAAGCGACTTTGCACGATTTGGCCGCATGACCGTACTGCTGACACTTGTAACATCTCGTTACTAGAGTGAAATCTCGTACAGGACAGGACGTCCAATTAATAAATAATCTATCCTGTGTGATGAGCGCCTTTCGAATAGCGGCTGGAACTTCTATTATGTAGTTACAGTTCTCAGCTTCTTTCCTACCAGATTTGTGGCTAAGTTTTATTGAGGCCAAGAATGCATCTTTGGTTATGGTTGACAGTTTGTCGGCCAGGTTTTGTTCATAAATGCATTTATAAACCTCAATTCCAGACATGAATACCGGAACCCCCATAACTATAATGCGAGATTTGCACTTTTTAGGGTCATCGATGGTAAGCCCTGATGAAGCGAGTTGGACTGTTTGTTTGAGCTTGTCTAAATCCTCTTTAGTCTCTGTGCTAATTATCAGTCCTCCTTTCCCTATCTTACGTACTCCTCTGACTTTAAGCTTCATGTCACCAGGGCAGATAAACTTCTGGATGATGTTCATCGTTTCGTCACTGGTCTTCGTGTTGTCGCGGGGATAAATCGCCACGGAGCTAAAAGTATTTGGACGAACCCTTTGTTCGTCCAAATACTTTTAGCTCCGTGGACACTTTCTTAACCATATCTGCAAAAGATGCGGCGAGTGCTTCCCGGGTTCCAAACGTTTCTATAATCGTCCGGTTCATTTCCAACACACAATCCTTTAGGTCTCGGTCTTCGGGTAACATTTTTAGCGAGTTATGGGTCTTCACGGCATTAGGTTTTAATGACTGATATTGAACAGCCAGTTGCGAAACTCCATAACTAACTTTTTGGCAAAGATTACTTATTTTTAACTTCTGGTCCGAGTTTAGTTTTCCCTCAGAAGAGATAACACATACCTCATTTAAGTGCTGCTCAGTAGACCCCAACCAGTTTTGGATCTCAGGAATCGAAACTACCTCCATTTTCTCTTCTTCCTTGGCTCGTTCACGTCTAGGTTGCTGGGGCTGCATCGGTGTAGGTGTTGGGGGAGGGCTGCGTCGCGTTATACCGCTCCTATTGAAGGGGCTGCACTAAAAAATAGTTCACTATTTACGCGAATATTAATTTATTAGATATTTATTGCATTGATGAGCACGACTGAATGCGATGAGTCTCGAATCATCAATCCCTTATCCCAAGAATATAGTTGATCCATCTTCCCTATGAATTTGCACGAACTGAGACCTATCAGTTAGGTAGCTATTAAACCAATCCACATCGTCTCCATTGAAGCCATAGTATGCTAATTTAGACAGCAGCAGATTTTTATTAATTGCGTCGAAAGCCCGTGAGAAATCCAATAAGACCAGGATTGATCCCTCCCCTTGATCACGTGCCTCCAGGATATTGCCCACAACATGAGCCAGAGCTGTTGCAGTACCTCTGCCCTTCCGAAAACCAGACTGGAGGTCTAGAAGAATGTTATTTGTTTCCAGATACTCAATAACTTGTGAGTACACAACACGTTCCAGGATTTTCGAAAGGCAGGGCAGGATGCTAATTGGCCTAAGATCCTTCATGTTGGCGGGATCATTGGTTTTCGGGATAGGGTGCACCATTGCACGTCTCCTTAGTTTAGGGAAGGTGCGCGTCTCAATGGATCTGTTGATGATGTCAGTGATGTCTTGCAAGGTAGTTGGCAATGTGAGAGATAACATCTCCAGACTGATACCATCAACACCCTAAGCATTTGAAGCTAGACTCCTAATTATTCTCAGAACAGTATCCTGACTGGTGTAGTGAGTGAAAACTCGCCGGATTGTGTCTGCAAGATTTGAAGTAGCCAATTTTTGAGGCATTATCGCAGCAGTTTCCAGGGACGCCCAGAAATGCTGCATTGATATTTTCGGGTTATCGAAGATTAGGTAGTAGTTTCTGGCTGTGATCTGGTAGCACATCTGTTTTCAGATGTTTCCATAGCAGTTTGGGATCCTTCTTTTGCTCGTTGATGTTTTTGGCAAAGTATGCTGTTTTTTCCCTAACTCACGTGGAGAGGTTTAAGATCCAGATAGTACTGCCTATGAATCGGTCTCTAGTCATATGATATCTGGCTCTGGCTTCATCTCGCAATTTGAACATCAGACGTACATTGTCAGTTATCCATGGCGTAGGCGGTCTCTTGATGGTCCTGCGCTTAAGTGGAGCATGAAGATCAAATAGCTGGATAATGTATGAATTAAAAGTGTGCACCATAGTGTCAACATCACTTATATCCCCAATAGTTGACCAAGGAATCATATTTAAACCAGCATTGAACTGATTTTGCAAGATGTCGGAAAAAGAGCGGAATTCGACCAACCTAGGTTTAACCTTAGGCTTTCTGAAAACAGTCTCGCACGTGACAAATGAGTCTCATTCACCTTCATTTGTCTATTATCCGTCACGATATGATCACTTTGTCGATAGTTTTCGGTGAGATAGCAGTTTTCAGCGTCCCTTCGCGAGGGTCATCTTGGAGAGCATCGTGCAATATTATTATTTTACAATGTAGTAATATTTTCTACTGGGTAAAGTTCGCGAGGTTTAGATATTTAGAAAAAAATATATAGTCAATGTATCATGGCAATACCATCGCATCTGGATGTTACTTATTTTCTATGCGGGTGAAAGAACGCGAGCAAAAAATTGTATCCTATCTAATTATTCATTTAAAATACATAAAATAGTATTTTTTTAGCAGTTTAACAAAATCCCAAGTGACCATCTTATTATTCATTTAAAATACATGAAATAATACCTTTTTTAGCAAAATTAATAAAATTCCAAGTGATACCTGCAAAGTGCATTGTGCAGTAACGAATTTCAGCGTCGAAGTCAAGCCTTGAATATACAATCACACAGGATGATAGTAAAGTGATACCACTTTTTAAATTCGGGAACAGTAAAAACACTAATAATTATAGGCCGGTGTCCGTGTTGCCGGTTTTTAGCAAGATATTTGAAAACGTAATATTAAATCAAATGCTTAATAATTTTAACACAAATAACATCTTACATGATAAACAGTATGGTTTCAACAAAGGACGTTGTACAACTGACGCTGGTGTCTCCTTACTAAAACAAATTTTTAATGCGTCGGAAGAGGCACAAGATGCTATAGGCATCTTTTGCGACCTTTCTAAGGCGTTTGATTGTGTGGTTTATGAAACATTACTCCTGGAACTTGAGAATTACGGACCAGGCAAAACAGCGTTAAGCTTATCAGAATCAGAATCAGAATCAGAATCAGAATCAGAATCATTTATTTGTAAACATAGGTGATAATTATATCAAAATCTTATTTGATTGACAGACAGCAACTAGTTAAAATAAACGGTGTCAATTCGTCGGGATTAAATGTGAAAATGAGGGTACCCCAAGGTTCAATTTTAGGTCTTTTTTATTTTTAGTATAAATTAATGATTTAAATTGATAAATTTTTGATTATTTTTGGAAAATAAACTTAATATGATGATGTTTGCCGACGACACTTCTTTGATTTTTAAGATAAATAGAAGGACTAATAATCTTTCGACGAAAATAACGCCCTACTACAGATCCAAAACTGGTTCACTGCTAATAATGTAGTTTTAAACGGGAAAAAAACGAAATGCATAAGATTTTCCTTACCGAATGTCAGAAGTAGTGTTTGTGAACATTGAATAGTGAACAATGAAAAACTAGACTTTGTTGATAAAATAGTTTTCCTGGGGATTACGCTTGACTCAAGGCTACAATGGGGTCCTCATTTAACATCTCTTGCAGGATGGCTTAGCTAAACTGCATATGCTGGTGGAAAAATCCGCTAATTTACGGATGTTGATACCGCTAGACTAGTTTATTTTAGTTATTTTCATAGTATCATGTCATACGGTATCTTACCACATGAGTAGATAAACGGAACAGAGACAAAGCTTCATACAACCGCGCGAATCGATTGCAGTACTACAACCACACGGGGAATGTGTGCGTTTCCACTGTCCGCTTGTTGCGTACGCGACGACACTGGAAAAAAACCGGTTAACGCAGGCTCAGTTAGTGGACCCGCCTAGGGTCTATGCGACGCACGTTGTTTGTTTTTTTTTATTATTTGTTATAAACCGGTGCTTGACTGCGATCCCACTTGATGGTAAGCAGTGATGCAATCATTGATGGTGAGGCGCACTAGTTTATCGAGAGCCTATTCACTCTAGCCTTGAAGGCACCTAAATTATAGTTGGACGGGAAGACCACAGCAGGCAAATTGTTCCAGTCCCTCGATGTACGCGGTATAAACGACGAAGCGAATCGCTTAGTCAATAACGTAAGGGTGGATACTCGCCGTACGTCGGGTTGTCCGATGGTAGAAAAGAGATGGTGGAATCAAGTCATGCAATTCCCGCGCGCACTCTCCAAAATGCAACCTGTTTGTACAAATTTAAATATTTTAACGTAAAAACGTGGTATTTTATTATCAATAATGGTGGTTTATAGTACTGTGTGTATAAATAATAATAGAAAAAGTAAAAATATATCATACTAAAAATAAAACTGTACGTTAACAGATCTGTACCTCTTCCATGAGTTTAAAGCTATTACTATTCGTCGCTACTTGATATTGATGCCGTAAATATTTTGTACGGAAAATTTTGCAGTGCCTCTAACGGTTAGTTGCAGAACCAAAATCGGTAGTATGAGTCGTCAAGTACAAAACCTATCGAATAAGAACTTGCTACCGACTAAAGTTTTTAGTAGTTTCCTATAGAAAATCAGTACCATGAGTAACAAATTTGACAGGTGCTATCGAAGCAAACCATTACTATAGTAGTAAAGTAACTCACTAGCATATTGAAGGGTTTTTTTTTAGGTGGGAAAATCATCTTATGACAAATCCCGCTCTTGGGCGGGGCGGGAGATAGTGTCAGACTTTTACTGACTAAAAACCCACTCCTATTCCTTCGTTGCTTTCGTCTCAGGGTCCGGGTTTTGTTTTCACACTACCTATGGCCCCAGTAGACTTCGACCCTTTTGGGCCCCTACTACTACTACTACCCTATTTGCTGACATCTCCCTGAGGCGCGCGTGGAACAATATACGCCGTCGACGACTTGGGCTTGGTCCGGACGGTTAACGGACAGTCGGACGGCGGGCCACCCATTACCCGCCATCCGCAAGCCCGCGCCTATGGTGGCCGGAAATCGGCATCGGAATCCCGGCGGTGGTTGGGGCGTGAGGACTGTAGCCATTGCGTCACGCGATCGACCGCCTCCTTTGCTAGCATTACTGCTTCGCAGAAGGAGGCAACCGCCTGCCACTCCTCCTCGCTCCGGACCATGGCCTGTACCAAGGCCCGGCGCGAGAGATTGCCGCCGCCGATCGCCCTCACGAAGACACGGCGTTGCTCTTCCCAAGCGGGGCACACGTCTACCGTGTGCTCCACCGTGTCCTCCGGGCGGTCCACACAGTGGCGTCACCCGGGCGTCGCTTGCGCACGTATTCGGTGCAGGAACTTCCCGTACTTCCCGTGTTCGGTGAGAAGCATATTGAAGGGTGAAAATGTTGTAAAGTGTGTCGTGTAAAACAATATTTTATTTATTTGTTCATAAATATGTCCGGTAAACCTTATTTAATGTAGAATATGTTAGGTACGGCTGCATATGAAGACAAACGACGCGTTAAAGGAAATTTCCAAGCGACTATACGAAAGGCATATAGATATATTAGTGAAAAAATTTCATCAATGAATATAGGCTCAGTAAAGAGGCTTTCGAGTATTTGTGTGGTCTGTTAAGGGTTTATACAGATTTGAAATTTACACAAAGAGACACACTCACACTTGGATCGAATGTAAATTAGAAATACGTATGTATAATAACTTACTTTTATACATGCACTTCATAATTGAAATACCACTTTTTGGGCATTGTTATTTTACGTATTACTGACAAATCTCTCCATTTTTCCCATTCAAGAATTCACAAACACAACAACACTGAACCATCAAAATATTTGTACAACTACAATAAGTATTACATTTTCAATAGGCCGGGTTATAGAAAATTGGTGTTTCAAATTGGTTGGATTTTTAACTGCCTTACTCTGTCTTTTACTGTAGCTAGAAAGAGAGCAAACTTAAGTGTGAAGTTAGATACGATGCGGTTTTTGTACCAACGGAAACGCTCGACACCGTTTATACCTATCGAGTTCTCGCTAGCGAGTACGTTTGACTCATGGTACGAGTTTAATTGTAATCTATTCGAAGCACGTTTACTCGATATCGACCACGGTAAGATGGTGTAGTTTTTCTATAGTAACTCATGGTAAGGGTACTGAACAACCTATAAATATGGGCAATGATTATTTATTCAGCAATTAAAATGATTTTAATGATGGTGATGTACAATTGGGTTTATTAATTATACCTACTGATAATTTTATTGCATTTGTTGAATTGCTCCAGCAAGTTTCGAATATTTTGATCTTGAAATAAATATTGTCAATGTTAGCAAAGAAAAACTTAAATGTATTAAAAAATGTAAATTTGATATGCCGTATTATGATTGTTTCCTGTTAGATCTCTAGATAAACTATATGTTAGATTCAGAATTTACCACATTTTGAAAATAATAAATGATAAAAAACAAAAATTATAAAAATAAAATTATTAGATTATGTAATTTGTAAAATATCATACTGAATAATAAAACTATTTAGAAAATGTTTTATTTAATTTGTTTTGACCTAATGTGACAACCCTACAAGAATAGTTAACAACATTGCACGTTCTTAGGAAGCTTTGCCTCTGTTCCGTTTATCTACTCATGTGATCTTACTATGCGGACGGGCTACAGACATCGACTCAATCTTTATACTACAGAAAAGAGCCATCAGAGCTATTTACAATCTTCGCCGTTGCGATTCTCTAAGGGAACTGTTTAAGGATATTAACATCATGACGGTTTTGGGAGGTTCCTGCACCGGATCCAACTTAATGAAACGAAATTTAAATCTTGTATTAAACGCACACTATGCAGGCAAGCATATTATAAGTTGGAGGATTATATTCAAGATAAAAATGCTTGGCTCAATGCTGGTCCGGTTCTAATAGCACAGGGGTGTACAAATTGATTAGTTTGGAAATTATTATTATTATTATTATTTAATTTGTGAAATATTATTGTAGTTAGTATTGTAATATATAGAAGCATTTTTTTCATGTTTGTAAATGTGAGTACCATGGAGCTATTTTATGGTTTTTAGGTTACTTTTGGACTTGTTTGACACAAATGAGCATGGCAGTTGAGAGTTTGTCATGCTCACTCAAATGTCTTACTGATGGTGGCGCGTGTGTTGGATCATTCGGTTCCCTTCAAAATGATTGAGCTGAGTGGTGCTAATATTCCCGTCATGTCCGTGAACGGGCGCTGTCAGTTGAGACTGGTCATCTCTTAGCTGCCAGTTTATATCTATATTTAGTTAGTCTTTTTGAATCATCAATGGAAGATATTCTAGCTAAACTTGCAGATAGTAACAAATCCGTAATTATTTGTGGAGATTTTAATATTAATATTTTAGAAAATAATTCAAATAGCAGCAGATTTTTAAGTCTTTTTAAATCATTTAATTTCACTAATGTTTTTACAGAACCAACTAGAGTAATTCCAACCTCTGCAACTTGTATTGATAATGTTTTCTGAAATTGTGACTATTTAGATAAAGCTATAGTAAATTATTTTCCGTCTGATCATAGTGGACAAACGGTAGCATTTAAGTCTCAAGCAGCCTTGAAAAAAACGCAAATTCAATTTGGGCCAATTACAATTGGCAAATTAACAAACTTTATTAGTATCTTATATTGATGATACCAATAATTTTTATGATAATTTATTTTCAGTGGTACTCAATGAATTTAATACAGCTTTTCCTAAAGAAGTCTAAAAATATTTTCCCTAAGTTTGTATTCAGTGACTGGGCGATTAAAGGTATTAGAGTAAGTAGGGAAAGATCATCCCTTATCGCGACGTACCCATCGGTGTCTCAGCTCACCCATGGTTCAACGCCGATTGCGATCAAGCTGAACAACGTAAGCAATCGGCGTTTCTCGCCTGGGTTGACGCTCGTGACCACAAAGCTCTGCGTTCAAAGAAGAGAGCCTTCAACCATGCTGCCAAGTCCTACAAAAAGGCACTAAGGAAGGCTCGCTTCGGCCACATTACCCATATTGGTACAAAACTCTCTGCGCAGCCGTCCGGTAGCAGAGCATACTGGTCCTTTGCCAAGTCGGTCCAAGCGAACTTCTGTCGGCCCTCATTACCTCCGCTGGTCAGACCTGATGGAACACTGGCTCATACGGCGAGAGAGAAAGAGGGTCTCTTTGCATCTATCTTCGCCCATAATTCTCGCCTTGACACTGGTAGTGCTACTCCACCGACTCTGTCCTACTGCGATACTTCTATGCCCGAGGTCCTCATAAACGCACACTATGTAGACAAGCGTATTATAAACTGGAAGATTATATCCTTGATAAAAACGCTTTTTAAGTTTTGTGAATGTGAAGTACCATGGAGCATTTTTTATTTTTTATTAGGTTACAACGTGTTTGACATTACGAGCATAGCAGTTGAGAGTTTGTCATGCTCACTCAAATGTCTCGCTGATGGTGGCACGTGTTATCGGGTCATTCAGTTCCCTTTAAAATGGTTAAGCTGAGTGGTGCTGGTGCACGCGTCATACTCGTGAACGGGTGCCGTCAGTTGAGACCGGTCATCTCTTAGCTGACATTGGCTTAATTTAATTTCTATTTTTTAATTCGTTTTTTTTTTTAATTATTATTACTTATCTACTTTGTGCTCACAGTCATATTAGAAGCGACAAGAAATATGTAACCAAGATTTATGTAACTCATAATATGATTTAAAAGAGTGTCCATGGAGTTTCTTGCACATTCTTCTCCATAGAGATCTACGCTTTGGAACGTGCAATTTAGCTTCACTTGCTTTTTTTTTGACTGACCGACATTTTGACAATTCAAAAGTGCCTGTATTTGTGGTCTATTTGAAATAAACGTTTCTGATTTCTGATTTCGGTGGCTGGAAATCGGGAATCGGGATCCCGGTGGCTGACACGTAAGGAAATCCGTTCTCTCACGCGTGCGGCCGCCACTTTTGCTAGCATTATTCCTTCAACGGCAGCGGAGTTTCACCCCGGCGTTGCAACTTCACGCGCAAATCGTGCATGTGTGCAAGGTCTGTTACCTCCAGATCCCATGGTGGCAGGCTAGCAAGGTGACTCGGCACTTCGCAGGAGACCACGCGGTGTCCGAGCACCATCCGGATGACCATAACCCTCTGGGTCGCGTTCAGCTTGGCCGCCAGTCGCATTCGCAGCAATGGCGCCCACACCGGCCTCCTGTAAAGGGCCATGGAACTAACGATCCGTAATCATAATGCGTACAGCTAAGTAGTGGAATTCCCTTCCGGAGTCTGTGTTCCCTGATAGCTACAACCTAGGGGTGTTTAAGTCAAGAGTGAATAGGTTATATTCAAGATAAAAATGCTTGGCTCAATGCTGGTCCAGCTCCTCTACCACCGAGGTGTACAAATTGATTAGTTTGGAAATTATTATTATAATTTTTTAATGCTTTTTGAAGTGAAAACTTCTTTAGCGGCGTTGAGCACTTTTTCTGTAATGGGTATAAAATCTTAAACTCGCGTCAGGACACGTGACCTGATCGAAAAAGCGTAAGACGGATGGAGAGTAGACAGCTATCCCCTCTCTACGGCGCGGCGAAAATGTATGCCGGGGCCTACTGTTTCGTTTAGGCAGCGCAGGGCGCTTGCGCGAATGTTCGTGTATGTTACAGCAACATAAACTTCGCAGACGATAAAAATCAACTATTAATTGAATTTTTAAATAATGAATTTGGTTTAACTATGTCGAATGATCGCAATCTTAGCACAACGAAATACAAAACTACTATTGATGCGGTCTTTATTAGACATTTAAATAGGTTCGAATCAAAACTGTTCGTTTCTTACTTCAGCTACCATAAACCTATCGTATCAGTTTTAGAGATTGGCGATGATAGTTCTGGTAATGATGATGGTGAAAAAGTCGTTGAAATTATGGATGAAAGTTGATTTTTCGGAGAGATAAACTTTTTAATGTAAAATAATTGTAATAGTTTTAAAGTGTTAAATTTTTAATGTAATATAAATTGTCATGTTTGTGTACGATAGCGCAATAAATGAATATTGTATTCTACCACATAAATGATAGTACTTTTATACTGATAAAGCAATTGGTGCAAAATTATTCCCTAACCATTCCAAAATATCAAACATGCTCAACGTTAATAATCAAGTTTTCACTTCTGCCGGCACTCCCGGAGTGCAACCCGTCTTTTTTTTTGGGAATTGTACAATATTATAAGTATTGTATAATGTAGAAGCATTTATTTTCAAAGTTTGTAAATGTGAGTACCATGGAGCTATTTTATGGTTTTTTATGTTACTATTGGACTTGTTTGACATAAATGAGCACGGCAGTTGAGAGTTTGTCACTTAAATGTCTCACTGATGGTGGCGTATGTGTTGGATCATTCGTTTCCCTTCAAAATGGTTGAGCTGAGTGGTGCTAGTATTAGCGTCATGTTCGTGAACGGGCGCTGTCAGTTGAGACTGGTCATCTCTTAACTGCCAGTTGCTATTTTAATATCTATATTTAGTTTTTATTTTTACTGTATTTACATTGTTCTCACATGATAACGAGAAGAAACATGTAACAGAGATATTTGTAATTACAAAACATGATTGAAAAGAGTGTCCAAGAAGTTTCTTGCACATTCTTCTCCATAGAGATCTACGCTTTGGAATGTGCAATTAGCATCACTTTTTTTCTCACTGATTGACTTCTTGACATTTCAAAAGTGCCTGTTAATGGTTAAATTTGAAATAAATGCTTTTGAATCATTGAATCTTGAATCTTTGTTACTTCTAGGCAAGCGTGCTCCATCGTCGGCCACATCATCGCTTACCATCAGGTGAGATAGTGTTTTAACCCGAGCCTATCAATAATAATTTAAAAAAAATCCTTGCGTATAGAGCCTCCGGTAGGCTTCCTAAGTTAGGCAGGATCCGCTTGAGTGGAGCCCTGGTCCGATCCACTTTAACGCCGTCTACTCCCAAGCTAAGCAGAGCTTTTGTTATGAGTAAACATATATTTCTAAATACTTATATATTATAAATAAATTACACCAAAACACAGAACAAATGATCGTACTCACTGTACAAACATTTGACCTGGGTAGGAATCAAACCAACGACCTCCGGCATAGCAGTCAGGTTCACTAACGACTAAACCAACAGGCCAGTCAAAACTAAAAAATCAAATGAAGTTCATAATGCTACACATCAAGTTACACACCGATGGGGCTTACACTCTGATTAAACTATCCTTCTGTTATAACAGCTTGCATCGATATCGTGCCGTTTGTTTAGGAGCTACGATGGTGGCAGCTTAGCGTCCTAGTCAGACACACAAATAACGACAAACTTACAATTCTTTAAACTTCGGGGGTTAAACAGTCACGATGATTATGAGATAGTCTATTTTTTTCAATTTAGGTTATGGTTGCCGAAATCGGCGGACTAGCCATCGAAACGGAACATATATACCAAATGGGCCGGCCCAGTCCACCACGCAAGACCATCTGTTTTGAGTGATTTCCATGGCTTGAAGATGACGAGATGTGACTTTCACACTCTGGGCTACAACCACAGTTCCACTGGTCGCTTAGCCACGTTCTTCGTTTGTTGTGTTTCATTAATTATCTAAAACTACTCATTAAACAAAATTAAGAAGAGGTATTCTCTACAGAAAAGTACTAAATCTACACGAAGTCACTGTTAAAGTACCTACTTACTAGTACTATAAAACCAAATTGATATATCCGGTGAGTCGGCCACTGCACTGTGCGGAGCGCGCCGTGCTGCCACCACCCGCGCGCTGACAGCACGGAACACTCAGATAAACGGCTCTCCGCGTTTCACTCTATTCTGCACGGCGTGCATTTCTTCACAATCATTTACCGTGACAAATGTGACGTACGTCGCGGCAATGAGCGCGGGGCGGGAGGGAAGGTGAAATGTAGCGGAGAGGGGGCGGCGGGGAGGGTGCGATTTATACCGCCGCTGGTCATTTCTCACCGCGGATGAGGCTCGGCCCACTAAAATAGCGTAAACCTTTACAAAAAACATTTAACTTTCCATAAAAAATAGGATGCATCATGGAAACATCATCACTAAAATATTAATATTATATTACACTACGTACGCACATACTAAATAAACAGGAGGGATTTTAAGGGCGGGTGCTTTATCCATTGCAGCTAGAAGAAAACGTTCTTAAGAGATTGTTCTTAGCTTCTTAATACCTGACATTCAGAGCTTTTGAAAAAAGTACAATCACGAAGAAAATTATCAATTTTCACAAAAACTTTTTGATGTTGTAGTGACATCTATGGTGCACCATAGAGCTTAGAACACATACAACGGCCGAAATCGACTATCAGGCAGTTGCCCGGACCAAACATAACATCTGTCCAGTTACACCTTTTCAATGAGATGATCAATCACAAAACAACAACAACAACAACAACGATGAACAATCTAATTCCGCCAAGTCCGTTCCACTATCCGACGACGTCTTGTGCGTATGGTAGACATCACACCCATACGCACAAAACGTTTTAAGAACACATTTATTATGCGTACAGCCAAGGAGTGGAATTCCTTGCTGGAGTCTGTGTTTCCTGATAGCTACAATTTAGGCTCGCGTTTGACCACCATCATCACACGATGGCAAGCGATGATGTGGTCGACGATGGAGCACGCTTGCCTAGAAGTAGCCTATTCACTCTTGACTTAAAGACCCATAAGTTGTAGCTAATTGGAAACACAGACTCCGGCAAGGAATTCCACTCCTTGGCTGTACGCATAATAAATGTGTTCTTAAAACGTTTTGTGCGTATGGGTGGGATGTCTACCATGTACCGGTGGCGCAACGGCGTACGTCTAGTGGTCCAATGATGGAATGGACTTGGCGGAATTAGATTGTGCAATGATCCTCTTGGCTCGCCTCTCAAACGATTCTAACGCATCAAGCTGGTATTTGGCAGACCCGTCCCAAAGATGAGAGCAGTACTCCATATACGATCGTACTTGCGCTTGATAAAGGTTGAGCAGCTGTTCCGGCGTGAAGTACCGTCTCACCTTTGCTAAGATCCCCAATTTTTTGGCAGCCAGTTGAGCCTTTGCCTCGATGTATGAGCCGAAATTGAGAGTAGACGACAGCGTAACCCCAAGAAGCTCAAGGTGGTCGGTTATTGGCACGGTCACACCTCGGAAAGATGGAGCCGGGTGGAATTGACTCCGCTTAGCGGAAAAAAGACACGCTTGGGTTTTAGTTGCATTGAACTTGACCAGATTGGCATCTCCCCAATCGGAGACCGCCTTCAAGGACGAGTTCAAGCGTTCAACCATAGCCTCTCGGGATGACTGGATCCATGACCCACTAGGACGTGCGTCCGACACATATCTCTCGGCAACAGTGCTGTCGTCTGCATACCTAAAGATACCGGGTTTAAGAAAGTCATTTATGTGCAGCAAAAACAGTGTCGCCGAGAGTACCAACCCCTGAGGGACCCCGGCATTAATATCCATTTGTCCGGACGAGCAGCCATCAACAACCACTCGGATGGATCGATTCTTCAAGAAGTTTGCCATCCAATTACACAGACCAGTGGGTAGACCAAAGGAACGAAGCTTAGCAATAAGGCTTTCGTGCCAGACCCTATCGAAAGCCTTTGAGATATCAAGGGAGACGGCAAGCGCTTCCCCATACTTCTCAATGGCCTCGCTCCAGATATGAATGGCATACACTAGAAGGTCTGCAGTGGACCAATTTTGGCGAAAACCGTATTGCCGGTCACTGAGGATGTCGTTAGCTTCTAGGTATGCCAGAAGTTTCTTGTTAAGCACCCGTTCCATACTCTTACAGAGGACGGACGTAACAGAGATGGGTCTGTAGTTTGCTGGGTCAGCTCGACTGCCCTTCTTGGGCACAGGCTGCACGTTAGCTTGCTTCCAAGCAATTGGCACTTTTCCAGTCTCATATGAGATGCGAAATAAGCGTGTCAAGACCGGAGACAATTCAGGCGCACAAGTTTTAAGTACAATTGCTGGTATCCCGTCGGGGCCACTAGTTTTGTTCACGTCGAGGTTACGCAGGACCCTACGAACGTCCTTTTGATGGATACGAACATCTGACATCGTCGTCGCGCATCCATCAGGAGAAACAGGTGGCCGTGCGTCACCAGGATTCAGACGAGAAGATTCCGCAAAAAGAGAGGCAAACAAGTTTGCTTTCTCCTCAGCGGTGTGAGCCAGTGACCCATCGGGTTTAAGCAGTGGTGGAAGTAAGGGACGGCAGAAGTTCGATTCAACCTGCGGGGTATGAAGCAAGTTTGCTCCCAATTCGGCTTATGTGGTCAAACCGAGACCTCCTCAACACCTTCTTGCAGGACTTGGCAGCCTTGCCCAGCCCTGTTAAAGGCCTTCTTCTGTTGAGCCACGTCGCTTGCCCCGCGCGTACGAGCGTTGGCCCAAGCTCGATATGCCACGTGCTTAAGCGCGTCTGCGCGATCACATTTGACGCCAAACCATGGACGAGCTTGGCCAGACATTGTTACGTCAGAAATGGGATGAAGTACTCCATCCCCTGTCGCAACACATCCGTCACGGCATCTACACACGACGAAGCATCATCTGAAGAAAAGCAAGTGGGCTGCCAAGGATAGCATGCGAAGAAAGACCGCAAGCCATCCCAATCTGCTGACCTGTATCGCCAAAACCACCGGGTGCCTCTAGGCCTGGGATCGGGCGGGGAGTAGACAGACACAAACTTAACCAGACAGTGGTCGGAACTGCCTAAAGGCGAACATATCGACACAGAGTAGCGGTCTGGATCTTTTGTCAGCAGAAGGTCCAGGCAATTGACAGTGTGCGAATCCACATCCGGCACCCTCGTTGCCCCCTGGACCAGCTGGGCGAGATTTAATGCTAGCGCTAGCTTTCGCATCTTTTGCCCAGCGTGATCTGTGGACTGGTACGGGAAAACCACTCTTGGTGGTGGGCATTAAAATCCCCCAGTAACACCAATTGGGCAGAAGGGTACCGCAGCTGAGCCGCATCCGCCGCCTCCCTCAGATGCTTTGTGAGCCTAGATGTCTCCTGATCTCCGCTGTGTGAGCGGTAGACACAAGCGTAGACTATTTTATCTAGGCCTGTGTCCACCAAAGTCCAAAGCGTCGAGAACCTGGAGTCCTCAAGGTTACGGAGACGCCGATAACAGATGTCGTCCCGGGCGTACATACATACACCCGCATGTGGTTTGAAATTGTGCTCCAAGGTAAAACCTGGGTAAGAAAGGTACGACACGTCTGACGGACCTCTGATCTGCGTCTCCGGAAGGAAGAAGAGAGCTGGTTTTTCAGTCTCGAGATGGTGGTGGACTGCGACGAGATTGGAGTGCAGACCTCGTATGTTAGTGAGGTGCACTTTGTGAGAGAGGGAGTGCAGCCGCTGTTTAACTTGACTCTTGCTTTTCCTTTTTATTTTTATTTGAGTGAAGGGAGGAGAGGCGAAGGAAGTGAAATGAGGTTCCACGCAGCTAACCTTCAGGCACGCACTGAAAGGACGACATCATTGGGGGACTAGTCTGGAGACTGCGGGGACGCCCGAGCCCCCCCGGGAATGTCCATCGGGCCCTCTCGTCTAGTTGCCAACCAGCACGATGGCGCATTCCAGGATTTTTCGACAGTTGGCGGGGCAGCCTTTCATGTGTGGCTAGCACATTACTTGGACCCCAGCTACCTGCAGTCGGCCAGCGTCAACCGTGCCTCGGATCCCGCTACCCTCCGCGACTAGCCTCCCGGTTCCTCCATATCAGCACGAGCCAGGATGGTCTGCTTGCGCTGGAACAGCTATTTCGACCCAACTCCTCTACACTGAGCATCATACCGAAACACGGCCAGGCCATTTACGGTACGTCTTTGCTCAGTGGGTGGTCGCAAGCCAACGGTCGAAACCTACCACCAGTTGGTGTCACCTGATTAACACCACCCGGGGACCACGTGTAGGGACTTGCTTCAGGTATTCTCCTACGGACGCGAGTGACTCGGCCCCCAAAAAATGAGTTTACCTAACTGATATTTAGTAATCAGTGTCAGGTGTAAGGTGAATAAAACATATATGATAATGTGTGGTAATTGATAAAATATTAAATATATAATGTAAATGAGTGTTCACACTGAACATAAAACAAAAACATCCAAAAGAGATGTCATCAAATTTACCAAATCTGTAAGTAAGTCTAATTGTGCATCATTCCATGTGCATAACAGAATCTGGTTTTGAGCGATTCAACCTCAGTCAACAGTTCAACACAACGCCATCATTACGCGCAGTGTAACGATATATAAATCTACTATGCCTGGGGCGGCTGAGCGCAACGGACGATTTATAAACAGCGTAAAATATTGAAAGTAAAACTTGTTTTTAATTTCGGGTACTTTGAAAATATATAATTATAAAAAAAAAGTAACACGATCAAATACAACATGTGTTTTACAAACATTATCACCAAAAATAGTTATAGTGCTTTAGGAGAAGGAAAAGAAAATAGATTAAGTATATAGACAGAAAAAAAGAAAAAAAAATATAGACAGAAGGTCGCTTTGAGCTGTCGCTTGTTCGCAGTAAGCGGTTTTTTTTTTGTGGTCTCTGGCCATCATTTTAAGATACACGCGGTTTTTGGCGTGTTTTTTTTTTTATTCCAGTGAAATTCAGTGGCTGTATTAATTAAATAAAATTAAATACTACAAAATCATTCGAAAATGTTACATCCATATTATATTGTCACTACGAAAGACATTATCGTAAAAACTTTTCACGCAAGAAAACATAAACGTAAGACTAGGCAGTATGATCAAAATACCTTAGCCTTCCTCTAGGGGTAAATAACTAAATGATGCGCGCGCTTAAGAAAATAGATTTTACCGCCATGTCACAGAAAATTTTACTAGTTTTACTGTTGTTTTCTTCACAAGTGTATTGAAAAACGTCGTATGACACACGTGAGTAATTAATGGTTTCCGTTCTTGGCCTCGCCACGGCTCGAGTCTAAATACCGCCTCGACGGTAATCACTAACATTACACACTTATATCTTAATGTACTCTAAATATTTTATTAACATTATGAAGTACGTATTTTAGAGGCATTTGGAACATTTTGGAAGTTTTTTTTTTTGGTGGGTAAATCATCTTATGACATCCCCGGGATAATAAGGGCGGGAGATAGTGTTTAAATAACGGCTTTTTGCTGAGATCAGCCACAGAATTTAAGCACCCTAGTACGTCATTATACCTCCACAAATCTTTAATTAGGTCTCAACTAGTATATATAGTAGGTACCCCCTTCTACAACAAATATATTGAGTGTCTAGAAAGTATAAGTCTGTGCATTATCGTTTTATTAAAAGTTGTTATCTCTCATAAAGTGAATTGCTTAAAAAAATTAACCTACTCTCTTTGAATGCACGGCGTATTTTTCTTGAAACTACATTTCTGTAAGATTTTATGTAATAACTGGTATGATTGTTTATTACATAAATATATTAGTAACAAGTTGTGCTATATAGTGCCCAAACATGCCAGGGACTCGAGTTATGCGCACGGCATGTATTTTCCACTATTACCAGTCGAACAAATCCTGACTTGCGTGCCCCTCTTCAATTTAGTCTCAATTTTAATCATTTCAGCGATCTAGATCTGTTGCCTGAACCTAAAAGGAAATTCAAAATAACTTCACTCAACTTGATAAAAAATAAATATCCATACTAATATTATATTTTTTTATATTATTAATGTGAAAGTGTGTGTGTGTCTGTTTGTTTGTCCGTCTTTCACGGAAAACGGAGCGAAGAATTGACGTGATTTTTAAGTGGATATAGGTGAAAGGATGGAGAGTGACATAGGCTACTTTTGTAATGTTCTAACCCCTCACTCCCCTAAAATGAGGGGTGGAAGTTTGTATGCAGCATTTCGCAATTTTCAAGGCAGAAAGCTAAAAAAATTGGTATACGGACTATTATCATTTTTTTTTGAGAATCTGCCCCCAACTCCTCAAAAGAGGGGGTGAAATTTTATATGGGACTTGCGAAAAGTCCCATATAAAATTTCACCCTTTCTTTTGGTTCAAGTTAGGAAGCTAAAAATCGTTACACAGACTCTTTGTTACCAACGAAAAATACTTGTTTTTTTTGGAAATCTTCTCTTAGCCCCTAATATAGGGGATGGAAATTTGTGTGAGACTCGAATATCCGCAAAATTATACAGGTTCTATGATATTAACGAATAATAAAATAATTTAATTATAACAAATTAAATAAAACAATATTAAAACATTAAATCTAACCATAAATCAATCAGCATTTAAGAAAAAAACAATTTTCGAAACATAAATACTACTACTACATAAATACTACATAAATACTACTCATGGATTCCGATAGATGGCGTTGATACATTTCTAAATCGCGCTAACGTTGTGTGCTCTGTATCTGTACTTAAGTGTGGGCATCGGCCCGCACTTCACACTATAGTGCTTACGGTAGATACCTATACTCTGTTATTTGACTATTGATTTGCATTAGATTTTTGGCTATTCCCACTATTTTAATCGGCGTGGGAAATGGTGAAAATGTAATGATCACACGAATCCCAATAATTCCCCGTTAAAGATCTCCCGTTCCAGTTTATAAGATTACAATTTCCTCTTAAACTTAGTTTCGCTATGACCAGTAACAAAGTGCAAGTGCAAACGTTAAAGGTGGCTGGGGAGAACTTAGAAAAGCCGTTCTTTTCCCATGGACAATTGTATGTAGCATGTTCGCGTGTGTCCAATGCCCAGAATCTTTACATTCTTTTTCCAAATGGAAAGACATATAGTATCGTTTACAGTAGCGTATTAAAATAATATTCTGTTCCGAGTTCTCTTCTGTGTTCTAAATCAGGAAAGGGGAACCGTGTTACCCCGAATTTAACGCGAGTGAAGCCTTGGGCAAAAGCTAGTAATTCATAATAAGCCAGCTCTATTGTTTGTGAATCACATTGTAATAAAAAAAACTTTTCGCATTCCTTTAAATAAAAAAATACAGCGCTTGTCAAACAAAGTGTCTCATGTTTTTATATTATGGAGAACGTTGTTGATATCACATGTGTAAAACAATTTCTAAGTCTTTTTTATGTAATTCCCCACCCCATGCACCGCGACCACCGAGAGGGGACACTGCGTGGTGCATCTCCTCGCGAATGCCCATTACGAGTGGGATGAATACCTCTTCGAACCCTTCCTTGTCATTGTAGGTAGCAAGTAGCAGCTCGGGTATGAGCCCTGTCGGCGGCGATACCACCAGCATGTACTGGTTTAAAAAAAAAAAGAAAAACTAAAAAAAAAAATTAAAAAAAAAGGCACAGCTGAAACTAGTTGGTTTAAGAACGTTAAATTATGTACAAGACTTCTTTTTATAAGGGGGTGAAAAGGGGGAAGTTAGTTTGTATTCAATCTTTTATTCTTTGGGCCAATATACTTGAAACTTAGCATACTAAACAGTTACTCAAGTAAATAATAAAAAAGGTTTTCATTATGTTCGGTTTTCAAAACTACGCCTACAAAACGAATTAGGGGGCGTTAAAGGTTGTACGGGAGAATCTTATTTCTTGAGTGAATAAACTTGAACCTTGGCACATATTCTAATCTAAATTAATAATAAAGACTGTCATTCTTAGTTTTTCCAAACTAACCTCGAAAGACGGTTTAAGGCGTGTTAAAGTTTTTGTGAAAATATTCTAGCGAACCAAGTCGCTTGCAAAGTGCTAGTGTGTAAGTACTAATATTATAAAGAGGTAAAGTTTTGTTTTGTAGGAGGTAATCTCTGGAAGTACTGGTCGGATTGCTAACAATTTTTCACCGATAGAAAGCTGGTTTATTCCTAAGTGACATAGGCTATACTTTATGCACGCGGGCGAAGCCGCGGGCAAAAGTTATTCATCAATAAATCAATTAGAAGCTTCTTGATTGCTTTCATAAGAAGCGCGTTATTCAATTGAGGTTTGAGATATCTTTATTTCCCATAAGAATTTACAATTCACTTACATCAGAAAACTTAAAAAATAATTTACAAACGTTATTGGTAGAGTACAGTAACAGTTTTGTCTTAATTACAAATTAAAAGTGTAGGGTAGTCGATAAATAGTTGCTTAATTAAATCGTAAACATACACGGAGTACGAACAACTGGAAGCGGCATGTACTAAGGTGCGCTTGGTTTGTTAAAGATGTGCAATTTTAAGTATTTTTTAAACATTGACATTGACTTTGCATTTTTAATATTAAGTATTTATTATACAATGCAGCACCTTCGTACATTACACTTTTTTTGCCATAGTTTGTGCGTGGTGAGTATAATTGTATGTCATTTGTATTTCTAAGCCTAATTTTGTGTATTTGATGTTTTTTCATAAAATGTATTTGTGTGTGAATGTATTTATTAAATATTTTTCTTATTAGAACACAATTATTATATAAGTATGTTTGTGATATATTCATTAGCTTAGTTTTTTAAAATTCACTGTATATTTTTTGTGTTGATGTACTGTAATCATAGTGGAAAAGTGTTTGTATTAATTTATTTTGTGATATTTGTAGTGTTTGAATATTGGTTTTAGTCGCTGTTCCCCATACTTCTATTAGATAGGCCAAGTGAGGTTTTATAAGAGCGTTATATATATTATAACGTACTTGACGTGAAAGGCATCGAACGACTCCCCGTAGGGCTCCCGTGAGAGACGTCAGTCGTTTTAGCGGATAAGTTCAACTATAACCCTTTCTAAATGAGATTTCCAGTTTAGAGGGTTATCTAAAATTAGTCCAAAATATTTTTCGTGATCAACTTTTTTTATTGGTTGATTGTTTATGGTTAGACAATTCTGTAGCATAATAGTAGTAGCGTAGCGTAGTCGCGCGCTTTGTGGCCCCACACCGCGTCACTCGCTCGTGCTTATTCCACGATTTGTTGAAAATCTAAAAGGCGAAATAATCGGATCGCATGTGAGAGGCAAACGAACCGAGCGGACATGAGCGCGGAGGCGAGCACCCACACCGACGTCTTATTAACGTACCGGTTTACCTGCCTGACATTTAGTCAAATATAATTATTGTAAGAATTTCAAAAGCTTCATACTAACCTAACTTATCCGAGGCGGCATTATCTCTTCTTTAGTTCTCGAGTTTTTCTGCATTAGTTGTAAGTTTAATTTTATTAAAAAAAAAATTGGAATAAGAAACAATTACATAATAAGATAACAAATATCCACATTAAAAAAAACTTTATACAAAAAAAAAAATACAACCGACTTCAAAGTTAAAAAAATCCTGAAAAGTGCAAAATAACTTTAATTTCGGAAGTCGGTGTTTCTATAATACTTTAGTTTCTTCGTTATTTAACACCGACTTCCGAAATTAAAGTTATTTTGCACTTTTCAGTGTTTTTTTTTACTTTGAAGTAGGTTGTATTTTTTTTTTTGTTAAATGTTTTTTATTTTACACTTTTTAGTTATGGTACCACCACTAAAAAGTACCCCTCAGCCAAACTTAAATACCTTATAGCCAGAGTACATCTCATGACAATTCTGATAATCCCAAACACGGTTAGATTACATTAATTTATTACAGAGCTCCGGTGCCTAACTTCAGGCTTCATCATCAGATCAGTTCGTTATATTCCCCCTCTACTTTCAGTCAGTCATCGACTACACGTATAAACAAAACAATTTTACTTGTTACGACGATTCTGCTGTGATCCTATGAGGGGTTTTGTCCCATATCTTCGAAGTTCATGATCAGATCATAACAATATTTCTATGGGACCAACTCGGAACCATAAACTTTCAATTAAAAAAAAAGAAAATTCAAAATCGGTCTACAATTGATCGAGAAATCAGTGAACATACATAAAAAAAAAACAACATACATTCAACCGAACATATAACCTCCTCCTTTTTGAAGTCGGTTAAAAATTAAAAATTATGCAATCAACAGCGCTATTCGCAACAATCAAGACATCGATGGCCCCACCGAATAAACGTGTAAGAGAAAAGTGACAACTTTTCAGCAAAAAATAAAAACGTTTAAACTTCAATAACGCTCATGTCATTGTAAATAGGTATACATAATGTATAATCAAATTAAAGATAAAAAAATAAACTATAGAATTTTATATATACTTCTTTAAAAACTTCAACGAGTTTCAAGAAATTCATGAAAAACTATTTAATATTTTTACTCTTGTGAAATTCGCATGACTAGGTCTCAGTAATAATTATTACACGTTTATTCGTGTAATAAAACACAACGAATAAGACGCACTGTAAGGTTATACTATTATTCTTGGTAAATCAAGTTTGTTTTTGGACCCAGCTATAACTATTTACACGCTTTTTTACAGTACATTGTTCTGCTATTATATGATTGCAAAGATCGTAAGCATTTATATTAGTGTTAATAAGATCAGTTATCATTTATGTAATACATCTTTGCTAATGCATGGTATAATAATAAAAATATTTTTATAAAAAGTTGAAATAAAATACTGATATTTTAATGAATAAAAAAAGATATAATCATGTATTTATGCACGTGAACAAGAACAAAGTACTAGTCTTTTTGATTAAAAAAATTACAAATTGCAATATTAGAAAAACTAGTCCTCCTCTTCACTGTCATTGGAGACCGCAATGGAGTTATCCAATGGCAGTAGATTTATATACAAGCTTTGATAATGGTTTGGTATTGCTCCTGAATCACAAAGACTTATCAAATCCTTAAATAACGGAAGTGGTTTAGGTAACATTCCAGTGTACGCTAGTTTTAAGCTTTCAGCATCTTCTGTAGGTTCTCCACGCCGCTTGAGTTAGTCATTATCATGATTTGCATCTCTCGTAATTCATCTTCCAAACTATACCTGCAGTAAATTGTATTAGGATGATCATGAGAGAAGTTTACTACTTTTATTTTGCTCCAGTAAATTTTATCGTCGTTTGTGTCCTTTAACCAATTCTTCCCCTTTACTAACTCTTTAAAATCCATAAAATCATTTTGTGTCATTTGTTTTACTTGGTACTTGTGCCCAGTAACTTTAGCGTTCTCTATCAAGTACCTAATACATTCGATCGAGAGTCTATATAGTATGACTTTTCTTTGAACGCCCGATAGCAGCAAGCATAGAGTCACTTTCTTATAGGCCCTTCTCTATTGAATTAGGAATTAAAAATATATTTTTAATTTCTAATTCAACGTGAGCTGGATAAATAACCACAGACAACCTACAATTTCTATGGCTCCCCTCTTCGCAATCTGAGTTGACTCTATTAAACTCTAATAGGAAAGGAACTTCGTGACTGACATGTCAAACTTTCTAAAATAAATGAAACAATCGAATCCCTATAATGTATTCTTATAACAAGGTGTAGCAAACTGATCATAATACCGTATCTACTACGGCGAAGACTTCCGCATGACGCAGGTACATGGTAAGGTTCGTGCACCGGATCCGTGCGGAAGAAACGCCCGGTTGTCACCATTGTGTGGACCGCCCGGAGGACGCGGTTAAGCATACGGTAGAGGTGTGCCCCGCTGGGAAAGAGCACCATCCTGTCCTCGTGGGTGTGATCGGCGGCAACGACCTCACACCGGGCACTGGTATAGGCCATGGTCTGGAGTGAGGAGATATTTCTCCTCAATCCCGACCGCAGGCAGACGCCTCCTTCTGCGAAGCAGTAATGCTAGCGAAGGAGGCAGCCGCATGTGCGATTGTTTGGCCCTTAGATCAGGCGCCGAGATTCCGACCCTGATTTCCAGCCACCATAGGCGAGGGCATGCGAATGGCGAGCAATGTGTACCTCGCCGTAACCATCCGGACCGAGCCCAAGTAGTCAACGGTGCGTAGTGTTCCACGCACGCCTCAAGGAGAAGTCAACAAAACCGCAGGTCCAAACGACTCCTGCCGGAGGCTCTATGCAGGAATCGTTCGGTTTATGGAGCACTGGTATGGGCGCCGTCGCTACGAAAGCGACCGGTAGCCAAGCTGACCGCAAGCCAGAGGATCATGGCCATCCGGATGGTGCGGGGATACTGCACGGTTTCCCGCGAAGCGGCGAGCTTCCTTGCTGGCCCCGTGGGATTTGGTGGCAACAGTCCTTGCACGCATGCACGATCTGCGCGTGGAGATGTAACGCCGGGGCGAAACTCCGCTGACATGCCAAGTCACGGCATGGCGGACAGATTTCGGGTGGAATGGAATGGCGACAGCAACTGTCGCAACCCAGTACTGGGCACGCCATAATTATGGCGGTAAGTCCCCTCTTTGAGGCGTGGCTGGAAAGACCTGAGGTCTTTCCAGCCACGGCGTCCTCACCTTCCGCATGACGCAGGTGCTCATCGGACATGGTAAGTTCGTGAGGTTCCTGCACCGGATTCGGGAGGTTCCTACACCGGCTTCGGGAGGTTCCTGCACTGGATTCGTGCGGAAGAAACGCCCGGGTGTCACCATTGTGTGGACCGCCCGGAGGACATGGTGGAGCATATGGTAGAGGTGTGCCCCGCCTGGGCAGAGCACCGCCGTGTCCTCGTGGAGGAGATCGGCGGCAGCGATCTCTTGCGCCGGGCCTTGGTACAGGTCATGGTCCGGAGCGAGGAAGAGTGGCAGGCGGTCGCCTCCTTCTGCGAAGCAATAATGCTAGCAAAGTAGGAGGCCGCAGGTTCACGCGCGAGGCAATGGCCCTCGCGCCCCAGCCGCCGGAATTACAATCTCGATTTCCGGCCACCGCAGGCGTGGACTTGCAGACGACGAGCATTGGGTAGCTCGCCGTCCGACGGTCCGGTAAACCAAATCGTCGACGGCGCGTAATGTTCCACGCGTCCCTCAAAGAGATGTCAGCAACCGTAGGGTCCCAGCAGGGTCGAAGCCTACTGGGGCCATGGGTGATGCGAAAGAGATACCTGGGGCCCTGGAAAAATGGCAAAGAAGGAACAGGAGTGGGTTTTTAGTCAGTGAAAGTCTGACACTATTTCGCGCTCCGTCTAAGAGCGGTGACCAATAGATGATTTTCCCACCCGAAAAAAAAAACCCGCGTACCCGTTTCTAATGTTACGTACGATTGCAATAGAATCTATCGCGTAAACATTTGTTTATTTACCGTTACTAGAAATAAACTTAAACTAATATGCAAAGAATATTAATGTTGGAATCTTTAATACAAATTGTTATAAAAAAAATATTATAGTGACAGACAATGCAATACTTTAGTTTAAATAACCCATTTATATTAAAACTTCAATTTCGTGGAATAAAATATTAATAATAAAATTTGCATACATTTTTACGCGAATAAACGTGTAAGACGACATTACCCAAAGTCGAAACCAATCACAAATGTTCTGAAACGCCTGTAAGTTTTAATATGTTTATTCTTGTGTACTAGACGACTCAAAAAATATGTAAGGAAAGCATAAACTATTATTCTTATAATTTTTGAATAAATTATTTCCCTAGAATAAAAAAACACACTATCATAATAGGCTTTGTTTTGGGTCTAAAATTCATAAAAAAAATTAAGTAGATGCAGGATAGGCAAAAGAAACGAAAAATGAAAAAAAAAAAAAATTGTGTAAGAACTCTTGCACGTTTATTCGGTGGGGCCATCGACATGTATCTATCACTTTTTTACGAACTAAAATCCGAGTTTGATTGCCTGGCCCTGTAAGCTGATATAGACTCAGTGTATTTAGTGAAGTTTGGGTCATCAAATGGAGTTTAATACCTCCAAGTGTTATGTAATGACTTTTGGTCGAATGCGTCGCCCATTATACTTCAGTTATAAGCTTGATAATGATCTTATTGCACGAACTGATGCTATGAAAGACCTGGGAGTCACATTTGACCAGAAACTCACCTTTCACAACCATATATCATCTACCGCCAAGGAGTCCTTTAGACGTTTTGGTTTTGTTTTAAGAAACTGTCGCAATTTTCACAGTCCTCATGTCATAAAAACTTGTTTTCGGTGCATTAGTCCGTAGCAAGCTTGAGCCAAGTGCGTGCTTTTGGAATCCTTTTGAACAACAATATTTATTAATGTTGGAAAAAGTGCAAAAAGCATTCCTAAGGAATCTTTATAAACGTCTTTATGGCTATTATCCTTATTTATATCCCACGAAATTCCTGCTGAGTTGCTTGGGTTTCAATTCCTTAGAAGCTAGAAGGTCACGCGACCAGATGATTGTAGCATTCAAAATACTCAGGGGAATTATAGATGCTCCTGACCTACAAAACATCTGTAATTTGTATGTGCCAAACAAATACAGCCGTGGCAGGAAGCATCGGCTCCTGGCAGCTCAGACGTGTCGTACAGTTGCTCCAAATCACCCATACCGCGGACACTATCTGCACTTAATGCTCTCCTAGACAAAAACACCGATTCTGATATGTTTGATGAAGAATGGAAGATGATACTGTCAGAATAAATGAAATTTTGTGAGATGAATGTATGACTGTGTATAATATTTATTTAATAGGTCCCCATAAAAGTCCTGCGTGACTTCTGACTTGTCTGTTTTTAATAGAATAGAATAGAATAAACTTTATTGTACACCAAAATAGTAACAAAACTTAATTAATACTAAGCTACTACTACCACTACTACTACTTTTTTTTACTTAATTTTAATTATTGTTTTATATTTTCTTTGTATGTGTTTAAATGGTATAATTGGCTTCGGCCGTTCTATTTAAATTAAATAAATTAATTAATTAATTAATCAATTGATATATAAATAAATAAATATATAAATAAATAATAAATCACGAGCTTCATTGAAAAAGTTCAATAATACAATTTACTAACAATTGAAATACATTAGAATAAAATAGATTACAATATAATGTTAATAATATATTTTACTTCGCGCCGAAACTGAAATGCAATTCTATTATTTTATCACATATGTAGTAATATTTCCTTTACGGGTTAAAGGATCGCAAGTTTAGATATTTAGAAAAAAATATAATCTATGTATCCTGGTAACACCATCGCGTCTAGATGTCACTTATTTTTTTTTTGCGGTAAAAGTTTCGCATGTTACAAACTTTATCCTATCTAATTATTCATTTATAATACATGAAATAGTTCCTTCTTTAGCAAAACCTACAAATGTATTGTGCAATAACGAATTTCAGTGTCGAAGTCAAGCCTTGAATCTACAATCACACAGGATGAAGAACCTTTTCTGATATCCAGCAAAAGCCAAAGCACTAAGTGATCATAGCGAGTACTGCATCTCAGACTCACGAGTCGAAACCTTACTCAATCTTCAATCAGGGTACGAGATACCATTAGCGACGTTATTTTCACGCGCTAACTGATTGGAAGCTACCAGACTAGTACGCGATACTCTTAGCGGCGTTATTCTACGTTGCTAATCTGGAAAGGCCCCTGAAATCTATCACCGAGGACGCGATCCTCATCGGGCAATAGTAGAAGCACTAAGTGATCATGGCGAGTACTGTATTTCAGACTTGCGAGTCGAAACCTTGTTCAATCTTCAATCAGGGTACGAGATACCATTAGCGACGTTATTTTCACGCGCTAACTGATTGGAAGCTACCAGACTAGTACGCGATACTCTTAGTGGCGTTATTCAATTGCTAATCTGGTATGCATTTGTTATAGCAGGTGAGTCCCATTCATTTATAATCCAAAGAACAAAAATTGGCAAAAAGACTAAGTTTGAAGTGCCCCACTTTATCAGTGCCTATAAAGGTCACGAGAAGGCCAAGTTCATACTACCCATCTGTGTATTATTAATTCGTGTAAAAACAGTACACCACCTATGTGTAGATAGCTACAAAACATTCAAACTCTTTTAGTGAATACGAGATATTCCAAACCAACATAAGGTGGCAAGTTATACTGCCTAATATGTAAATTATAAACGTTCCAAAGTAATGCTAAAGAATACGAGATATTCCAAACTGTCATAAGTTAATGTACCTAGTCGGATTGCCGGCAGATACCCACCTGTGTCCAGTTGTTGGACTAGAAGCCAACCCAAAACCATGGGAGAAGGCAAGGCAGAATTATTGACACCCTTACCGGCTACAATGCTGGTGGAAAATACTGCCATAGTGCGAGCATGACGGTGACCGATTATCAAACCTATTTTTTGCTGAGGTAAATAGTAAAGACCTATTCAATAGAAATATTATTATTTCCTTATGGTTATGTTGTACACTGCAATATATTCAAAATAATAAAACAAAAACAAACCATGGAACACAAGGTGTTCACAATGATTTATATCTAAGCACTAAGTGACATGAATACTTATAGCAACAAATATCAGTAAGTGTTGATTATGATATGACTCCATGTAATAATATCTATGGAAAATCTTGATATAATTTAAACGGATTAAATTCATATCATTCCACATCCTTAGTATTTAAGCTTATCTTTTAGCTTAGCTTTTTACCTTGCTCAAAGAGCATGTAAGCTAACTTTTAAGGAACTAAAACCTAAGGAAATCGTAGGTTAAGTCCTCTGCGGACACCAGCAGTCTTGAATAAAATTATAAGGTTCTAAAGTTTCAATAACAGAATTACAGGAACTACTTACAGGTTCGAAGAACCCGTGCACCAGCACCTTAGAATACTTGATGTATGACACCAATGCCACAACTGGTGTGGCCACCCGCTGGGCTAAGCGGTTTAAGGAAGCTACCATTGATTTTAAGAAGTAGTAACTTCTCACTGTTGAAAACAGAAGTGAATAATATTGACGAGCAAAACCATCAGCTCTACTTACTTATAATCACCCCAAGAGAGTAAGCAATAAACTTATAATGAAATACAACAACTAAATAATGAAATATGTGTTGATATATTTGTAAATAGTTGCTAGAACAAAATGGTATGAGGTGTCTACCTTATCTTATCTTATAGTGGGGCTGGCCTTAAACCAGAGCACTTCGACCCTTCTGGATCTTTTGTGCAAATCCCCCTCCCTTCTACTCAACCCCCAGCCCTCCGTGCAGGTCTTCGTCATGAGTCCCAGTATGGCCTTGATGGGACTGGGCCTATAGTCCTCTGGTCTTTGAAATGGTTGGCCCAGATACTCTAGTCTTTTGGAGCCTAGTGCTGCACAGTCGCACAGTAAGTGTAGCATATTCTCCTCTGCCTCTACTACTAGGTATCTACCTTACTTAATGTCTAAATCACTCAATAAACTTAAAATTCAATATAAATGAATGTCAAATTACACAAGCCGTGTACGCCTGCTATTGACATAATTGCACAGAACTAAACTAAGTTTGATTACCTAAATTCAAATCTTTTGTAAATACCTAAGTATGTGGTTGATGCTCCTAATAAATAAATAAACAGACCCATATATCAACATATAATGTTGAAATAAACAGGGAAATCTTTGTTGTAACAAAACAGAAAACACAAGATTCAGATTCAATTTGATCTGCACCGGTTTAACATTTCCAGTAGCAATTGTCTTACATTGACAATATTTTCTGTGTTCAAAACAAATATTGTATGGGAGGAAATTGCCCTATTATAAAAATACCTAGGAACAAGCTTCCCATGACTAATGCATTTGGCACATAAGAACTCTCATACCACAAAACACAAAAAGTGTGCACCAAAACAACTTGTTTCACCAAGGACTCACTTCTATGACAATCAAAAAATCTGATTTGATTGAAAAAAGTGCTTAATAGAAAATTTCAAGATTGCAGGGATACATGATGAATCACTTTGCAGTATACATGACTCCTGAACTTAAAAAATAAACATAAGTAGACAACTATCTACCACTTGATAAAGAAATGTAATGCTAGATTTTATGTTAGATGATTCAGACATTCCCAAAACATGCATAGTATACCCACCAATTTTAAAACAAAAATGTTTTACTGAACACAGTGTAATATCATGCCTATATGTATCCTATAAGTCATATGGTGAAATTGTGGCTTCTCTCTTACTACTGTTTACTTTGTTAGGTTGTCACTGTCAAACGGTGTCAGAAATGCAATAGACAACTTAGACAACTTTGTCTACGGTGCACCCGGTCCACACATGACCTACAGTAAAACTAGTCTTTTGTTTGGTTGATACTTTTAAATTTATTTCGTGTTTATCAAGGTAGAATAAATATATCTTATCCCCTCTTTATTCTCTAAAATAGCTAATTGGTACTGAATGCTCAAAATACACTTACTTAATTGAGGCAATAAATTACCCCATTTGAATTACTAGTATCATCAAAACTATAAGTACTTAACTTATCAATACAAAAGTAAAATTGCATTGAAACAAAAAGGGGGAGGGGGGTGTATGCTGGAGACAAACAAGTGCAACAAGTCCTCGTGTGTCAGTGACCGCGCACCGAATAGATAGCGCAAGCTAACTATTCGGTGCACGTGCACTGAGCAATGTAACACAATACAATGCCACTCACACACATACAGAAAACCTCCCTGCGGTCTGAACCGTAACCGGCTCGCTCTGGAAGTGGGTTAGACGGGGGTCACATTTCCTACTGTAGGTCCGTAAAAAGTCGGCATACTCGTCGCTGGTCGTCTCCCGCCGGGCTTCCCCTAGGGTTCCCCGGGTTTCCCCTCACCTGGCGGCGACTGACCGCCGGTATGTCGTGAAGAGTCGGCGCTGTGTGCAACAGCGTCGTGACGTGCCTACAGTATACACATACAAACATAAACACATAGAGACGCGCTCTTAAAACGCCATCGCCTAATATGGCACCACGATGACGGGTCCGTAGTAACGGGCCCCGGCAGGACTCCGCGGCCAGAGGGCGAAGCCCTGAAGCCGCCTGCCACACCCCCTGACGGGGACGTAGCGAAAGCCACAGCGTGTCAGTGACCATACAACTTCTCTAGGTATCTAGTCCCTAGCAGGAAGTTCATTCCATCAACATTACATAAACCCAACCAAGAAACAAAGTTTCTCGTTACATACAACATAAACTGTGACACAAAAATACTACTATGATGACAGAGAAAGACAATCGCATTAGCTTCCATTTCGTGAGGCACAAATAAATGACATAAAATGGCCTTCATAAGTATAAAATAATTGTATTTACATATATTCAGATAGACCCATAAGCATATACATACAGGTATACACATACATGCTGAAACAAATGTTAGTATACTAGCTGTACCATGCAGTAGAAAACAAATAATAATTTAATATAATAAAATATAATTTATATGTTATGTTAAAGATCTGTTTCTTGATGTCTATTCTCAGGGGTGCTCGGCAACCACTGTTTATTTCTCATAGTCGGCGCCCCTGGCTAGGTACATACAACGATGATGTACAAATAACCAAGTAAGTACTAAAATATACTGAGAGTAATGATATAATATTTCTAAAATAAGCTGGTAAGTTATAAGTGACTTTCATTAAGAATAATCCAATTAATTACAATACACGTCTCACACCGTGGTACACACGGTGACTTTGATAGCGTAGCAGGGCACACTAACATGATAAATGTGCGCGTAAACGCTAGCGCGTGAAACACAACAGGTATTATCGTTGTGTGATACAAAGTAACTCGTTTCTACACTCACACTCTTGAAAAAAAAAATAGTAGCCGTCTAAGTTACACGACTATGAAAATACAGCAAAAATTGGCTACTGTTATTAATGGCGCTGTGGCGCAATGCGTATGATACTTAACTGACGAGTAAGAGGTCCCAAGTTCGATTCCAATCGTCTGATGTAACAAAAAGTTTGCTTGTTTTTATTTTCTTTTTGATTTACCCCTGTTTTTTTTTTTAATAGTAATGTTATAGTTACTCTCATAATAATTAAAATATTTTGAAAATATTGTGACAAAGAAAACTGCGATAACGATCCAACTATGTTTATTACAACTTATTAATTACATACATTAAACGGAATGGTCACAATTAACGAATCTGTTCATGATTATCTTTTACAATATATAAAGTGAAAATATTCTAAGTCAGACAAGGATGGACGTCACTTTTTTAAGTTTTTTATTAGTGACATAAATCAACATGTTATCAAGAATGAATTATGATAGATATCGCAACTCTTGATCTCAATAACAATAACATCATGTCACATAATAACAACAACAGTATAATTACCTACAGCTTACTTCTTAGTCTTTTTTTTTTTACTTATAACATATCAATCAACATGTTTTAAAAAATGAACTATGATAGGTATCGTAACTCTTGATTTCAATAACAATAACATGATAAAAACAACAACAACAAAAACAGCATACAGTAATACAGCTTTTTAAAAATATTTATAATTGGATTCAATTTAAATCAAAATTAATATCTAATTGGTGCACCTTCATTGTCGATTACTTCTTGTAACCTCGTTCTCATGCTAGCCACCAAATTTTCACACAGGTCAGTGCCGCGAAACGATTCCCACATGGATGACACTAAATTATCTAAATTACGTTTAGATCTCACATCAGATGAATCCCAGTTGAGCACCATGTGACCCCATAGATTTTCTATGGGGTTCAAATCGGGACTTTTAGAGGGCCATTCAATAACAGTCAAGTTTTCTTGGACACTTAACCAGTCTTGCACCATTCGTGCGCGGTGCACCGAGCAGTTATCGTGCACGAAGTAAATATGCTCGTCCGGGTATGCCACGCGCACGGTAGGCAACATAACATTTTGCAAGATGTCCAAGTAACCTTGACTGGTATTGCGACCCCCTACCTCCACTAACTCACCGGGACCCATCGATGACATCCAGCCCCAATAACCTAACGTAATGCGACCACTAGACCTGCATGGGAGAATATTTTTCTGATGGTAACGTTCTCCATCTTTTCTCCATAATATTTTACGCCCATCCTTATCTGACTTAAAACACTTTTCATCACTAAATATAACTATGTTATTGCACCAATCAAAATCTATAAATTTTCTTGCAAACCGCATCTTTTCTTCCTTATGCAACGCCGTCAGTAAAATTTTTTTCGCAGGCTTGCGACATTTAATTTTTGCTGCTCGTAAGTGGCGTCGAACAATTGTCATAGACACGTCGTGCATAATCGCAGTGTTTCTTGTTGTAGCAAAGCCGTCAGCGCTATACGTAGCAACAATATTTCGATGCAGTGGGTTGGCATCCGTATATGCAATTGCTTTTGGACCCGGACGTTTGGCATCGATTGTCCCTTCAGCTGTATATCTATGCACCCAAAACTGCACAGTTTTCCTCTGTAAACAATCACAAAATTACGTTAAAACCTAACAAATATCAACAATGTTAAATTATTTCGCATTATGTTAAGTTTGGATTTGTTACTTACCGGTAGCATTAGTCTCCTCGAAATTTCACTTATGGATACATTTTGTTTATATAATACTACTATCTCAGCCCTCAAAAGTGTAGACAAATGAGACATGTTAATTATTACTTGTAAAAAGTATCACTTTCCACAACGATTAATTATTTTTTGTCTCGGAGTAAGTTGTAGAACACACGATCGTGATAGGCAAAAGCGTTATGCCAGGTTAACTTATTATCCGACTCATTTCTTAGTAAATAACTAATAAAGTGGGTAGATGATAATATTCATACACTTAGTTTTTAAAGCAAATATTCTAAGTTTTAGCTTTAATAAACTTCGTTATCATTATACTACAATAAAATAGAAAATAATGTTTTGTCAATGGCTATAATCAGTGCTAATTTTCCATCTAATGAACGAAGCGAATTTTTTTATCTAATTCGTAGCAAACACATATACAAATATGTGTGTGTGTATATCGAGTAGTAAACGAGTTTTATTTTGTTTGCGAGTTGAGCTGGAGACATATTATTTGAATAGGTGAATTATTGTGGGATGGCACGCTCGGTTTTACTTCTGTTTGTATTGATACCCACAGCTACTTGATTATTGTGAACATTATTGCTGATTACCTACCCATATCATCAAAATTACTTTCCAAAGATTAAGTGTAAGTGTTTGATGCTAATTTAAATAACTATAATAATTTCATAAGTGAATGTTTGCGAAAATAAAAAAAAAAAGTTGACAATGAAAGGATTGTCAACTATTAATAATAACGTATTGTTATATTACGTAAATGATATATATATATATTATAAAATTATTTATATTACAAGTTATATACAAAAATTTCGTTAATTAATTTCGTAAATATACATAGTTTATATGTATAAAATTACAAAAATATATTTCGAATATTTTAATTATTACGAGAATAGCCATAACATTACTATTCAAAAAAAACATGAGTAAAACAAAAAGAAAATAACAGATAATTGGAATCGAACTTGGGACCTCTTACTCGTCAGTTAAGTATCATACGCATTGCGCCACAGCGCCATTAATAACAGTAGCCAATTTTTGCTGTATTTTCATAGTCGTGTAACTTAGACGGCTACTATTTTTTTTTTCAAGAGTGTGAGTGTAGAAACGAGTTACTTTGTATCACACAACGATAATACCTGTTGTGTTTCACGCGCTAGCGTTTACGCACACATTTATCATGTTAGTGTGCCCTGCTACGCTATCAAAGTCACCGTGTGTACTATAACTGCCCCTGTTGAAGATAACATGCTTCACATCTAAATCAGTTGCCTATCAATGAATAAAATATATTTTTACAATTCGAGAATACTTGTCACACAATACTTTAAAAAATGAACGGATAGTCTAGTCAACACCTTGGGAGACTCCCAGCAAGAACGTATGACTGTAGCGACAAAAAATCCTAAGGGAAAACTGAAATCAACTCATAACTTACTATAAAAAGAAACCGCACTTGAGTTGATAGTACCAGTACTAACAATAGCGTAACAATTAATTATTGCAGCAAACTCTAAACATCTAATTATGTGATAAAATAATAGAATTGCATTTCAGTTTCGGCGCGAAGTAAAATTGGGAATCAAACGAGCTTACCTGTTAAGCGAAGTCTTGATTCTAATTTTATGAGCGCCGAAACTGAAATGCAATCACCCACCCACCACTAATAGACCCAAAGCTGCAATAATTAACCTACCTAACTCACAGTTATCCCCACAGGGTAATAGTGAATGTAAGTATGCGGTAACAAGTCTGTCCAAAAGACAGCTTGTTCCTTGTCCTATAATCTCTAAAGTAAGTGACATCTAGACGCGATGGTGTTACCAGGATACATAGATTATATTTTTTTCTAAATATCTAAACTTGCGATCCTTTAACCCGTAAAGGAAATATTACTACATATGTGATAAAAAAAATAGAATTGCATTTCAGTTACGGCGCTCATAAAATTAGAATCAAGACTTCGCTTAACAGGTAAGCTTGTTTGATTCCCAATTTGACAAAAACAATTTTTTTGACAATCTTTTTTCGACTAGGTAAACTGTGTACCTACCTATAATATTTAGACGTCAAATAGCGAGGCTATTAGCATATGATATTAACTCAGACATAGTATGTCGAAGTTCCCAATTATTATTTGTCCCACCATTAGTAATAGTACTAATGTTACTTTAAACTAGTTAATAAGACAACAGATGGTACTTTTGGCAATTCAGATAAACTTAACAATAAAGTATCTTCTGGCATTCAAGCTGGGCTAGGCAAAAATTGTTTAATTTGTTTCTTCAAAACAGTCAGGGTTTTTCTTCGAAACAATTGGAAATTGAATTATTTTTAGAAAAAACAATGTTTGACATCATTTGTTTCACTGAGCATTGGTTAAAGGATTTTGAAATGCTAATTAATTATGAGTATTATAATGTGGGCAGTTGTTATAACCGAAAATCAATGTTACGTGGGGGTTCACTAATCCTAATTAAAAATAGTATTAAATTTAAAACTCGTAAAGATATAGTTGCACTGTCCGTTGAACATAGCAGTGAATTGTCTTGTGTTGCGCTGGATAGGCATGTCATGGTGTGCGTTTACAGGCCCCCTAATTATCAAATATACTCTATTTTTTAATCTGTCATGGAGGATCTTATGGCAAAACTTGCAACTGGAACCAAACTAGTAATTATCTGTGGAGACTTTAATGTAAATATTTTAGAAAATAATTCAGATAGCAGTAGATTATTAAATCTCTTCAAATCATTTAATTTATCAAATGTGTGTGTGTTTATAGAACCTACTCGAACTACGACAACTACTGCTACATATATCGACAATGTTTTTTGTTGCGGCAACTATTTAGAAAAGGCCATTGTAAATTATCTGCCTTCTGATCATAGCGGCCTAATGGTATCTTTTGAATCCAACTTACCAATACAACAAGTGCAGATTCAGTCCAGACCAATAACATCCGGTAAACTTAATAAATTAAACAGCACTTTAATTAGTAAGTTAGGTGATTGGAATCTTGAAGTGAATAATGGTAATTTATTGTGTAACGATTTTTTTTCAATAGTTCTAACTGAATTCAAGAAGACTTTTGAGAAAAAAACTAAAAGTATCTGCACTAAGTTTAGATTTAATGACTGGGCAACTAAAGGAATCAGAATAAGTAGGGAAAGACTTTTTGAGCTGTAAGGCCTTAATCCTATTATTAACACTGAAACTTTTAATAAGTATGTTGCTACATATTCAAAAATGTTTAAAAACAAGGCAGCTAAGGCCTTGTACATTAGCAATAAAGTTAAATCAGCAGATAATAAAATAAAAACGGTTTGGAAAATTATAAATAATGAAACCAACAGGAACAAAATACATAACAATGATTACACATTGGAGACACATCATGGTCTTATTAGCGTAGCCTCCATCTTGGCCTGCTTTATTTCCGCTCGGAGGGTGCGCTTCGCTACTCTGTATCCCTCATACAGCTCCGCCTTTCTGGCCTCCGCATCCGGTGGGCGGATGCGGCGACTGCAGTGTCTGGCGTACCGGCGCCGCGCAGCATTGCACGCATTGCGCAGTGCCGCAATCTCCGGCGACAACCAGTACACCTGGCGCCGGGCACGTCCTGGCCGGACTCGGGGCATTGCCGCGTCGCAGATTTGCGACATGGCCTCCCGGTACCACTCTGCCTCGACGTCAATGTCAACAGGCCTGTCCGGTGCTTGCACCCAGGCCTGTACCATCGCGGCTTCTAGGAGGAGCTCCCAGTCCAGCTGCTTCAGCGCCCAACACGGACCACATGGGGTCTGTTGGACCGGCGCGATCGAGGTCTGGGTGGAGACGTCAAACCGAATGTATTGGTGGTCTGAGTACGTCTCCACCCCCTCCATGATGCGCCAGTCGACGACACGCGGTGACAGAGCAGGGCTGGCAAACGATATGTCCACCACTGACTCGCCCCGCATCCGCACACACGTGGGGACAGAACCCCGGTTCAGGATGACTAAGCCTGTCTCCAGAGCCCAGTCCTCCACCATCCGACCTCGCTGGTTTGTGAACCGGGAACCCCAAGACAAGTTCTTGGCATTGAAGACCCCGCACACGACCACGGGGAGGGAACCAAACCCAGTGACGACGGCATTCAGCTCCATAAGGGAGATGTGGAGATCGGCGAGAGTTCTTTTCGGGGACAGGTAGACGCCCACCACTGCAATGTCCCCGAACCGTGCTGCCACGCAACCCCGTCCCCTCGTGACGGCCTCGAGGGACGGAGTACCGGCGGCGGCCGACGAAATTAAGGTCACCGAGCCGTTCAGGTCCTGAACCCAGTCTCCCCTGGGCAGGACATAGTACGGCTCGGAGACCACGGCGATGTTGATCGACCACTGCGCCATGCTCTGGAGCAACAGATCCTGAGCGGCGGCGCAGTGGTTGATATTCGCCTGGAGGAGACGTAATGGAGCAATTATTGACAGTCCATAACAGTCTCCTCCCGAGCTCCGCGTGAGGTTGTTTATATTTTTTTTTATTTTTTTATATGATTTCTGATGACGGCTCTTTTCACTCTGCCAATGAATCCTTTAACTCATCTACTAATGCAAGTTTTAGCTCAGTGACTGACACCCTTAGTGACTTTGTGCATCGTAGCTTCAATCAACAAAAATCTCATTTATTTAATGTCATCCATATTAATGCTCAGAGTGTGGCTAGTCATTACAGTGATTTGTACGAAACCTTTTCAGACGCCAATGTACATGCCGTCCTGGTTTCTGAGAGTTGGCTCAAACCTCATCTTCCCTCTACCAACTACCCTCTTCCCGGTTTCATTCTTATCCGCAATGATAGAATTGGAAAGGGAGGAAGTGGTGTTGCTATTTATCTTCGCAGCGATTTCCCTTTTAAAATTATTGCTTCATCTCCTTCATCTTATAGTAGTTCTGTCGAGTATTTGTTTTTGGAGATATACGTCAAAGGTGTCAAAACCTTACTTGGCGTTGTCTACTGTCCGCCTGCCATTGACGACTTTTCCAATCTTGAGCTAGCGCTGGAATAAGTAGGGTCACAGTATGCGCACTGTGTCATCATGGGCGATTTCAACACAGACATCTCTCACCCATCCCCTCGTTCTCGTAAACTCCTTCATATCATTGATTCCGTAAGTCTCCATGTCCTTCCACTGCAACCTACTCACTTTAATATCTCAGGTGACGACACATGGCTCGATTTAAGTTTAAAAAAAAGAAGTTTTAATAAATAAATAAATAAATAAATAGAAATTGTGTTCACATCTTACGTAACCCTTACGGTTGAGTTCGCTAATATTACGCAAGAGGCCGATTTCGTTGTAGTCCCAGCCTCGTTTATGAGCACACCCCTGATAATTGGAACTAACATTTTAAATAGAGATGGCATAACGTACACTAGAACCTAGAACCAACATAATGGCCCTCCGGTGTGACAAGGTGTCACATTGGTCACATTTGTCAGGTTGGTTAGTTATGAGTACTTAAAAATGCCATACGGTCTGATGAATTCGCCCATTGTGTATCAACGTATCATCAACAAAACGCTGCGCAAAGTCATCGAGGCGGAACAAGTCCTGGTATATATCGATGATGTACTGTTGATGAGCGTCACAGTGGACGAAGGTGTCGACCTGTTGCGACAAATACTTACGACCTTGACCGTGGCAGGATTTTCGATAAACGTGTTCCTTACCACCGAGGTTGAATACCTTGGCCGAATAATCAGTCAAGGTCAGGTTAGGCCAAGCCCACATAAGATCCAGGCATTAGTAGATTCACCCGCCCCGGAAAATGACACACAAGTTAGGCAGTTCCTAGGACTGGCCGGGTACTTTCGGAAGTACATTGAGGGCTATGCAACGAAAACATTTCCAATCTCACAATTAACCAAAAAAGATGTTCAGTTCAAGTGGGGTTCTGAACAGGAAAAAGTGCGTCAGGTAATTATTTCAATCTTGACAAATGAGCCGGTGTTCGCTATTTTTGACCCGAGTCTACCCACAGAGGTTCATACTGATGCGAGCAGCATCGATTATGGCGCAATTCTTTTGCAAACGTACCCGCAAGGTAGCAAAAGAGCTGTGGCTTACTTCAGCCGGACTACTCAAGGCACAGAGAGTAGATACCACTCTTATGAGTTAGAGACGTTGGCGGTCGTGAGAGCGTTGCAAAATTTCCGACACTATTTAATTGGACTCCAGTTTAAATTAATTACAGACTGCAATGCTCTCAAATCCACCGAGCGTAAAAAGGATCTACTACCGAGAGTTGCCCGCTGGTGGATGTATCTCCAAGATTTTACCTTTGATATGGAGTACCGAAAAGGGGCAATGATGTCACACGCCGATTATTTGAGCAGAAACCCCTCTCGTATAGTATTTCATATCACTCAACCTCGCATTTAGGCTCAGATAGCACAAGCTGCGGACGAGGAGACACAGAAACTTCTCCAAAAACTGAGGGAAGGCAATCTAGATTCTAATCGCTATGTTGAGAAAAACGACCTGCTGTACTATAAGTACACCCCAATAGGCGAGCAACCACGGTTTCTTTGCTTTGTCCCCCGAGGTCACAGACTTAGCCTGCTGCGAGTGTTCCATGACGAGCACAATCACATTGGCTATCACAAGACCTTGGATCTAATCCTGAAGCATTTTTGGTTCCCAGGCCTCAGGCAATTTGTAAAAAAGTACCTCGAACATTGTTTGATCTGCATTTCTAAGAAACGTGTGCCTAGGGCTCCACAACAAAATATAACTTCATGGGAAAAACTCGATCAACCTTTTACCGTAGTACACTAGGATGTCCTAGGTCCACTCCCTGATTCAAACGGCTTCAAATTTGTTCTTCTCATCGTGGATACGTTCACCAAGTACACGCTCCTTTATCCCATTTATAGGCAGGACGTAGAAGAACTCTTAAGAGTGTTCACAAACGCAGTATCACTATTTGGTGTGCCAAAATTGATTGTGATAGATAGAGGCAGAATGTATCAGTCCGCTAGGTTCTTAGATTTTGTTAAAGATATGGGATCGGAAATACATTTGGTCACTCCAAAGATGCACCAATCAAACGGTCAGGTCGAGCGGTACGCTCGAACCGTTCTGAACCTTCTTCGAATCGAGACCAATCACAAAGGGACAGCCTGGTCTGAAACACTGTGGAGACTCCAGCTGACCCTCAACGTGACGAAGCAAAAGACCGCTCAAGAGCTTCGCCGTGTAGCGGTGCGCTCACCAGGCGCACGGGCTACACACTGAACGCGTAACCGCGGCCGCCACCCATATTTATAAATGCGGAACTAACTGCCTCGAAACCCTCGGGTAGCGCGATATTTAGATATATTTTATTAATTCCAAATCCACTTGGCAAAAGTAAGAATAATACCATCACTACTTGCGACACCCAAAATGTGAATGTAAATAGCCACAAATTGACAATAAACATATTCCTCATATTCAGCAATTACTGTGTTTCTTTGCCATCCGCTATTCGAAAAAGTAGTGAACCCGAACGAAGCAACCGCATAAATATCGACTATGCCGAACACCGAGCAAGCCGACATGGAGTCAGGATCAAGCTCTGCACATTCGCAAGATGTTTCGCTGTCCAGTCAGCAAATCGCCGGCATCACACTCACCCTGAGAGTACCACCCTTCTGACGCGACAAACCGAAATTATGGTTCATCACTTTTGAAGCCGCAATGCGCGATCTCAAAAAGCGCAGATGGTCATTGCCCAGCTAGAAAAGGAGGATATCGAGCAAATATGTGACCTACTTTATAACCCACCTGCCGATCATCAGTATACCGTCATAAAAGAACGCCTAATATCGGTTTACGAAGAATCAGACGGCAAACAATTACAGAAGTTGCTCTCTGATATGGAACTTGGTGATCAGAGCCCAGCCAATTACTTCGTCGCATGCGTAGCCTCGCTCAACAAAAGGTTCCTGATAACACACTACGGCTAATGTGGATGAATCTACTACCCACGCACGTTCGCTCTGTGCTTGCAGTGAGCGATATCATAAGTAAAGAGACAGCACTAGAAGAATTAGACAAGCTCGCCGACAAGATGATGGAGCAAACAAGCGAGATATCAGCAGTATCCGTCGCACCAGCAAGCCAGCAAACACGCAAACCAGTAGGCATATATTTTTTTTTATTTTTTATTATTCGATATAATCCAGTGCTTGACTGCGATCCCACCTGATGGTAAGCAGTGATGCAATCATTGATGGTGAGGCGCACTAGTTTATTAAGAGCCTATTCACTCAAGCAATTATTATTAGTTATTAATATTTTTTCTATTTATTAATTTCGTCGAAGAAATAAAAAAACTGCACTTGGAGATCGCCGAGCTAAAAACAATCGTGCCGCCACAACCGCCACGATCGTTCGCGGACACCGCCGCGGCGACACCACGGCCGCAGCTCGTACCGAGCGTACTCAAGGTCGCGCTCACGATCGTCGACTCCGGCACTGCCGTCAGCACATTGTTTTTAACATCGCCGTTTCGGTAAAAGTGCAAGACGCTGTACAACACCATGCAATTACAACAATGACATGAAGACGGAAAACTAGATGAGGCGTTGGCAGTGGCGGAACCAAACGTCGAGAGGAAATCCTACCGGCTATTTAATACAGATAAGACTACACCTACAAGATTTTTGGTAGACACAGGCGCAAACATATCTGTTCTACCGAAAAGAAAGGGCGCGCGATCCACACCGCTGCCTTATCAGCTGTACGCCGCAAACAACACAGTAATACCCACATATGGCGAAAAAACACTGGCGCTCGACTTAAATCTACGTCGACCCTATAAATGGAAATTCGTGGTCACAGCGGTAACGAAACCAATAATTGGAGCAGGTTTCCTCAACCACCACAACTTATTGGTTGACCTACGAAATCAACGACTAATCGACAACGTCACAAAGCTCACAACCAATGCACCAGGCCGTTACACAAGTACACCAACTGTATGCAGTATTAATCTCCAGCAGTCATACCATGACATCCTCGTTGAATTTCCCGGAACAACTAGACTTACATCCATAAAATTGAACCCTAAGCACAAAGTGGAACATTTCATAGAAACAACTGGACAACCAATTTACTCAAGAGCTCGACCAATTATACACATCTGTACGAACGAGTTAAAAAGGAATTTGAGAATATGATCAGCCAAGGATTGAACCCCTTGATTTAAACCTGCTGGTGGGCACCAATGCGGCTATAGACTACTTAGCTAGTTAATTTAAGTGTCTGATGAATGAACGAAAAAGGCCACGTAAGATGAATTTAGTGTAAGCTAAAGAATAGGCAAATGTGTGCTATCTGAGAGACGTTAATCTTCCTTTTTGGTTTCACAGCAAACGACCTAGCTGAAGACACTACTTCCACCCAACACGGTACGGAGCCAGTCGCTGGGCCTTCCCGTACAGCTAATGAGACCCACGGAGCAGCAATGCAGAGCTTGCCGGACCTCTCTGATGCCGTCGAGGACGGCGCATGATCAGGATGGTCGTGTTGGATACTACTACCAGGCCCAGAAACATGGAGGGGCAAACATTATAAAACTACCGCAGGCGATGGGACGCGCCCTCTTCACCCCCGATGACCCCACTACCCTGCTCCAAGAGAGCCGTAAGGAAACAAGTACAGTTCGCAGACAATACAGACCGCCGTCCTTCCGTCCTCGCCGCCGAGGCCCGCCGCGACATTCCCGTAAACGTCCTCCCCGTCCCTTGCTCGAGCCAGCCCGCGTCGCTGAGCCGTAGTTTTAAAATTCCCCGAAAATAATAATAAAATCTTTGTTCGATCCAGCCCGTCCCTTGCTGTCCCCCCCCCAGCGACGCCCTAAGCCGAGGTCCGTACCCCACAGGGGGTGCCCTTAGCGTGTAGTCGCTTAGTTTTAAGTATAGTTAAGTAAGCCCTGGCTGGAGGCTTTGATTCTTGAATTGAGGCCGCCACAGGCAAGTCCGGTTAAGCAGCCGACAACCTCCTAGGTTGACCTGCGAGAGGCCACACAAAAAAAAAAAAAAAAAAAGGGACGCGCCCTCTTTTTCGTTTGGACTCTGTTGCGTGCGGAAGCGCTACCCGTCAGCTATTCGGTGTAATCTGGTATCCCTGTATTTCATTACTCTTGTTGATTTACTTGATTTAGTGGTGACTTTGTTCCTCTGATTGTAATATTGCTAAATTGGTTAATTATTTTTATAAAGCTAATGTGAATAGTTTTTAGGTTAATAAATCTTTTTTTTTTTAATCGTGATTTTACTTCTGTCCTAATAGTATAATGTATGTAGAAGCATTTTTTTCAAAGTTTGTAAATGTGAGTACCATGGAGCTATTTTATGGTTTTTTTATGTTACTATTGGACTTGTTTGACATAAATGAGCACGGCAGTTGAGAGTTTGTCATGCTCACTCAAATGTCTCACTGATGGGCTGAGTGGTGTTAATATTAGCGTCATGTTCGTAAACGAGCGCTGTCAGTTAAGACTGGCCATCTCTTAGCTGCCAGTTGCTACTTTAATATCTATATTTAGTTTTTATTTTTACTTTATTTACATTATTCTAACATGATACCGACAAGAAACATATAACAGAGATATTTGTAATTACAAAACATGATTGAAAAGTGTCTATGGAGTTTCTTGCACATTCTTCTCCATAGAGATCTACGCTTTGGAATGTGCAATTAGCATCTTTTTTTTTTCTGACTGACTGACTTCTTGACATTTCAAAAGTGGTCTGTCTGTCTGTAAATGGATTATTTGAAATAAATGTTTTTGAATCTTTGAATCTATAGGTTAAAATAAAATAAATTTATAACGTATAATAATAATAGCAACCTATTATTAGTTTGAAGTGTTATAATATTTTTGGATTGACTTTAAATTATAAGTTCAAATAAACTTTTGTTTCGTATTTCTTTCGACTTCTTTGTGTTTCGTATTTTCTGTAATATCGCAGTACTTATAACCATAGGGTGCTACGAGAGAAAGCATCCACGAGCGCCCGCAGGCTGTAGTTACCTTGCGGATACGTCCGAGGTGAAGGCCAGTATGCGGGACGGTGCACCCTGGGAGGCGGCCAACGACTCCCCTTGGGCACTTCTGCCTAAGGGGTCTCGATGTCCGCCTGCGAATATTCTTTTTGAATCACTTCAACGCGTGTCCCTCTGCTATAGCACAGTGGCGAAGTATGAGCGGGCACGGTGTGCACTCACCCTGCTACCGGGCAGGCAGGACAACCTCTATAAAAATTACCCCAAACCTCCAAGCGGCGGCGCACCGTGAGGGAGGTTGTTAGCTTGACTAATGGGTAGCTAAATTAGTCTCTAGTGCGAACACCTTATTTGAGCAAGTACCCGAAGTTTAATACTCGTTAATGTTTTGTTCCCAAATGAAAAAGTAATTTTTTTTTACAAATCGTATGGAGAGCCATGCGCGGTCGGAATCCGACGCGGCATCCGGAAGGAGCTCGGAGGGTTCGGAGGTAGAGGAGGTGGCGGCCGACTCCGGTAGAATCGCGAGTATCTACCGGAAGCGCTCCAGACCGGGGGCCAAGTCGTACTCCGAAGGGGAGATGGGCAGTTTCGGAGAAATAACGTCTCCCTGCCTCAAGCCCCGCAGCCAGAGGATAGGTTTCGAGGTCTGGTCTTGTAGTCGGACTGACATAGTGGCGTTTTTGTACAAACACTTCAGCACTTCGATATATCGATAGTCAATTAGGCACCGTTGGAGAGACTGCAGTACAGCCCAAGTTTCAATCGAATTAAAGGCTTTTTAACAGTCCACAAACGCTAAGCAGAGAGGCTGATTATACTCCTCAGTCTTCTGTATAACCTGCCGCAGCGTATGTATGTGGTCCACGGTGCTGAAGCCTTTTCGAAATCCGGCTTGTTCGGGAGGCTGGAAGTCGTCGAACCTGCGTGCGAGACGATTCGTGATGACTCTGGAAAACCGCTTGTAGACATGGCTCAGAAGCGAGATGGGCCTGTAATTCTTAAGCAGGGCATTATCGCCCTTCTTAAAGAAGAGTACCACCATGCCTCTGCTCCACGCCTGTGGCGTTTTCCCCTCGAGTATGACGGAATCAAATAGCTTCTGAAGGGCCTTAAGGACCGGTTTTCCACCCGCCTTCAGGAGTTCGGCCGTAATTCCGTCCTCACCCGACGCCTTGTTGTTTTTCAGCTGCTTCAGAGCCATCCTAATCTCGTACAGGCTGACGTCCGGGATATCTTCGGTATAGTGTCGAGTCAATCTAGCTCTTGGGTCGTTTACTAGATTTGCAGCGGGTTTTGCGATAGACGTCTATAACTGTCCATAAAAAGCCTCGATCTCTCCCAGAAGCTCCGATTTGGCGGATATGACTCTGCCATCGTCGGTCTTCAGTTTCGTGAGCTGGCTTTGGCCAATAGACAGATCTCGTGCAAATACTTTAGAGCCCTTATTCCCCTCAATCGCATCCTTAATCCTTGCGGTATTAAAGCGGCGAAGGTCGCGTTTCAGGGACTTCGAGATTTGTCTATTGAGCTGCCGGTATATGCACGCATCGTCTGAAGACTGCAAAATCATCTCACGCCTCTTCTTCATTAGCTCGAGGGTCGGATCAGAGAGCTTCTTGTTCTTATTTGTACGGTGAGTCTTGAAAAACTTAGACCCAACCGTATGGACAGTTTCCACGAACCTATCGTTATATTCATCCACGGAGCTTCCTAGGCACTCGAAACGATTGTGGAGTTCGAGCTGAAAGCTCTCGGGGTTATGGATCTGGATCTGTGCTGGACGTAGCGTAGACTTCATCAGTCGAGACCTTTCAAGCTTAATGTTAATATTCAATGTGCCTCTTACCACGCGGTGATCACTTCCAGTTTTCACCGCGTTGATCACAGAGACATCATTGAATATTTGCTTTTTCGTTGACAGGATGAAGTCAATCTCATTTCTAGTGGCACCGTCAGGACTTTGCCAGGTCTACCTTCTATGCTCACGCTTTTTGAAGAAAGCCAAGTGCTTGACGTGGGGCAAAGCTGAGGCGTAGACATGTGCGAACATTCCTTTTGCGAAGCGCCGCACAAACTCATCCAGGCTCTCAATCCCGAGGTCACGCTGGATAACGTCATTCCTCACATAGCGAGGGGCGTCTACTATCGTCCGCAGTGCCAGGTGTTGCTGCGCGCGGAGAGTTTTCCGGTTCCCCTCGCGGCATACGTCAGGATTGGGCGTACGTACGCCTTGTACTAGCTCAACCTGACGCGCACCGGCAGTGAGGTCGAGGACGCGCTGCATCTTTACCACCATGGACTTTGCGTTCATGGATGTAGTGATGTACGTGGCGTCGTCGGCGTACAGCGCGGGCGTCGAATCCGGTGTCGTAGGGATGTCGTCGGTGTAATGTGAGTAACAGGCTGGCAAGGTCGGGGTCGGGATCACGTCGGCTGGCGTATGAGGGTTCCCTCGCGCGCGCGGCCTCCTCCTTTGCTAGCATTACTGCTTCGAAGAAGGAGGCGACCGCCTGCCATTCCTCCTTGTTCCGGATCATAGCCTGTACCAGGGCCTGGTGCGAGAGGTCACTGCCACTTTCTCACACATACTACTCCAGCATGCGTACTCACACGTACATAAATTATTGTTATTGTTACACGTTTGGTTCATCGAATTCTGCTAATTGTAAAAATGGACGAATGATTGTCTCCTATAACACAGGACTTTCCTAGCATAGGGGACATTATTCACAAAATATGTAAAAAGATTTCAAACATAAATGTAACATGTCATGTATTTTTTTTCCTTTCTTTGGGCAATAAATAATTTATTATTATTATTATTATTACTGATCACCAGTCAGTGAGACGAGAACACGGCGGTGCTCCGCCCAAGCGAAGCACACCTCTACCTTATGCTCCACCGTGTTCTCCAGGCGGTCCACACAGTGGTGGCACCTGGGCGTCACTTCCGCCTGAATCCGGTGCAGGAACCACCCGAACTGACCATGGCCGCTGAGAACCCTTGAGGGAAGTTACCGCCATAATTATGGCGTGTCCAGCACTGGGTTACAACAATCGCTGTTGCCATTCCACCATGAAATGCACCATCCGGTGCGACCGCAGCACAACAGCGCCGTCGGTGTGAGTCGGTCAGCCCATTGACCCGCAGGGCCCACACTCGCGAATTACTCCAACTGGAAGAAAGTAATAAGTAAACATCCTCCGAGTCATCTATGTATGGAGCGTGCGTGTGGTGGTGGCGTCGCCGGCAGATGCACGCTCTTTGAGCCGCTCAAGTGTTGCGTGAAATTATCTAAATATCGCAGCTCCGGGCGGTGGCGAATACTCCCTCCACTCCTCACCCCTCCCACTCGCCGATTGGTGCTACCTCACCCCCCTGCGCCATTCGAGCCGTTAAATTAGGCGTCCTTGCTTCTCGCCCGTCATTTCTCGCTCTACAATATTTCTTGCCGCTATTATATTTTTTATCGGCTTACAACGCGTTAATTCAATCGCTGCCACCGATGCGATGCGGCACAGAGCTCCCGCGCGACACGCGACCCATAGAGCAACATTCAGTAGATTAGTTCACATTCACTGACCCCCGTGTTGTATCACCTATTATAAAGCCTGACGCAAGAAGGTCTCATATAATAATAATAGTACTGTCACGGCACTCGTGCCGACCGCTCGTCAGCCTCTATCAATTTCGTTGTAATGTAACTGGAATTGTACAAACTTTTTGTATAAAGACACGCTCATAGACGATAGTGGCAGTAGCAGTCATTTTGTAATTTTTAGTTTTATTTTCGGTTGTATTTTTTTTAATAGCTTTTTCTTTTTCTCTTTTTGCCAAAAAAAATCCGTTCTCTATTTAATTTTAGTTGAGGGGTACCTAGCCCACAGTTAAAACCAAATAAAGAGCAAGTTCTGTGGAAGTTAACTTTAGGATTGACAAAATATCAATAATTACTTACTCAACTTACGACGGGCAAATGAAATAATAGGCTTTACCCATGAAGTTAGCGTTTTATTTTTTTTAAACGGGTTAGAAACTTTGAACAGGTTTCGGATTGAGTTAGATTATTAATTTGAAATAATAATAAAGGCGAGGGTCATATTATTTGAGGGTAGGATCCAGTGTTCAATAAAAACCTATAAAAATAAGTCTAAAATGTATATGTATATACTCGTATCTTAATTTTATGTAAATTAAGAAAAGAAGTACTTTTTTAGTTACTGATAACAACGTCACAGCTTTCTGAAGGGCTGCTATTCTAGCTCCCCTTGTCTAAAAATATGTACCTACATTGAATTGATAACGTACACGTTTATTAATTAATTTTTTTGGATGTATGTGGTGCGGTACCTGCTCGTGCTAGAGTGCGGACCGGGCGCAGTAAGAGTGCGGCACTCGCGCAGGGCGGGTGCGGTAGGTTATCAGAGCGAGATGATTTAATGAGCGCGTTCACTGGACGGGCCGGTCAGCGGTGCGCAGAACACAACAACCTTATGCTCTATAATAACACCGAAAAATGAAAGTTTAACAGCCAACCGCAGCCGCCATGCTAATGAAGTTACCTACAGCTCACACGCGACCTGACACTACACAGTACATCGCGCCATACTTGGCCGTCTTAAGCATGTTCTGTACCGGGCTACGAAAGTCAGTGTGCACCCTGCTCTAGGTTTAACATCACGTGAATGCATGATGCAAAATCAAAGGAAGCAAGCTAGTTTTAGCATATTACGACTATAAGAAAGATTTTATTTTGAGCGGGCGACGGCCGTTCGTGCGGACTGTCGCATAGCATAATCATGACGGTAAGTTTCCTCTTTGAGGACTGGCTGGAGAGGTGTCACGGCGTCCTCACCTTCCGCATGACACCGGTCCTCACCAGACATTGTAAGTTCCGAAGGTTTCTTCATCTGATTCAGGCAGAAGAAACGCCCGGGTCAACCTTGACCACCCGGAGGTCACAGTGGAGCTCACGGCAGAGGTCTACCCGGCTTCGGCAGAACACCGCTTTGCCCTCGCGGAGGTGATCGGCGGCAGCGACCTCTCACTCAAAACCCTGGTACAGGCCATGGCTTGGAGCGAAGGCGAATGGGCGGTGATCGCCTCCTTCTGTGAAGCAGTAATATTAAGCAAAAGAGATGGCTGTCGTCGAAGGCGAGTTGTGTTCCACGCGAGCCTCAAAGAGATGTCAGCGAAACCATGGAACCCAGCTACAGGCTTAGCCAAGTTGATAATCTAACGATAGTAGAAAACTAATTAAATGTATGAGAATGACATCATCTGGAACACAAGTTCACATCGTTCAAAATGACAGAATTGAATATTATCGTTTTTACAGCGTTCATCGCTACATACTTTAGTTTTATGGTATAAATGGTGTAATGTAGGTATATGGATAATAATCTGTATGTCAGGTAGGTTAGGCATCGGCCGCAGCCGGCAGTCAACAATAAACGATTTAGCGAATGCTCGTGTTTCATTGCGTCTTCCAAGTACTTACGAATATCACAGTGGCGACGAGGGTTAATTACTTACCTTAGTGAATATCGCGTGCGTTCCTATAAGAACAATAGTCGAGATGTCGATTGAGAAGTTGAGTAAGTTAGAGGTGAAAACGGGACAGTGGTCATCATATGTGGATGGACTGTGGGACTGATGTAGTTTCTCGTAATAAAGTTTTGGAGGCGGCAGAAAGAGACGCGGCGATGCCTAACCTACCTGACATACAGATTATTAACTATCTAATATGATTTAGTTTCTTGACATTATGTATTTGATATTTTCTTAATATGATTACTGTTTCAAATGACGCTACTATTTAGATTTTGTTTTTGACATGTATTTCCTTATTATGATCACTATACTTAAATTCGATTATTATTATTTTGTCTGGATTCAAATCTGAAATATTTGCATGCCTAATTTAAGATAGATTGTATCAGGATCACAACTCTTTGCAAACACCTTATTTTATGTACATACTGTCTAAGCAAATAAACGATTATTATTATTATTATTATTAAAGCGGTACCGTCAAACGGGGTGAATAGGAATGCAGGGGTGAATAGGAATAAAACTTTAGTCAGGTTTTTCATATTGGTATATAGTTATATAATTGATTTCTACTAAAGCATCCCTTTTTATTACAATTAATGAATAAATAGGAGGACTTGAATGCTGGGAAAAATTGTTAATTAACGCGAAGATCTCCTTCAAACTTTTGTTCCTATTCACCCCTGCGGTCCTATTCACCCCGTTTGACTGTACTCCAGGACACGGCTCGCATTGTTAGGAGGTTCCTTTCTCCGGAGCCCTGACCGCCAGTAGCTTGGACCCTATTCCCGATATCGGTGGGGTATTTTTTATATTTTTAAATGTTTTTTTTGTATGATTTTGTTTAAAAAAAAAAATATTTAAAAATGTAATTTATATGTGTTTACAAAGAATAAAGAGAATAATAATAATAATGTTATTAATATCCATTGAGAAAAAGCCAGGGGGTGACTTGCACACTCAATAAATGGGCCCCCATAAGCGGTCGCTAGCACGAAGTGACGTAGCAACAATAGGGCAACGTATCTTGAGGTGCTTGAGGAGTGGAGAGGTATACCACGGCTATCAAGACAATCGCAGAAGTACGGTCAAGATCCCTAGAAACGCTTCGAGTAGGCCACGCCTCCAATTCCTTAGTTCGGACCACGTGACTGAGCGTTGAGATGACGTCAGAACGAAGGAATTGGAGGCGTGGCCTACTCGAAGCGTTCAGCGCGAACGATACGATTGTAACTTGGCTAGGGGGGCAGGTGTGAAAAGTAACGTTTGAACGTGCAATTATTTATACATGAAATCGCAGTTCCTGTATCCACTTCCATATTTAATACGGTATCCTCTACAAAAATAGGTAAACTCACTGGCTTATAATTGTTGAATCTAATAAGGTTCAAACTCTCTTCGACATTATTCATGTCGGCCTCGCTTACGGCCTCCGTGGAAAATATATTCCCACTTCGCCGATCGCGACGATATATGACGTTCTTATTCGTGACGACTGACCATCGTTCTCTGGACACACTCGACGTAAGTGCCCCATTAGTTGGCATTTGCTGCACACGAACTCCTTATAGGAACAGCTTGCCATACTATGGTTAGTGGGTCCGCAAGATGTGCAGTTGTTACTGCGTACCGCTGCCGCTGCACGGTTCGCGGCTCGCCCGGCGGCGCCACCGCCTGCGCTGCTCGACCCGCGGCGCCCGTGCGGAGCATGCTGCCCTCGCAGCTTCCACCGTGACTCGCTCCGGCGCTACTGTCCCGTTTGTTCAATGTAACCAAATGCACCGCTTCCGCCTGAGGACTTGATGTAGATTCCACATCCAATATCGCCGCGTCTCTTTCTGCCGCCTCCAAAACTTTATTACGAGAAACTACATCAGTCCCACAGTCCATCCACATATGATGACCACTGTCCCGTTTTCACCTCTAACTTACTCAACTTCTCAATCGACATCTCGACTATTGTTCTTATAGGAACGCACGCGATATTCACTAAGGTAAGTAATTAACCCTCGTCGCCACTGTGATATTCGTAAGTACTTGGAAGACGCAATGAAACACGAGCATTCGCTAAATCGTTTATTGTTGACTGCCGGCTGCGGCCGATGCCTAACCTACCTGACATACAGATTATTATCCATATACCTACATTACACCATTTATACCATAAAACTAAAGTATGTAGCGATGAACGCTGTAAAAACGATAATATTCAATTCTGTCATTTTGAACGATGTGAACTTGTGTTCCAGATGATGTCATTCTCATACATTTAATTAGTTTTCTACTATCGTTAGATTATCAACTTGGCTAAGCCTGTAGCTGGGTTCCATGGTTTCGCTGACATCTCTTTGAGGCTCGCGTGGAACACAACTCGCCTTCGACGACAGCCATCTCTTTTGCTTAATATTACTGCTTCACAGAAGGAGGCGATCACCGCCCATTCGCCTTCGCTCCAAGCCATGGCCTGTACCAGGGTTTTGAGTGAGAGGTCGCTGCCGCCGATCACCTCTGCGAGGGCAAAGCGGTGTTCTGCCGAAGCCGGGTAGACCTCTGCCGTGAGCTCCACTGTGACCTCCGGGTGGTCAAAGTTGACCCGGGCGTTTCTTCTGCCTGAATCAGATGAAGAAACCTTCGGAACTTACAATGTCTGGTGAGGACCGGTGTCATGCGGAAGGTGAGGACGCCGTGACACCTCTCCAGCCAGTCCTCAAAGAGGAAACTTACCGTCATGATTATGCTATGCGACAGTCCGCACGAACGGCCGTCGCCCGCTCAAAATAAAATCTTTCTTATAGTCGTAATATGCTAAAACTAGCTTGCTTCCTTTGATTTTGCATCATGCATTCACGTGATGTTAAACCTAGAGCAGGGTGCACACTGACTTTCGTAGCCCGGTACAGAACATGCTTAAGACGGCCAAGTATGGCGCGATGTACTGTGTAGTGTCAGGTCGCGTGTGAGCTGTAGGTAACTTCATTAGCATGGCGGCTGCGGTTGGCTGTTAAACTTTCATTTTTCGGTGTTATTATAGAGCATAAGGTTGTTGTGTTCTGCGCACCGCTGACCGGCCCGTCCAGTGAACGCGCTCATTAAATCATCTCGCTCTGATAACCTACTGCACCCGCCCTGCGCGAGTGCCGCACTCTTACTGCGCCCGGTCCGCACTCTAGCACGAGCAGGTACCGCACCACATACATCCAAAAAAATTAATTAATAAACGTGTACGTTATCAATTCAATGTAGGTACATATTTTTAGACAAGGGGAGCTAGAATAGCAGCCCTTCAGAAAGCTGTGACGTTGTTATCAGCACAAAAGATCCAGAAGGGTCGAAGGGCTCTGGTTTAAGGCCAGCCCCACAACAAGATAACTAAAAAAGTACTTCTTTTCATAATTTACATAACATTATGAAAAGATACGAGTATATACATATACATTTTAGACTTATTTTTATAGGTTTTTATTGAACACTGGATCCTACCCTCAAATAATATGACCCTCACCTTTGTTATTATTTATTATTACGGTTGGGCTCGCGCTTAACTACTATCTCACCTGATGACATCGCTTAGATGATGTGGTCGCCGATGGAGCACGCTTGCCTAGAAGTAACCTATTCACTCTTGATTTAAAGACCCCTAGGTTGTAGCTATCAAGAAACAGACTCCGGCAGGGAATTCCACTCCTTAGCCGTACGGGCAATAAATGTGTTAACAAAATTTTTTGTACGTATGGGTGTCCACCATGTAACGGGTGCACAACGCCGTAACGTCTCGTGTATTTGAACACGAGACGTGTGCGTGACGATGGAACGACTTGGTGTAATTAAATAGTGCAAATTCAATGCACACTCTCCGAAATGTAAGCGATAGAAAACCGACAGGCTAGCAACTCGATATCGATGCTCAAGACTTTGGAGTTTTGAATCGACAAGTGCATCATAGATGATCTTTTTGGCTCGCTTCATAATTGACTCGAGTGCATCAAGCTGACATTATGCAAACCCATCCCTAGGATGAGAGCAGTACTCCATACACGATCGATCTTGCGCTTGATCAAGGTTGAGCAGCTGTTCCGGCGTGAAGTACCGTCTCACCTTTGCTACGCCTATCCCCAATATTTTGGCAGCTAGTACATGTACTGGACATAAATTTCCAAATCACTGAGTAGTATGTTATGTTTTTGTGTGCAATAAAGAATTATTGAACCAACTTACTATATTATATAAGATGTTTTGAACCATCTTTAACGCGGATTTAGAAGAAATAAGTCACGTGACGTATTAAAACACACCACTCGGTTTTAGGCAGTTACAGGCATAAAACAGTAACATTCTGAAGCTTACTCCTTGGTAACGGCCTGGTCAATAGGTTTGAAAAAAATATAATTATATGTTTATCATAAACTCATACAGTACAATATTATCAGCATATAATTTTTTCGTATGGCTAATACCTTTGCCAAAAAGAAAATTTTAACGATATGATTTTTTATATTTTTTTTTTTATTCTTGATAGGTTCGCGCTTGACCGCTATCTCACCTGATGGAAAACGACGATGCGATCGACGATGGAGCGCGCTTACCTAGAAGTAACCTATTCACTCTTGACGTAAAGATTCCCGGGTTGTAGCTAACAGGAAACTCAGATTCCGGCAAGGAATTCCACTCCTTAGCTGTACGCACAATGAATGTGTTCCCAAAACGTTTCGTGCGTATGGACGAGATGTCCACCATGTACCGGTGGCGCATTGCTGTACGCCTGGTGGTCCGATGATGGAACAGGCTAGGCGGAATTAGGTTATGCAATTCCAACGCACTCTCCCCGAAATGCACCCGGTAGAAAACCGACAGGCTAGCAACTCGGCGTCGATGCTCAAGACTTTGAAGCCTCGACTCAACGAGTGCATCATTACCAATGATCCTCCTAGCTCGCCCCTCAATTGCCTCAAGTGCATCAAGCTGGTATCGGGCAGATCCGTCCCATAGATGAGAGCAGTACTCCATACACGATTGAACTTGCACTTGATAAAGTTTGAGGTCGATTATCGGCACGGTAACACCCCGAAAAGTTGGAGCAGGGCTGAATTGGCTTCTTTTAGCGGAAAATAGACACGCCCGGGTTTTAGCAGCATTGAATTGACCAAATTAGCATCACCCCATTCAGAGACTGCCTCCAAGGACAACTTCAAGCGCTCGACCATAGCCTCTCGGAGAGACTGGATCTGTGACCCACTAGCTTGCGCGATGGATGTGTAGCTCTCAGCAACAGTGCCGTCGTCTGCATACCCAAAGGTACCGGGCAAGAACAATGTTGCCGAGAGCACTGACCCCTGAGGGACCCCGGCATTAATGGCCATTTGACCGGACGAGCAGCCATCGATGACCACTCGGATGGACCGGTCACTCAGGAAGTCTGCGATCCTAGAAGACAACCCAGCAGGTAAACCGAAAGAAGGAAGCTTACTAATAAGGTTTTCGTGCCAGACCTTATCGAAAGCCTTCGAGATATCGAGGGAGACGGCAAGCGCTTCTCCATGTTTCTCGATGGCCTCACTCCAGATGTAAATGGCATACGCTAGTAGATCGTTGACCGATTTCGGCGAAAGCCGTATTGTCTGTCACTTAGGATGTCATTAGCTTCTAGGTATGCCAGGAGCTTAGTGTTGAGTACACGTTCCATAGTCTTACAGAGAATGGACGTTACTGAGATTGGTCTGTAATTAGCTGGTTCAGCCCGACTACCCCTTTTGGGCACGGGCTGTACGTGAGCTTGCCTCCATGCAATCGGCACTTTTCCAGCCTCAAATGAAAGCCTAAAAAGGCGTGTCAGGATCGGAGACAGTTCAGGCACACACGTTCTCAGAACAATTGCTGGTATCCCGTCTGGACCACTAGCCTTGTTCACGTCAAGGTTACGCAGCACCCGACGGACGTCCTTCTGATGGATGCGAATATCCGACATACTCGTCTCGCAACCATCAGGATTAACAGGTGGCCGCGCGTCACCAGGATCTAGACGCAAAGATTCCGCGAAGAGTGAGGCTAACAAGTTTGCTTTTTCCTCAGCGGTATGGGCCAGCGACCCGTCGGGTTTCAGCAATGGCGGTAGTGAGGGACGACAGAAGTTCAATTCAACCGACTTAGCCAGGGACCAAAACGCTTTACTACCAGCAAGGTATGAAGCGAGGTTGTTCCCGATGCGGCTAATGTGGTCGAACTGAGAACTCCGCATCACCTTCTTGCAAAACTTAGCAGCTCTGTTGAAGGCTCTTTATTTCTGACTTACGTCACTCGCCTTGTGCATACGAGCGTCGGCCCTTGCCTGGTATGTCGTGTACTTAAGTGCGTTAGCACGATCACACTCCGCACCAAACCAAGGGCGAGCCTGGTCAGACATTGTTACGTCAAAGAATGGAATATAGTACTCCATCCACCGCCGCAACACATCTGTCACAGCATCTGCGCACGATGATGGATCATCCAAAGAAAAGCAAGTAGGCTGCCAAGGATAACATGCGAAGAATGATCGCATGCCATCTCAATCTGCTGACTTATATCGCCAAACACGCCTGCTGCCTCTAGGGCAGGGATCGGGCGGAGAGTAGACTGATATAGATTTCACTAGACAGTGGTCGGAACTACCTAACGGTGATGATATTGACACTGAATAGCGGTCTGGATCTGTTGTCAGCAGAAGGTCTAAGCAGTTGGCCGTGTGCGAATCAACATCCGGCACCCTCGTAGCTCCCTGGACCAGCTGGGTGAAATTTAACGCTAACGCAAGCTTTCGCGTCTCTCGACCAGCATGGTCTGTGCACTGGTATGGAAAAAGCCACTCCTGATGGTAGGCATTAAAATCCTCCAGTAACACCAATTGTGCGGAAGGGTACCTCTCCTGAGCCGCATCCGCCGCCTCACTAAGGTACTGTGTGAGCCTGGTCGTCTCCTGATCACCACTGTGCGAACGGTAGACACAAGCATAGACAATTTTATCCATGCCTGTGTCAACCAGAGCCCAAAGCGTTGAAAACTTGGAATCTTCAAGGTTGCGGAGACGCCGATAGCAGATGTCGTCCCTGGCGTACAAACACACACCAGCGTGTGATTTAAAATTGTGCTCTAGTGTAAACCCTGGGTAAGACAGGTACGACACGTCTGACGGACTTGTAATCTGCGTCTCCGAAAGAAAAAAGAGGGAAGGTTTTTCAGTCTCCAGGTGATGATGGACTGCTGTGAGATTGGAGTGCAGACCTCTAATAATAATTTTTTCAATTGTTTTTCCTTACTCCTTTCAAACAGTTTTGAGAGAGCTACATTAGATCCACGCCACGCGACGCTACGAACGCGATGCCGACACAGTGCTCCCAGATATTTATTGGAAACAAAGAAAAACTTACGCAATATAGAGATACCAACATGAAAAAACCCGGCCAAGTGCGAGTCGAACTCACGCAACGAAGTGTTTCGTAGCGTTCGTGGCAAAAGATTTTTAAAAAAAAACACGTTTGTAGTGTGGGAGCCCCACTTAAATAATTATTTTATTCCTTTTGTATTTGTTAGCAGCAACAAAAATGGTACATCATCTGTAAAAATTTCATGAGATACAGCCCGGTTACAGACAGACGGACAGCAGTGGAGTCTTAGTAATAGGGCCCCGTTTTTACCCTTTGGGTAAGGCAGCCTAAAAACGAATAATGCATCATATAATTATCATCATATAAATGTCATGATATTATTATAATCTTTTATGAGGTCATGGATTTCTTTAATTTGTGCTTTTGACATGCCAAAGCATTTAAAGAAGAGAGGTTGAATCTACTTCTAAATCTTTGACAAAAGTATGATATTCGCTAATTTCTTTTATTCTTAAGTTTATGTGAACTCACTATTTTCTTTTCCTATTTTTTTTCTTGCTGCTCTAAAGCCATAAAATAAAACATCTTCAAATTCACTGTTCCGTATATTTCTATCCATATACATACGACATGCACAGTTGAAATCAAAGGTTGTAATGCACAAGACGCGTGGTCCACGTGTGCGTCGGTCTAATGTAGTTCCCGCTTTAGTCATTTCAAGCGTCCTCGTGAGTCATTACTGTTACTAACAACACACTTGACGCTCTATTCCTCTTCTAAAGAGATAAAATAAGTGGCTACCTACTGCTAATCTGTCAGGCATCAGACAAGTGCTACAGGAGAATAGAATCTGTGACGTCTGTAACGAAATCAAGTCGTGACTTTTATATTTGATTTAGTGATGGCAAACACAGTCCTTTATTATGAGTAAGCGTGTAATATATTTTGTGTGTCGAGCATACACCAATGCGCGCGCGGCACAGGGCGCCCAGCGCGGTGCGCTGATTGCTAATGCGAAGAGTCAACTAGGCACGGCAACCCCTCCCGCCCTCGCCCCCGCTCTTCACCGCCGCCACCCCCTCTCTTCAACGCCGCCACACTACCTCGTCTGAAAGTGTCAACAGAGCACACACGACGCGCGAGGCGTCACCCGTTGTGCCGATGCGACGCCGCGGCGATACATTCTTTTACACAGTCATATTTCAGTGAAAATTCAGAGTCCATTATGTTAAAATATTCTACCTCTTGTAATAAACCTGCTAACTTCAGTATAAAATAAAATATTTATTACTCAATCCTTTTAATTGTCAAAAAGTCAGTCAGTCAGAAAAGTGATGCTAGTTGCACATTCTAAAGCGTAGATCTCATGGAGAAGAACTTGAAAGAAACTCCATGGACACTCTTTTTATTTTTTATTTTTTTATTATTGATAGGCTCGCGTTTGACCACTATCTCACCTGATGGTAAGCGATGATGTGGCCGAAGATGCAGCACGCTTGCCTAGAAGTAACCTATTCACTCTTGACTTAAAGACCCATATGTTGTAGCTATCAGGGAACACATGTTGTTACATATATATACAAAATCTTTTTCCACTTCCTTCTTCTATAACACTAAAATTCACATACTGATAACGTTAAAAGATGCATTATTTCATCGTGATATTATTTTTTAATTTTTTTCCAAAGTACCCGAAGTTAATAGAAACTTTTTTTTCTTTCAATATTTTGCACTATTTGAAATTCGTCCGTTGCGCTTAGCTGGCCCGGGCATAGTAAATCGGTGTATCGTTGCATTGCGTGCACTGATGGCGGTGTGTTGAGATTGAGTCGCTTCAAAACCGGTTTATCTTGTGCGCATGGAATGTCGCACGATTAGATTTACATTATTTTTATTTTCGTAAAGTTTTATGTTTTTTTGTACACTGAACAACTATCTATTTATTTATTTATTTATTATCCACCACTTATTAAACATGTATGTAAGGTAAATAACCTAATACTAAACAACTATTATAAATAAACTACTTTTTTTCCGTACACTCTAAATAAGGTTCAGTTGAAAACCAGCGTCAGGCAACTACCATGAAGTTGTCTGGCATTTTTGCTGAACTGGACCTATTTGGCGCAGGCGCGAGACACACAGTCTTAGTTATTTAAAAAATAAGAAAATATAATTTTTTTTTTATCTTAAGTATTTACATGTTGTTTCTGCATTGTGTGTATCTGTGTACGTGTGCCAAATAAATATTTTTCTTTCTTTCTTCCATTCTTTCTACATATTTCTTAACGCTATAATAATCGCACTGCTACGCCTATGCAGCGGCAAGCAAGCAAGTCGACCAACGGGATGGCAGCAGGTCCTGCAACCCCCCCGCCAAGGCCAAGAGCAAGGTCAGGAGGCCTATCCCCGCCGATGTCCTCACCACCACAGCCTCCTCTTTGGCTGCCGCTACTGTCGCCGCCGCAACCGCGGTCGTGACAAGTCGCATCATGGCGGATAGAGTTTCAGCGGGATCTCATGGTGAAATGGCGATAGCGACCCAGTGCTGGGCACGCCATAATTATGGCGGTAAGTCCCCTCTTTGAGGCGTGGCAGGAAATACTTCATGGCGTTCTCACGTTCCGCATGACGCAGGACCTCACCAGAAACGGTAAGTTCGAGAGGTTCCTGCACCGGATTGGTGCGGAAGAAACGCCCGGGTGTCACCATTGTGTGGACCGCCCAGAGGACACGGTGCAGTATACGGTGGAGGTGTGCCCCGCCGTGTCCTCGTGGGGACGATCCCTCGCGCTGGGCCTTGGCAGGCGGTCGCCTCCTCCACTCCGCTCTACTAAGCAGTAATGCTAGCCAAGGGGGAGGCAGCACGTGCACGCGCGAGGTTATGGGCCTCGCGCCTTAGCCACCGGGATTCCGATCCCGATTTCCGGCCACCATAGACGCGGGCTCGCGGACGGCGAGCAATGGGTAGATCGCCGTCTAACCGTCCGGTAACCGTACGGACCGAGCCCAAGTCGTCGACGGCACGCCCCTCAGGGAGATGTCAGCAACCGTAGGGGTTCAGTAGGGTCAAAGTCTAGTGGGGCTAAGGGTCTGATTCTGAAAGGAAGACTCGGCCCTGGTATGAAAGGCAACGAAGGAATAGGAGTGACTTTTTAGTCAGTAAAAATCGGACACTATCTCCTGCTCCACCCAAGAGCAGGGTTTTTCGGTGAGAAAATCATCCGATGACATCCCATTGGATGATTTTCCCACCGAACAAAAATTATGTTTTCGAACACTGTACTGAAATTATGCAAATTGTTTTTCACAAAAACCATAATTTCGAATAAATAGAGTGACGGAAAAGTAAATAATTTCAGGGACTTAAATATAGGAGCACAACTGTCTGTTACTTTCAGATTATACATTGCCCTAATACCTACATCGTTTTTTTAGCCCCGTTGATACTCTTATAAAATACTACATGTTGATAAAATTGAATAATAGTAGTCTTCGGTACATTAATAATTAAATTGTTTTGGTCAGGCCAGTGTATAACATCAACTAGATTATTATTTATATCCTGTTCATATGTTTTTATGTCATTACATTTAATCAAGGCAGTTCTATCGTCAGCAAATAAGACCATGGAATGGTCAGTGCAGTGGGGCAGGTCATTGATATAAAGCAGAAATAATAAAGGTCCCAGCACACTGCCTTGTGGTACGCCAAATCTAATCATTCTTTTCTCAGACTAGTATTTTAGTAACACAGTTACAGTTGGAAAGATATGATTTTATGAGATACTTTATAAGTACATTTCCTCTGATGCTTATAATATTTAACTAGCTCATAAGTGTTTCATGATCAACACAATCGAACGTTCTCGCAATTTGGTATTTTTTAACCACCTTTTTGATTATAATATTTATTAAATCATAAACAACTGAAATTATACCCGACGAACCGCCGGATTTAACCCCTCTAGACTTTTTTTGTGGGGTCGTGTGAAGGACCTTGTGTACGGTCAAACCGAACATGACATTAGGAGTGTGGTATAAGTAAATAGGCGCATCAAACGCGCATTTAGTGAATTAAATAAAGTGAAGAGACATGTACGTAAGCGTGCCTACATTTGTGTGCAACGCGAAGGCGGACTTGTGCAACAGTTTTGTAGATAAGTGGGTAGGGAGTGTTTAAATATCTGTAAATACGGTGCAATTGTTGTAAATAAGATGATTAACTTTTAAACACGCCAAGTTACTGTAATTTATCGTTATTAATATTAATCTAAGTACCTACCTATAGTTTAAAAATAATAAGAAAAAAATTGCGATTCTTACACTAACTTGACAGTCCAAAGCCTGTTTTAAGTGTGATGGGAAGTTTATCATCTTATTTACGTCAGTTTTTTGGAAGAATACAGTAGCTGGTAAGTAATTGCACTTTTAAAACACTAGTTTGCCTGCGTATTATTGCGTACCTAGTGGATTAGGTAGTGACGAACTAGTCAGCTGATTTCAGTGTTCATTCACAGAACAGATTGGATGGAAAGAGATAGCAATTGTTTTCATTGACGAAGCGACACATTGCGCGTAATTTGTGAACCACGTTATGCAGAGTCAATGTTTGTTTAACTACTTTATATTCTCAAATTGAATTAACTGTTCCGGGGTACGAAAGCTCTTCACTTTTGTAATCTTTAAACACAATACTACCTCCCATTAAAGCCGTGGCAGATATTTTTATAGCACCTTATATAGAGGCATAAATTATTTGTCCATAACTTTAGAAAAAATAGGTATTAAAGCAATAGGCCTGTAGTTGGCTAGATCTTCTTTATCGTTTTTTTTTTCAGATGTGACTTGACTATGACTGTTTTAAAACTGTCCAGAAAATGATGAAAAAACTATGACCACATAATTTTTTCATCACTTTCCGGACAGTTTTGAAACAGACAGTCGGAAGCTGGTGCAACCAATCTGGTTTTACACCTGGCCATAGCACAGTAACATCCTAAAATAACCGACGATAATAGACTCGCTATGGAAAATAAATGTCTAACCATATTGGTTTTATTGGACTTCAGTAGTACTTTTATCACAGTCGATTTTGTTATCCTTTCCTCCCTTAATATTTATGCACCAGTAATTAAGTGGTTCAAACCTTATCTTCGGGGCCGCTCGCAGTCTGTTTGGTCTGGTGAGGATTCCTCTGAATGGTGTGATTTGGCTGCGGGTGTACCTCAGGGTGGCGTCCTCTCTCCTCTTCTTTTCTGTTTTTATAAACGCTATCACTAAGGTTCTAACTTCTAACTATCATCTCTATACAGACGAGTTGCAGTTATATCGTCATTTTAAAATAGGTGAACTCGCTGAAGCCGTGGATGCCATCAATTATGACCTTGAAAACATAAACAAGTGGGCTAAATCCTTTAGATTTTTATTGAATCCAACAAAATCTCAAGCGCTCATTATTGGTGGCAGACAGTATATGATTCAGTTCCCATAATTACTTTAAAAAAGTACTAAGAACCTAAGCGTCCATATAGATACTAACCTCTCTTGGGAGGTTTATATAGCTGATGTTAGTAAGAGGGTCTTCTACTCTTTTCAGTCCCTTAAACGTCTCCAAGAATTCTTACCATTTCATACTAAGGCCACTCTTGCTCAATCTCTTCTTCTACCACTAATAGGTTCTGCGGTTGTCTGTTTTCTGGATGCAAAGGAGGTTCTTCTAAGCAAACTCGAGCGATTGCAGAACTTGTGCATCCGCTTCATCTTTGGCCTTCGTAAATACGATCATGTGTCGGAGTTTCGGACCAGATTGAAGTGGCTGCCAATTCGGCGTCGGCGTCGGCGTGATTCCCATATCCTATCTCTTCTCTACACTATCCTGCACAATCCTAATTCTCCTCAATAACGATTAAAGAGTATTTCCTTTCACAATGACATAGTACATATATATATATATATATATACATTATATAAGTATGTACACAAAGCTTATGCTCAGATCAGTGTAGCTCAGCTTGATTATAATTCTTAAGTAGCCGGTAGAAGTCACTAACAGCTGTTGCCGCGGCGGCGGCACCGGCGCGTCGTGACTCAAGGTCGACAAATAAAACAACAGTATTATGTTCTTAGACTTGAACTATGTGTTTATTTTAGCTTTCATAACTTAAGTGAAACGAGGGACGGGATAGTTCGTCAATAAATATCAACAGTACAACCAAACGTAACCTAACGAAATAAACAATACGTAACGTAACATACAGTACTCTGTAACAGCCACGTGCCTGCGGGCAACCGCGGCCCGACGCGGCCTGCACACGACACTCTATACTGATTCAGTAAAACAATTCTATTACATTAGGCACAACGCGCATTCTTCGCGTCTTCCCACTTGGCGGCAGTGCCACGCTGGCCTTCCGTTCCGTTATAGAATACACGTCAGCAGTAATGTCAACTCACAACCGACAGTCATTTATATCTGTAATTTACATACTTCAAAGACACCACTTACACTTTTTGTGCACCCTTTAGAAACATTCAGGCAAAACACCCGCAACGAGCACCGAACTCAAAACTACCCGCACCGACGCGCGGAGAGCAGCCAACAAACCGAACGAGACACAACGCAACAGGAGAACAAGTGCACACCGTATCACATAGCGAGCAGCCGCGCACCCGCGTATGTACAGGAGAGAGCAGTCGGGGCGCGGCGCGCGGGCGGGGGGGGAGCGCTCCGTCACACCGTGGTCTCGCGGTCCACGTGGATGTACTCGACGGAGCGCTCGCGACGTCAGGAGGACGCCGCAGAAGACGCGCGCGACGCGTCGAACAGCAGTTCCTCTGTGAGGCGCCGCCCCGCCGCCAACGCGCCCAGTAGCTGCTTATCGGCGCCGGCGCGCCGCCGCCGCCGCAGCGCAGCCGCTACCAGCAGCGCAAGCGCCGCCGCGCCGCACGCCGCGCCGGCCGCCGCCCCCGCCGTGGCCGGCGCCGCCAGCGCCGCCAGCAGCCGCGCGCCAGCACCGCACGCGCCCGCCTCGTCCCCGCCGCCCGGGCAGTCCGCCTCGCCGTCGCACCACAGCGCGCCTGCCATACACGCGCCCAATGCAGCGCACGGATGCGCGCACGCCGCTGTTGCGTTGGGCCACGCTTCACCCACGGCCAGAGGGCGAGGCGCGGGCCCGGCGCGCCACACCTCCATCCAGTGGAAGCGCGCGTGGCCCGCCTCACGGGCCGCCCACACCACCAGCAGCGCACCGGGCCGCGAACCGCGTCCCCACCATTCGTCCGTGAACATGTGCACGACGCCGGTGCCGCCGGCGCCCTCGCCCGGGCAGATGGCACGCAGCAGGCGCGACGAGTGCGCCTCGTACACAAGCACTCGGTTGCTGGTGGCGCAAGGAGGAGGTTCCGCTGCCTGAGCGCCGACCGTGCCCCCTCCTCCAACCCCGCTTCCCAGGGGCAGTTCCTCGCCCCACACTCGCAGGAACACTGATCGGTTGCCTCTCGCCTCCAGGAGAAATGGCGTCTCACCGCACTCCGACATTCTGTTGCCACTGTGATTGAAATTGCCATTACACTACGGATTACCGATGAAAATAATACACTTAAATGGAACTTCTTAAGTCGTATATAGTCTTGTCAGACATCATTAGTTTTACTTGCAGCATACAGTCTAACCTGTAAGGGTAAACCAGGTGCACTCTAGTGCCAGGCGGCGTCAGGCGACGGCGAGTGGCGCAGGGTGGCGCAGGGGCGGGGACGCGCGACCAGATGCCGCGGAACTGCACGTGCCGGTGATCCTCCGCTGCCGACAGCGTGCGCGCCACCAGCTCCAGCTCCAGTGCCGCGCCGCCCGACTCTAGCCTCAGCGGCGCGCTGCTGTTGTCGCAGATGCACGCTACCGGCACCTACACCACAAAGTATACACTAACTATATAGATCACTTCAGAAGATTAATATCTATACATTTGCCCGTTATTGCATTTTTTTACTTACTCTGTATCCGGGCCACGGTGATTCATATATTCGCAGATGTGGCACTCGCAGTGGAGCGTCGTCGTCACCGTCGAAGTCAATCAATGTTTCGTCGGCACCATCTGCATCATCAGGTCGCGGGTCGTACGGATCGGGCGTACAAGCCGGCCGCCCGGTGAGCGGATCCGCGCGGGTCGCGCAGCGTGGCTCCTTGCCGAACGTGGCTGCCAGCAAGTCCAGCGCCACACGCGCGCCGTCTGCCTGCAGTCGGTACACGCATCGCAGTCGCCGCGCGCCGCCACGCCCGAACCAAAGTGCATTCCGTGGCGATGCGAATGTCCCTGGCGTCGTGATCCAGCGCGCACAATCGTTTGGGAAAACTCGCGGGCGTCGACCGTCGTCGGGCAACGGCGTTCCCTCGAGTCTCGCGTCCACAAACTCATAGTGAAGTGCGAATTCCAGCGGATGAGTGGCGGTACCGGGCCGCGATGTAGCCGCCAGTGACAGCAGCGGCGCGGCCGACACGTAGCCGTCGGGCGGCGCGCAAGGGCGCGGCGAGCGCGTGGCGTTGGCGAGTGCGGCGCGCGCACAAAGCGCGGGCGCCACGTCACAAAAGCGACCCAGTGCACGTGCACCCGCCTCTTCCGCGCCGCCGCCGTCCCAGATGCGCAGCTCCACCGCGCAAGCACCAGGAGCAGGGCGAGCGCGTGGTGAACTGGCACTGAGCGCGGCACGTGGGCTTAGCTTCACGGCACCGTTGTCCTCGTCGCGCTCCCCACTCTCGATGCGGCGAGGCTCGACCAGCGAGTATTGTGTAAAACTCGAGAAATAAATCCATACGAGGTCACCTGCAAAGAGTGTCAACCGTGAGCAGTTTGTATTCGTGACGTTTATGTTAAATTGGTACCAGTTACTACTCACCCGGGCGGCCGTGAAAGGTCCAGGTGCAGGTGGTGTTGGGTGGAAGGGTGTGCGCAGGCGCACGCAGCCGACCGCGCCGCCCGCGCCCACTGCCAGACGTCGTCGAGTTAGTCTCTTCCTCAGAAGACGACGCCTTCACATGGAACTCGCAACGCCGCGCCTCTCTGTTACCAATGAGGCAAATATAATTTTTGGGGGATGAACTGCTCGCGTCAAAGGGATCTACTTAGTTTTGACCTCCCTATACATGTCCCCTGTGTAGTGCTAAACGAGCAGTAAAATGCGGTGGTAGGCCATAGCATCGGCGGCCGGCTTAAGAGTAACCACCCACCAGACAAAGCCATGCCACCAAGCGACTCGTCGTGTTCGTGGTCGTTGTCGGTGGAAGATGGGTCTGAGCAGTTGTGTTGCGATGTGTACCGGGTATGATGCGCCAGCTGTAAGTTGTGGAGGGTAGCGAAATCCGAAGTACGGTTCTCCACTGGCCGACCGCAGATAATTATGGGCACAAATAGTGTGCCAGTCACACACAGGCTGCCCCCAGGTGACCCAATCGTGCCGTTACAAGTCAGCAGATTGGGATGAGATGCAGCACTTCTTTACGTCTTATCCTTGGCAGCAGGTCTGCTTCCCTTTTGAAAATTCGTCGAGCTGTGCAGATGCTATATCCGATGTGATACGTCAAGCTATGGAGTATTTCAACTCTAATCACGACGTACCCAACGGTGGCTTAGTTTATTCATGGTTCAACGCCGATTGCGTTCAAGCTGAACAGCGTAAGCATTTGGCGTTTCTCGCCTGGTTGGCGCTCGTGAACACAAAGCTCCGGATCTGAGCTCAAAGAAGAGAGCTTTCAACCATGATGCCAAGACCCACAAAAAGGCACTAAGTAAGGCTCGTCTAGACCGCATTACCCATATTGGCACAAAACTCTTTGCACAGCCGTTCGGTAGCAGAGTATTCTGGTCCCTTGCCAAGTCAGTCGAAGCGAACTTCTGTCGGCCCTCATTGCCTCCGCTGGGTAAACCTGATAGAACACTGGCTCATACGGTGAGAGAAAAGCCAGGTCTCTGTGCATCTCTCTTTGCCCATAATTCTCGTCTTGACACTGGTAATGCTACTCCACCGACTCACTGCGATACTTCGATACTCGAGGTTCGCATATGGAACAAAGAAGTTCTAAGAAGTGTCGTCTAGACGTGAATAAATCTAGTGGACCAGATGGTATACCAGCGATTGTTCTCAAGGCTTGTGCGCCCGAGTTGTCTCCTATGTTGATGCGCTTGTATCGCTTCTCATTTAGGACAGGTATAGTGCCCAAGTCCTGGAAGCTTGCCAACATGCAACCCGTGCCCAAAAAGGGCAGTAGTGCCAATCCTGCCAACTATCGGCTGATTTCAATAACCTCCATACTATGCAAGATTATGGAGCGTGTTTTGACCTCGCGACTCATGGCATACCTGAACGATAACGATCTCATCAGTGACCAACAGTACGGGTTTCACCGCAATCGGTCTACTGGAGACCTACAAGTTTATGCCACCCGCTTGTGGGGTGAGACCCTCGAGAGGAATGGGGAAGCGATTGCCGTTTTCTTACGTCTCAAAGGCCTTCGACACGGTATGGCACGGTTGTCTTTTGAGTAATCTTCCAGCGTACGACATTTCCCACTGGTCTGATTAACTGGGTAAAAGACTTCCTGAGTGAACGGTCTCTCCGAGTTGTCGTCGATGGATGCTCATTAGAGCCCATGGCGACTAATGCCGGAGTTTCTCAGGAGTCTGTTCTCTCTGCAACTCTCTTCCTGCTGCATATCAACGATCTGCTGATGCCCGGTATCTATGGGTATGCAGATGATAGCACAGTTGTAGAGAGATACCTGCCAGGTGCTCGAGCTAGTAAGGAGCTAATCCGGTCCGAAAGAGAGGCTATGGTAGAGTTTACGAATGTCTCACTTCAGGCGTAGGGTAGCCAGCCTTTCAGTGTTTTACAGGATGCATTTTGGAGAATGTGTACAGGAATTGCATGACTTGAATCTACCATTTCATTTCAACCATCGGACAACCCGACAAATGGCGAGTATCCACCCTTACGTTGTTAAAACCTTTACGGTCCGGTCCAAGCCTTTCACCTCGTCTTCCCGTCCGATTATAAATTAGGTGTCTTCAAGGCTAGAGTAAATAGGCTCACCATAAATTAGTGCGCCTCACCATCATCGATTGCATTACTACTTACCATCGTCCATCAGGTGGGATTGCATTCAAGCACTAATGTATTATATCAATTTTTTTTTTTTATATATTTGTCAAGTATTTGAAAATTATAATAATATTTTCTACACCTTCTGGAATGATCTCATTTTTCTTCAATACATATACACGTATGTATGGTTTGAACATACCTAGCATAGTCAAGAGAGTCAGAGTCGGCAAACACGACGTCGACATCGAGTTCGAAGCCACGGAGCGGCGCGGCAGGTGCGGGGGGCCGTAGCGGCGCGCTGAAGGGTGACGAGTGGAAGGCCACCAGCATCTCGGGCCCACGAGATGTCACACGCGGCAGCCAGTCACCGCCGCAGTACTCCACCAGCACGGGGTCGTCGGTGGACGCGCCGTCGTAAAAGATGAGGCGGTCGCGCTCACCCGTGCATTCGCGCCACGCACGCACCACGCGCCCCGTCTTGTTTAGGCTGCGGGCACACAACATGCTCAGGCTCACTGTGCTCAGCTGTTAACCTTCAACACGCGCGACTATTGTTGGAACACTCACCTTGCCATCGATATTGAACGCTTTATTTGCATCTTGTGTGAATATTCTTGACGTACAGAAATCATTGCATGTTTACATGTAGGAATATCTTTCTGTCGGAGGCTCCAGTAGCAGGTGACGTTTCTGTAAAAAACTGCGCAATGTAATAGCAGAACTAGAAAGTAAAATGTATCGCATGGTGCACAGACTTGTGGTACCTGGGGTATATGCCGGGGTAGTTGGGGCTCTGCAAGCGACACGGTTTGCGGTGGCATTCCTCGTACGTGCGTGTGCAGTATGTACCCGGTGACACCGCGCCACGCTCCAGCGGCGCCTCCATCGCGCCAAATCTGACACAGGCCACACATACATACTACCTATTTGCATACTATTTGCACCCGGAAACTAAAAGATGTTTAGCCTTTATACTTATACAACAGAACTCACCTGACGACGGCATCGCGCCGCGCTAAGAACTTATAACGCAACCGGAAGCCGAACGGCTCCCCGAGGCGTGCGCGGAACAGCTTGACGGACACGGTGACAGTAGGAGTCTCGCTGTAGTAAAGTGCGGCACCGTTCGCCTCACCGCACCATGAGCCACCCGTGAAGGGCCGGCTCAGTTCCGACAGTTGCATGTAGCCGTCGGGGCAGCCGTCCAGCGCACCCGGCTCGTAGCGCCCCACGCGGAATTCATCGAAAGCCAGCTGCACTAGATCACCGTGCGCGCCGCCGCCCGCCGTAAACGTGAGGTGACACAGGAAGGGCGCGCGTGGCGCCTGACGCACGCCCACGGCGTACGCTACGCCTGCGCGCCCATAGTACGTGCGGTTGCACACGGTGCAGTGTGCTGGCTCGTCACTGCCGTCCGCGCACTGCGCCTCGCCGTCACAGTAGCCGTCAAGACGCACGCAGGCACCACTGCGGCAAGCGAACTCCGCCACGCCACAGCCGCCCGCGGCGCCGCGCGCGCCCAGTGCCACCAGAGCCAGCGCCAGCGCCAGCGCCGCGCCGCGCCACATGTCGCTCGCCTCACCGCCCCGCGCACATCCGCCTGTCCACAGCGCCAGCGCGCCCTACACATACAGCCACATAACAATCTCAATGCGTGTAAAAGCTTCGTTTAGCGGAGAACATAGGATGTCACAATTTTAAGTATCTCTAGTTAGTAAAGTTCTGTGCATCGGTTGACCCTCGAAACCGGGGCATAATCAAATGATACGCTGACGACACTGCATTTCTTATTTCATTTTTTTTTATTCTTGATAGGTTCGCGCTTGACCGCTATCTCACCTGATGGAAACTGACGATGCGGTCGGCGATGGAGCGCGCTTACCTAGAAGTAACCTATTCTCTATTATTTCGTCTGAAGCAGAACGTGAAATCTATAAACTTTAGCTTCTACATAATTCGGTAACTGTAAATGCAGATAACATAAATGACGTTAATTTTTCGATGGGAGCATTAATATTCCTTAAACATTGTACATAAGGCATACTCAAAGTTTCTGAATTCTGATAAATAAGACTAGATGTAAAACTTACGATATATTTATTGTTTTCAAAGCATATTCCCTCGCAATTAACGCATTTTTGCATTCGCTGAAACCACTATACAAAGCAGTTGGACTAGTTTTCTTTAAGGACCTCTGCAATGGCTTTAGAACGCATTCACCGCCATTCACGGCTCTTAAAACGTGTGCCTCTAAGTTTGTGTTTAATTTTTGGAAACAAATAGAAGTTGCAGGGTGCAAGGTCCGGGCTGTAAGGCGAATGGGTCATCAGTTCCACATTTGAAGCCAGGCTTCTGTTACCTTAGCGGAATATGACGATGCGTTATCGTGGTGGAGGAGTACATTGCTTCAAGGATGATTTTCGCGAACTTTTATTTTAGACTCTGGGGAAGCAAGTGTTGACGTACCAATCTGCAGTCACTGTCTTTTCATCTTCAAGCAAGACTGTAGTGTAATGTCCTGATTTGCCCAAAAAAGAAGCCACCATTTTTTACCAACACTTCGACTTTTCTTAACTTTCGTTGGCAAATCTTCAAAAGGAAAGACCCACTCTGCTGACTGGCTTTTTCTTTCGAGTTCAAAGCAGTACATCCAGGTTTCGTCACCTGTCACGATATTATAGACAGCAAATGACAGAAATGCAAATAGCACCAATTTATGAAATGACTGGTCACATCATGAAGTGATCAATATTCTAAGATCTGGCCACGACAGAAAGACACTTAACATGATTTAAAAGAGTGTCCATGGAGTTTCGATGCACACTCTTTGGAATGTTCAATTAGTAATCATTTTTCTGATTAACTGATTTCTTGATAATTGAAAAGTGCCCATATCATCATCATCATTTTAGCCGATAGACGTCCACTGTTGGACATAGGTCTCCCCCAAGTGACGCCACAATTAATGATCCTGTACGTCTCGCATCCATCGGATTCCCGCAATCTTTACCAGGTCATCATTCCACCTTATAGGGGCCCCAACGACCATCTGTTCTGCGAGCAATGTGCCCTTTATAATAATAATAAGTATTTATTTCACAAAAACATAGCACTTTGCACTGTATACATTTTTGAAAATAATATTTACATTATAATGCGATAGTAATAGACTCTACCTTTTAAACTAGGACTAGCCTGTATCTTAAAAGATAGGGTTCAGCCAGATGGATTATGGTAATATTCATATTCACAACCAAAAACAAGTGAAGACAGTGTCAGTGATTTAAAGTAACAATTGTACAGAAAAAATAATTAAACGAAAAATAAATAGAATAATAACAAAAACCAATCCCAAGTTACACAAAGAGAGTGAAAGATAGCAGATATGCATGTGTATGTATTTATGCTTATAGGTGTGTGGATGTGTGTGAGGTGTGTGTGGATGTGTGTGAGGTGTGTGGATCTGTGTGTGGGTGTGTGTGTGTGTGGTGTGTGGGTGTGTGTGTGTGGTGTGTGGGTGTGTGTTTGGGGTGTAGGTGTGTGTGTGTGGGATGTGTGTAGGTGTGGATGTGTTTGTACAAGTTACTCTGTTAATTTAATATATAGTAATTGGATATAGATTATGAGATGTGATCTTTGAGTATGTATGTTATATTATATTAAAAGATGTAAGTTAGCAGATTCTCTGTTGCTACATAGTCCTGTTGTAATAACCATTAACTTATTTTTTTCTTTTAGGTTAGGTTTTTCTATACAAACTTTGGACCCCCGTTACATCCCCTTAGGGGGTGAATTTTGGAAAATCCTCTCTTAGTGCTCGCCTACGTCATAAAAGGAAGCCTTGTGCAGAATTTCATGTTCGTAGTCCCGGTAGTTTCAGCTGTGCGTTGATATGTCAGTCAGTCAGTTTCTCCTTTTATATATATAGATTACACCCAGACACAGAACAAATGATCGTGCTCATCACACAAAGTTTTTGGCAAAAGAATTTTTATGTTTAACGCCTGACGGGATATTTGCGTGTTTTTTAGGGTTTGATTTGGGCATGGATCTGTAAGTCCTGAGGGCCGACTGCAGAATGAACAGTTGTCTAACAGTCAGGACCTCACAATGCAATGTACTCGCCATTGACATTAATGCTTAGTCCACTGCCGTCCAGAACTTTGAAGGCATTCTCCATTGCGGCCGAGAACAGTTTCGGAGAAACGACGTCTCCCAGCCTCACACCCTGCTACAGGAGGATAAGTTTCGAGGTCTGGTCCTGCAGTCTGACTGACATAGTGGCGTTTTCATACAAACACTTCAGCACCTCGATATACCGATTGTCAATCTGACACTGTTGGAGAAACTGCAGTACAGCCCAAGTCTCGATCAAATCAAAGGCTAGGCAGAGAGGCAGATTATACTCCTCGGTCTTCTGCATAACCTGCCGGAGCGTATGTCACATACATACGCTCCAGCAGGTTATACCATAGACCACATGTCTATGATGCTGAAGCCTTTTCGGAATCGGGCTTGTTCGGGAGGCTGGAAGTCGTCGAACCTGTGCGGCAGACTTCGTGATGACTCTGGAAAACAGCTTTGAAACATGGCTCAGAAGTGAGATGGGCCTATAATTCTTGAGCAGGGCCTTGTCGCTCTTCTTAAAGAAGAGTACCATCACACCTCCGCTTCATGCCTGTGGTGTTTTCCCTCGAGTAGGACGGAATCAAACGGCTTCTGAAGGGCCTTAAGATTCGGTTTCCCAAATCATCTCACGCCTCTCCTTCATAATTTTAATCTGTGAGCTCTTATTTGTACGAGTCCTAAAGAACTTAGATCCGACCGTAAGGACAGTTTCCACGAACCCATCGTTGTATTCGTCCACGGAGCTTCCTAGGCATTCGAAATGATTTTGAAGTTCGAGCTTTAAGCTCTCGGGGTTTTGGATCTGGATCGGTGCAGGATGGAGCGTAGACTTCATTAGTCGAGATCTTTCAAGCTTGTCATTGATATTCAATGTGCCTCTTACCACGTGGAGATCAACATTTATCACAGAGAAATCTTTGATATCTGCTTCTTCGTCGACATGATGAAGTCAATCTCATTTTTAGTTGCACCATCAGAGCTTTGCTAGGTCCACTTCCTATGCTCATGCCTTTTGAAGAAGGAGTTTATCCTTCTTCATAAAGCTGGTCAGTAGGTGTCCCCGGTGATTCCTACGTCCAAATCCAATTTGCCCCACTCGCAACTCGTCATCGTCTCGTTTGCCCAGTTTTGCATTTAAGTCCCCCATGACCACGGTGAAGTGAGCCTTATAACCATGCATGGCTCTGGATACATCCTCATATATGATGCCTATATATGCTGGTTTATTTGAATTTAAATGTTTTGATTAATTGATTGGAACAATTCATTATTATTATACTTTGTGGCTCGTCCTTCTAGACTAATAAACATGTAATTTAATGTTTTAATACAACTTTGTAGTTACGCCCTAGTACCTAACATTTACAACACAATTTTTAGATTGTTTTTTCTGTATCCTGGGTGTCTGATGTCATGATTTGACAACAAATGTCAAACTCCAGAAGCCTGATTTTGATAAAAGTGATGTCTCCAAATTCGATTTTTTTATAACACCCAGACAGAGAACAAATGATTGCGCTCATCACACAAACATTTGTCCTGGGTGGGAATCGAACCCACGACCTCCGGCATAGCAGTCAGGGCCACTAACCACTAGACCAACAGGCCAGCCAGATGCCAATGTATACACTTCTATAATAAACTCCCTAGTTATATTCAACAACTAAGCCTTAATAAATTCAAATTATTTCTAAAGCGTAAACTTTGCCAAAAGGCCTTTTACACTATAAAGGACTATGTTGAGGACGAAAAGGATTGAGATTGATCTGCTCCAGTACGCACTACAACTGTTGTCTTATTTGTCTGGGTTTGGTGATGATAGATGCTAATCTTTCAATTCTTAGGCTTAAATTATATTTTATTTTATGAGTTAGACATTTGCATCTATCAAATTACCTTCAGAAAATACAAAAACTGACCATAATTAGTTGCATTTTAAAACGAAACTATTTTTACGAATATTTTCGGAGTTTTTTGTTCAATATCGGTTGCGGGTGAGGTACCGTATTTATGAAATGAAAAAAACATGCAACATTCGAATTGTCAAATCATTATCTCTAATTAAATAACAGATTTTAGTCAAAAAGTCTGGAGGTAAACACAAAAATATAGCCCAGTAATCGTACTTTTGCGCTGACACTACATTATTATTTTGATTTTAATTTTGCATTATTTTAATTTATATAATTTGATTTTAATTGATTGACTTTATTTTTGATTGAATTTATATTGATGATTTGTTTATTTATTATTTTTGTATTATGTAATGTAATTATTGTGTTTTATTAATTAATTCAAAATTTGAGGCAATTTTATTTATTTATTATTAATTACTAGTCTTATTAGTTAATGTAAATTGTGTCATGTATAGTGTTGTGTTATTTAATGATATGGGTGTAACTTACCTGAATAAAGATTATTATTATTATTATTATTCACCGAAGGCCTACGAATATGTACGTAAAACATTTGACACTTGCCTCCTGGAACGGCGTACCCTTAGGAAGTGGTATCAAAAAATTGGAGGAGAGCCTGGTTTTACGATTGAAGTGTCCTCGAAACTATGTACTCCTCCACCAAGATAACGCATCCTCAAATTCCGCTAAAGTATCAGAAGCCTATTTAAGAACTTGGGATAAAAAAAGGATGTGGAACGAAGTATTGCCAAAGTGGATCTTACAACTCTGCCACCTGTTCAGGGGGGCTAAAAAGGTCACTTTAGCAGAATCGTATAGGAAAATATTATGAATCACGGTAAAAGTCGCAAAATGGTCACGAATTGTCAGTTCATATTACTATACAAAAACAATATTCATATTATGAATCATATTCGGCAATTCATCTATTTGACATTTTTTTGAATCAATATGTACCTATACATATTTATTAAAGCTTTAGAGATCTTAACACAAATTGCTTAATGTTTAAATATCAATTTTCAAATGGTTAAATAGTACTAAGTATCTACCCTGAACACTAAGGTACACTGTTTTAAATAATTTGAAGTAGAGAGTTTAGAGTATTTTTAATATTATCATCTATAGAATATTATAAACAAGCTTAGGCAATTTATTACCAAAATAAAACCATTTAATACGTATAATAGAATGTAATTTTTTTTTTTATTGACACAAATTTACATGTAATCCAAGATAGCAAAGATAATTTGAGCTGCATCTGCAAGGTATCTCAAATTTTGTATTAGGTGTATTTGAGCAGTATTGGCATCGGCTGCGGTATGTTACATCTCCACCTGAGACAGAATCCTTCAAGCCTCATCATTAAAATTAAGGAGCCACAGTGCGGTCTGAAACAATTAAATTGTCATTTAATACCTAGTTGCGTAGGTATAAAAACTTATTAATATTAGAATATTAGTGGGTAAGCACTTACTTTGCGAACTCACAAGAAATACTCAAGTAGACGCTGGATTGGTATCATTTTCTTGAAACGCAGTCCTAAAGTTTTTACAAGTGGATGGTTTGCTTCAGAGTATTTTAAAAAAAAACAAGCATTCTGCACTTGAAAAATTCACTTGAAACTACGATTTATTGTTCAACTTCAACTCTTCATTATGGCATTATTCATATGATTTATTGCTTTCAACCGATTTTTCACAAGCAAAGGGTAAACCACAGACGACAGAGGATAACCACAGACGACAGAGGGTTATAAACAACAATGTAGGTATGTTGCCAGCCTAACAAGTTGATATTTATTATTTCCAAAGATTTAGGCATTTTCAACTTCGTTTTTAAAGGCTTAATTGCATTTTTTTATATATTATTACCCTAAAATACTGAATTTATATTTTAATAACTTAATACAAAATAATTATCCGGTAAATAAAAAGCTAAGAAAAAAAAACTTAAAAGATTTTTATTTTTTTTTATCTGGCAATATTATGGAATATGATTCTGCTAAAAAATGAATTGAGTATGATTCGGCTAATTGGTGTAACCATTTTGCGACTTTTAGAAAAATTGCATAATGTCATTTAGTAGGCAGGAATTCGGGAAATGATTTGCTTTTGAATTGCCTATTGTGACCATTTTAGGCCCCTTGTTCGACTGTACGGTTGTTCCTTTTAGCACTGATGTTAAAGATCTAGGTCTGCGCATCGACAGTACCCTGAACTGGCGTACTCAAGTCGCTAGTGTCAGTCAGAGAGTTACGGGAACGCTGCGAGCCTTGTATCGTTTGAAAAATTTATTACCGTCGAACACGAAGACAATGATTATGGTGACATGTGCTACTATGACCTGAATGCAGATCTCCTCAACAAACTTGACCGTCTTCTAAATAACTGCATTCGATTTGTTTTCAATCTGCGCAAATATGACCATGTCTCTTCTTATAGGTCGATCCTAAACTGGTTGCCAATACGCCAGCGCAGAGAGCAAAGAGCGCTTACTACCTTGTTCTCATTTTTATCTCCTAGTTATCTAGCCCCTCACTTCCAATACATTTGCGCCAATCACAACAAAAATCTACGGTCATCACATTTAAACCGTCTACTTCATTGTCCCACTCACCGTACTGACTTCATTCACTATTCTTTTCATGTTCAAGCAATTTCTCTTTGGAATGCACTCCCCCAGGAAATCAGGATGGCAACCAACCGATTGACCTTCAAAGTGAAGGTTCGCGAGCACATCCGTAAGAAGTTGGCAGCAGTATCGTCATAGCGCTTAGTTTTTACCCGACTACGGCAAAGCCAAAGGAGGGTTATGATTTTGACAGACTATGTATGTATGTATGTGAGTATGTTCATCTGTTGCCTCATAGTTCCTAATCTACTTATCGGAACTCGACATATGAGGTATCGTTAGAACCGTCTTAATTGTCCGCTGAACATAGGCTACGTGACGTCATAATAACAACTCGATATGACGTCCTCTAGCGGACAAAAAGTAATGTGTTAAAAAATAAAAATGGAGATAAATACGAAGTGTTTGGTATCATTTGAAAGGGCTTCACTTGTACATTTCAAAATTTGCTCAAATTTAAAGTGACGCCCTCTAGTGGACAAAAAAGTCAAGTGTTAAATTTACCATCAAATTTGTTTAAATAAAAAAAAAAGTAAAAAACTAAAACCCGACTACGACAAAAAAAAATCTTTTTGTTCTGTTCGAAGTGTGAAAATCTTGTTTCATATTTTTACAGCGTCTTTTTTTTGACGTAGTCGGGTTTTAGTTTTTTCAGCGAATGCAAAAATGCATTAATTTCGAGGGAATATACTTTGAAAAACAGTAAATGTATCGTAAGTCTTATATCTAGTCTTATTTATCAGAATCCAGAAACTTTCAGGAACTTCAGCGACCATAATGTAGAGCATGTTTTGCAAGACGCTGAAGTATATAAAGACCTTGCTTGTTTATTAGGTTTGAAGGGAGAACTAAAAATTTGCCAACCGATGAGAGAAAATGTCCTAGTATCTCCAGCAGACGCCCACAAAAGAGCAATGTTAAAATAATCAAAAACTAATCACAAAAAATAAAAATATAAATTATAAAAAATAGTATCCCACCGGCATCGGGAACAGGGTCCAAGCTACCGGCACGGCGGTCGGGGCTCCAGAGAAAGGCACCTCCTAACAATACGAGCCGTGTCCAGGAGTACCACTTTCTTTCGTTATCATTATTATTATTATTTGCGTCTCCGCCTGCACAATATCTAACCTCAAGGAATTGATTTTGCGGTAAGTTTAGGTAACTACTAACTGTATTATTGTATTATTAGTCACTGTTTTCTTAACTGTTCCTTAAAAATAAATATAAATCGTTTACCTATAACAAACCTCACATGTAGGTACTTCATTTGGTAGTGGTTTAAATGTCACACGAGGTCAAACACGCAATTCGAAATACGCGGAGTGTTGCAAGCGTCTCCTGTAAAGTTGCATTTTTTGACTTAGATCCCTTTTCACAAGGACCACAGATATATTTTTGGAATAAATCTTACTTTCGTTAACTAATATGTAACATAGTACTCTCTAGTTTTCACGTGTCGTGACTGTTAACAACCATTTAAGACCTCAGCATACTCAAAAATGCCAAAATCAGGTAGATTCTCCAGTGCAATTTCTCTGTATATTTTTATTGTCTACATTCGTAGATGTTCGCTGCAGTAAGATTTCACTATCTTCATTTGGTAGGTTCCCAAGGTTAATAAAATGATTTGTTCTTCACTGAACCTCGAAAAACTAATATCACTTACTTCTACTCTTGTAAAATCAGTTCATCTGCTGTTTAAACTTTTCCATTTCACTAATTCATATAAATTATGTCGATGTATAATTATATAGATGTAACTATGTAACCTCTTACGAAAACTTGTGCATATTGACTATCTTCAATGGGTAATAGTCGCAGCTATCGTAAACTCAGAAAACTTATGTGGCAAGGCATTGTTGAAAAGTCTTTGGCAAAACAGGTTAAAATTACCTTTGAACCTGGATCGAGATTCTTTGACCTGGTTGGTAGTAAGTTGGGGTTCATATCTATCCTTTGAAGGCGGGACCTGGTATTCATAAACACAGGCTTTTACCGGTGTAGAAGCCTGTGCTAATGAATACCGGGTCTGTGTTTAGAAAATCTTGGGCGGTCCCAAGCTTTTTCTTAATCCTCAATCCAATGAGTGCGAGCAAGATAGACTGATGAAAAGGTTACTTCCTCAACGACACAATTGATAACACAACGTGTGCAGAGCACAGAAATCCTGACATTTAAGGCATTACTTGACTATTGATTGGCCTGTTGGTCCAGTGCTTAGTGGTCGTGACTGCAATGCCGGAGGTCGTTGGTTCGATTCCCACCCAGGACAAATATTTGTGTGATGAGCACAATCATTTGTTCTGTGTCTGGATGTAATTTATTTATAATATGTATGTATTTAGAAATATTTAAGTTTGTTTATCAGTTGTCTAGTACCTACTCATATCACAAGTTCTGCTTAGCTTGGGACTAGACGGCGTTGTGTGTGAATATTATTAATATTATTATTGCTAAAACTAACACGTTCAATAAAGAACAAGTCTGAAAATACACTGAGATTTGGAACTAGGTGATATACCCGTAGTAACATATTCAGCTCAAAAATACCTATCCAACGATAATAATAATAATATTCCACAACTATTACACAACGCCGTCTAGTCCCAAGTTTAGCAGAGCTTCAGTTATGAGTACTAGACAGCGATGTAACATAATAATATAATATAATATAGTTATTAGAAAGTAGGCCCAGCGTTTGCATCCTCCAAATAATAACTGTAGTTTTAAGACTTCGTTCCGGACACATTCCATCGTATAAATTCTATATAAAAAAAACTATTAAGTATTTAATGATAAAAAAATTTGGTCTCCAAATTGTGATGACTGTGAAGTGGTTAATGTTTTCCATATTATTTTGATGGAGTGTGTCCAGAATGAAAATAAGAGAATCAATGTATTTGGAAGCTCTAAAACTTATGATATTGGCATTTGTGATACGCACCTTGCTTTACCAATATCTGAGAAAGCTAAACAAGAGTTAGTCTTAAAGGACTGTAAGTTTTTTTTTCTCTACTGGGCGAATCCCGTGGATTCCGTTGGATGCATGTTGCTGTGTCTAAACAGGATCTATAATGATGCATTAGCCTGTTTGAACCAACTTACCAACCTTGTTGAAGCAAATATACAAAATATGAATATGAATATTTTCCCGTGGCATTTACAAATACCTAAGGGTAAAACATATATGTACTTAACTGACGCTACTTTCATCTTTTACTTGAAACCAGGCCCTAGATTATATTATGAAAGCGTATCTGTCTCCTTTGGCAATATTCATTATAGTGACCTTACAAAATCAATTTTGTTCTCTACTTTGGCAATATTCACCGTAATGAACATTGATCTTCGGACAAGTAGTCACTGAAAATTTTTTGTTACTATTTGTCCTAGACATTATTCCCCTTGGACCCCAGAAATATATTTATTACTAGCCGTGGTTTCACTTGCATCTTTGGTCACTGCTCCACTCCCGTAAGTAGTAGCGTGATGTTAGCCAATTGCCTTTCTCGATGAATGGGCTATCCAGCACTAAAAGATTTTTATAGATTCGCACGATTAAGCAAACAAATTCTTCAGCTTTATAATATTGGTACCTACTTATAGATTGAACAATAATACGACAAAATATTTGATCTCTGTATCAATCGTAGTTGCACTAAATCAGAATTCAGTCACCATAGCCGAAATCGGCTGGGGAGTATATATGTATATACAAATATGTTTAAATACTTTTATTATACTTTTTTTCCTGAAAACAGTTTTTAAAATGCAGTAAATTTTGGCAACGAAGTTTGGTAAAAGGTGATTTCAAGCAAACTTCGTTTTAACCTTTTTTATGAACAGTTTAAAACTAGTCGATCATATACCTATTATATGGCCATATTGGGCGCCATCATGCACTAACTGGATAGTTACTTAAAACCAAAATTAATAGCATACTTAGTGTAATGCTTAGGGCCAGGTTTAACAAATGTTGAACTTTTTTGAACCTCTGGAAATCCACAAATATAAAAGAAAACACCGTGAAAAATTACTTTATTAAAGTTGACCATATGAGCAACCGCCGGGTAAAAATCAAAATATGATTTAAATTAGTTGGCTCGATAAAAAAATCACGAATCTGACCCTAACTTACGATTTCAAACGTGTATATCTACGAGATTACGTCACGGAAATATTTGAAAGGTACAGAAATAATAAAATTTGTTTTTTAAAAGGGTCTGGCAAAAATCTTGAATATTTACTAAGTTTTTTTTTAAAGGAATTCACGGGGCCGCGAAGTCGACATGTGATCCAGGCCAGTGCTTACAAAATACTCTGTGACTACAACTGGCTCTTAAAATATGTTTAAAGCAATAGAAATTCTTATATTGTTTTACCTACATTAGTCATCATCAAAATATTGGTACAGGACTGGCCTTTGGTCAAGCAGTGTTTATCGTCATTCGTCAGCGTGAGAGCCCCGCGCGCCGCGACACGTCAGTAGCGCACGACGCGTCTTGCCAGCCGATATCATCCGCTACGTGCGTCACGTCGTTTATGCTTAACTACTAATTCAAGAAAATATTCTTAATGATATCAACAAGTGTGTACCTCACTGAACTAAGTTTCAGTTGAATTAATGCATTGCAAGGTCTGACGGTTTGAGTAAGCAGATGACATGTGCGTTGAAATGAAAAGAGATTTCATAGCAAACTACATACTATCTCCATGGAAGTGTGATCTGGTGTTCATGTCGAATAGAACTGTCACCGGTGGTGGTCACTAGCGCACACTCATCACTGTCGCAGTCACTGCACTCACTCGCGGGCGTGTGCCGGGCGCGCCGCGCGCTCGTCACGTCGCGTCGCGTGCAGGCGTCGTGCTCGTGACGTAACGCCGCGCCACACTGCAGCGCCCGCGAGCCGCGACCTGAGCGAGCCTGGCCGCTCCCCTCCGCCGCGCCCGAGCTCCACTGCGCACGCAACCCCTCGCGCGCGCCTGCACCGCACGGTGCTGCTCACTGCTCGCCACCTGCATTCGTCTGCATGCATCCCTCATAGGCTCGTACTTTACGGTATGAACCTACGGTATTCAGTTGACATTGACCAGACATGCGGTTATCTAGTTAACCCACCAAAAACAGAAATGCGAAAATAGGACCCAAGTTCAATATTTATTTTCATCCCCCCATCTCGGTAAGAGTATTTTTGCTCTTCGATATTTAAGTGCAAGAGCCGTTTTTATCTGCTAGAGGATAAAGTAAATTGAATTTAGAACATCGTGTGCACTAAGTTTGTGAAATCAAAACATCATTAAACCTATTTACTTCTACCTCCATGGTGCCAAATTTATCTTACAAATATAATTTGTTGAAAACTCAGACTCGGACACCAAGGAGGTTCCTTGGTGTAATTTTTTTTAATTTCCTTTGCGCGCGCCATTTTCTTTTCACGGCATATTGTTAAAACCTTAGGTTGAAAACATGAAACTTGAAAATAAGTGAAAAACCTAAAAAAAAAACTTTACAAAAAAAAAAATACAACCGACTTCAAAGTAAAAAAAAAACACTGAAGTGCTAAATAACTATAATTTTGGAAGTCGGTGTTTCTATAATAGTTTTGTCTCTTCGTTATTTAACACCGACTTCCGAAATTAAAGTTATTTTGCACTTTTCAGTGTTTTTTTTTACTTTGAAGTCGGTTGTATTTTTTTTTGGATTTTTTATTTTATTTTACACTTATGTAGCACGTATTTAATTATGGTACCACCAGTTTTTTTTTTTTCAAACAACTCGGGCTGCGAAATTTTACTTGTAATCATCGCGTAAACGAACATAACGTGCGGCGGGCCGAGGTCAAACTCCGTCGGTCTCGCTCACACATCGACGCCTCAAGGACGACTACGCTCAGCTGTGACGATCAGCTGCCGCTCGACTGTTGCTCAGGAACCGAAGGTTCACGAAGACGGACGGGACTGTGAGCCCGATACTCTTGCGCAACTAAACAAGATAACGCGAACGTGTGAGTACGGCGTTCCATTTGTTTAGTAAACATGTCCACTGCATGATGTTATCCAATCTATTGCTAATAATTGGTTTTATAACTAATAACAAAATTGATACGTTCGTCTACTAAAACTACATCGTCACCCTTACACAACTCTGATCCTGATTTGAGTACAAGTTCCAATAGTGAATCAAAGGTGCATGTTACGCAGAGGAAAAGAAAGCGTGGTGATGATGTCGAGTTGCAACGCCTAGAAACTATGATGCTGGATTTGATAGGCATGTTCACTGATTTTGTTTCTGACCAAAAACAACATAACAACAAAATAGACTCTTTACACTCTGCCCTTGAGGAAATACGTAGTCAAAATATAGAAATTCAAACACAGTATGATGAGATCCGAACCCAAAATGTACAAATCCAAAACTCGGTTCAATTTTTATCGGATAAGTATGATGATGCCATGATTGAGATAAATAACTTACAGGCGGAGTGTTGTGATTGTAATTGCAGACCGCCTTGTCGCGCACCTAACACGGGTGGGGCCAGATCTGGCGGAGTTCAGCTTTCGCAGGAGGCGTTCCACGGTGGACGCCATCATGCGCGTGCGAGCTCTCACGACGGGGGATACGGTGGCCCAGGGCAGGTGTGTCGCCAACGCCTTCAACTCCCTGCCTTGGAGCAGCATTAGGAGGGCACTCCGGTATCACCGGACGCCCGACTACCTCTGTCGTGTGGTCGAGGCGTACCTGTCAGACACGTACCTTATCTACCCTGGTCACCAGGGAGAGTGGGAACGTCGAGAGATGTCGTGCGGTGTTCCGCAGAGATCGGTACTAGGGCCGCCCTTGTGGAACATCGGATACGACTACGTGCTGCGCGGCGCCCTCCCTGACGGGTTCAGCGTGGTCTGCTACGCAGACGACACGCCGGTCCTGGCGTGGGGAGAGTCATACCAGGCGGCGGTCGAACTAGCGACACGCGGGGTTGCGACAGTCGTGGGCAGGATCCAGGAGTTGGGACTCGAGGTGGCATTGCACAAGTCCGAGGCCATGTGTTTTCACGGACCTCGGAACGCGCCACCACCGGGTTCCCAACTAACGGTAGGAGGAGTCCACATCGGCGTCGGGTCGACGATGAAGTACCTGGGACTCGTTCTCGACAGCCGATGGGATTTCGAGGAGCACTTTCTACGTCTGGCTCCCAAACTAAATCGGACTGGGGCTGCCCTCGGGCGGCTCCTGCCCAACCTGGGGGGTCCAGACGCCTCCTGCCGAAGGCTCTATGCGGGAATCGTTCGGTCCATGGTCCTTTATGGCGCACCAGTTTGGGCGCTGGCGCTGCGGAAGCAGCCGGCGGCCCGGCTGAACGCATGCCAGAGGGTCATTGCCATACGGATGGTGCGAGGATACCGGACGATTTCCCGCGAAGCGGCGAGCCTCCATGCTGGCCAGCCACCATGGGATCTGGAGGCAACAGTCCTTGCACACATGCACGATCTGGGCATGAAAATGCAACGCCGGGGCGAAACTCCCCTGCCGCGACAAGTCGCAGCATGGCGGAAAGAGCTCCGGCGGGTTCTCATGGAGAAATGGCGACAGCGGCTGACGCGACCCCGTGCTGAGCACGCCACAATTATGGCGATAAGTCCCCTCTTTGAGGCGTGGTTGGAAAGACCTCACGGCGTCGGGTGTCGCCACTGTGTGGAACGCCTGGAGGACACGGTGGAGCACACGGTGGAGGTGTGCCCCGCTTGGGCAGAGCAACGCCGTGTCCTCGTGGGGGCTCTCTCGCGCCGGGCTTTGGTACAGGCCATGGTCCGGAGCGAGGAGGAGTGGCAGGCGGTCGCCTCCTTCTGCGAAGCAGTAATGCTAGTGTAATGATTTTTAAAGAAAATATTCACAAATCGTTAAACTTCCATCTATAAGCGATAGATGGCGCTAGTAGTTACATGAACTTAAGGCATTCGTTGTAGACATTAAGTAAAAATTTGTGGTATTAGAGTTTATGTAGGTATTTGCTTTGTATAAAAATAATTATCAAAATTGTTAAAATGAAATATTTACTTGCAGTTAATTATTGATAAACCCTAATGTATATTAGTTAGTCAATTGATGTTGTACTTTGCTCTGATTGGTCGGACCGAGTGTTTGTGAAAGTTTGTGGTGGGGAAACATTGAGCTTGTAACTATCATTCTAGACAGAATCAGTCTGCTTTGAGCTGTTGAACAGTGAACATGTCCTACCAATCCGTGTATTTGAAAATGATTGTTAATAGAATAATTAATATGAAATTGTGTTGATTAAAGTGAATAAAATATTTCTAAAACTGAAGGTTGAAGTTTATGATTCATCACATTTCAGAAGTGGTACATGCCTACAAAAAGCCTACAAATCTGTGCAATGAAAACAGGAATGTTAGGTTATGTGTGTCTAAATTAAATCTAAATGAGATCGAGATATTTTTCCAAGTGTGCTAGTGTTATTTTAGACAAGTGTCACTCACTCGAATATTTTACTGATGGTGGCCCGTGTGTTGAATCATTCGGTTCCCTTCAAATGTGTGAACTGAGTGGCACTGATATGCGCGTCATGTTCGTAAACGAACACCGACAGTTAAAACTGGACAGCTCTTAAACTACTTGTGGTCCATTTTAGTTCCTATATTTTAAATTAGGTATTTTTTCTTTATTTATTTTCATTGATCTCGCATAATGCTAAATTATGACAGAAGACAATTGATATGTATAATTAATCTATTTTTCATAGCGGTAATTGTCATTATGTTGCCTTGGATTAGTGTGCTATGACGATTTACTTTTCCTTTCGAAATAATGAACCAACACGCGTGAAATATTTACTATAATTACTAGTTATTTTAATAGTATACATTACTTATATTTTAATAGAACGGACAGTTCTTAATTTCGAAAACATTTTAAAAAGTATTCACTTTCGTCCTTAACTTCCGTCATAATCCTCGGTGATAGTTCTATTATTTTTTGGTTCAATTTGAGGTTTTTAATAGGCAAAGGTATTATAGCTTATACAGCCAAGTCTTTGTAACAGCACTCTTAATAAGAGTTTTACACAGACAAGCGTCAGTATTCTGAACACTTGATATACGATAATGATTATTAGTTACAAACAGTCCGCTATGATGTCGCGGAACTATAATAAGCCTTATCAAAAAACTCGATTGAAAGCGCTGTTTGAAACGAGCAATAATATTGACACTGACAGTTGACGAATTGACAGATGACAACATTTGACATTTGGTAGTAATGTCACTTGGCGCGCGCATTCTGTGCTCGATCTGCGTAATTATAACCTCAAAATCCGAAAGTGTTTTGATTTTTTCAGAATTCTCAGTGTCCGTTGTTTTAATTTAGGTTTAATCGAATATATACATTATATAAAACCCAAAGAGTAAATACACCTCCTTGTTGGATCTTAGGCGAGCTATGTATGGACGACGAGCTATGTCCTTTAAATGTTGTACCCCTTATGGGTATGTTACAATAATAAGTTTATGTTCTGAATTTCCACCACACAAACAATAAATGAATTTAAGTTTAGAAGCGAAAAAAAAATACGAAACCGTGTTTGTATATAACATGATTTAAAAAAGGGTGTAAATGGAGTTCCTAGCTCATTCTTCTCCATAGAGATTTACACTTTGGAATATGCAATTACCGTCAATTTGCTGACTGACTGACTGCTTTGGCAATTCAAGAGTGTCTGGAGTGTGTAAATGGTTTATTTGAAATAAATGATTTGATTTCAGTGCTTTGATGAGGCCGAGCGCGCCTTTGATGAGGCCGAGCGTGCCTTTAAAGAGGCTGAGCGTGCCTTTGATGAGGCCGAGCGTGCCTTTGGTGAGGCCGAGCGTGCCTTTGGTGAGGCCGAGCGTGCCTTTGGTGAGACCGAGGGTGCCTTTGATGAGGCCAAGCGTGGTTTTGGTGAGGCCGAGGGCGCCTTTGATGAAGCCGAGCGCGTCTTTGATGAGGCCGAGGGTGTCTTTGATGAGGCCAAGCGTACCTTTGGTGAGGCCGAGGGCGCCTTTGATGAGGCCAAGCGTGCCTTGATGAGGCCGAGCGTGCCTTGATGAGGCCGAGCGCGCCTTGATGAAACCGAGCGCGCCTTGATGAGGACGAGCGCGCCTTGATGAGGCCGTGCGCACCTTAGATGAGGCTGACCGCGCCTTTGATGAGGCCGAGCGCTCCTTTGATGAGGCCGAGCGCGTCTTGATGAGGCCGAGCTCGACTTTGATGAGGCCGAGCGCGCTTTTGATGAAGCCGAGCGCGTCTTTGATGAGGCCGAGTGCGCCTTTGATGAGGCCGAGCGCGCCTTTGATGAGGCCGAGCGCGCCTTGATGAGGCCGAGCGCTCCTTTGATGAGGTCAAGCGCGCCTTGATGAGGCCGAGCGCGTCTTGATGAGGCCGAGCTCGACTTTGATGAGGCCGAGCGCGCCTTTGATGAAGCCAAGCGCGTCTTTGATGAGGCCGAGCGCGCCTTTGATGAGGCCGAGCGCACCTTGATGAGGCCGAGCGTGCCTTGGTGTGGCCGAGCGCGCCTTGATGAGGCCAAGCGCGCCTTGAATGTAGCCGAGCGCACCTTGGATGAGGCCGAGCGCGCTTTGGATGAGGCCGAGCGCGCCTTGGATGAGGCCGAGCGCGCCTTGGATGAGGCCGAGCGCACCTTGGATGAGGCCGAGCGCGCCTTGGATGAGGCCGAGCGCGCCTTGGATGAGACCGAGCGCGCCTTGGATGAGACCGAGCGCGCCTTGATGGGGCAGAGCGCGCCTTGATGAGGCCGAGCGCGCCTGGATGAGGCCGAGCGCGCCTTGGATGAGGCCGAGCGCGCCTTGGATGAGGCCGAGCGCGCCTTGATGGGCCAGAGCGCGCTTTTGGTGAGGCCAAAACGTGCCTTTGAAGAAGACAAGCAAGCCCTTAATGAGGCCAAGTGTGCCGTTTGATAAGTCCATATGTGCCATTTGAGGCCAGGTGTGCCATTGAGGCCAGGTGTGCCATTTGATAAGTCCATATGTGCCATTTGAGGCCAGGTGTGCCATTGAGGCCAGGTGTGCCATTGAGGCCAGGTGTGCCATTGAGGCCAGGTGTACCATTGAGGCCAGGTGTGCCATTGAGGCCAGGTGTGCCATTGAGGCCAGGTGTGCCATTGTGGCCAGGTGTGCCATTGAGGCCAGGTGTGCCATAGAGGCCAGGTGTGCCATTGAGGCCAGGAGTGCCATTGAGGCCAGGTGTGCCATTGAGGCCAGGGGTGCCATTGAGGCCACGTGTGCCATTTGAGGCCAAGTGTGCCATTTGAGTTGGCCACATGTAACATTGGAAAAGGCCAAGTGAGCCAATAAAGATTCGGGTTAAGTGTGCCCAATGCAGACGAAATTATCCTCAAGAGCGTAAGTAATGTATGAATTTACCTACGTAAATGATTTTAGTGTGACTATATTGACTTAATAAAGATATTAATGATTTGAATAATTTATTAAGTTTATTTTCATATTATTTTTTTAATTATTGCTTTATATCATTTGACCTGTTTATTGGATAAGTTTCTTTTAATTAAACATTCTATTAGAGTTTATGAATATAATAAAAGTATAGATAAAATGAGTTGTGTATTTTTATATTGAGCCTTTATTTTTGAAAAAAAAGTGAGTTCTAAATGAATGATACAAATTATTATTTATGTAAATGTTTTAACCACTGATTTTTTATTTTTGAGGCCTTGGATTCCGATTGTGTCAGAACTACAGAAGAAAAACCACAAGTCTTATTGAGCAAACGCACAGTTCCTGTTTCGAACAATACAGACTCGAAGAGGAATGATGCAAAGAGACGATCTGGAAGGAAGTGCAGGAGTTACAATTTAACCTCTTCGTCAACTACACCACCGCGACGCAAGAAGCAAAGAGGTACCTCATGTTGGTTGAATGATTGTCCAAATAGAAAAACGTTAAAAGTATCGAAGTTTGAACATAAACCTTTGGAATGATGTGATACGGGAGTTCGATCACTCCAGTACATTTTGAGAGTATTTAAGTTGGATTAGAAAGAGTAATTGTAATTGATTTGTATGAAAATAGGATCAGAAGCTGACTATTCATTTTATCTCATAAACTTGCTAGGCTTACCAAAAGAAAATAGAAATGTTACGAAACCCTACCAAGTGTAGTATTTAGCGACGAAGTGGTAAAGTAAACTTACAATATTTTTTCTAATGAGCAGAATTATGGTCAGTTTCAAGCAGAAATTTTAGCTGGTACGACTTAAGATGAAACTTATGGGAATATTTTTACGACAAATCAGTGCTTACATACGGATATTATATTAGGTAAAAGAGCTGTAGATAGAAATTTAAACACTCGGTATCTATGATAAATCAATTAGAAATTGAGCTAAAGCATTAAATTGTAGAGAGCAAATGGATTAATTACATAATTATCTTCAATTACTAGCGTGGTGTATCAGAGACTGATCTCATAGATAGAGAGCGCAATGATCATGTTAAGCCATCAAATTCGATTAATAGCTCAATCACTTATTTTACTTAAACTTCAAGCGTTTTAGTGTCACAGAGTTTGACAGGATTTGCAAATTTACACAACTTTCCAGCTCTGCGAATAGAATCTAAGCCAAAAAATAACGTAGAACGTAAATCCTAAGAATTCCTATATGTAGTGATGACAATCAAATGCTTTTCAAACAAGTAGAATAAAATTATCAATTTTTATTGGGTATTATATAGATTTTAACAGTGATGTAGTCTTTTGCGTGAATCCGATATAGAGGTACTAGTTGTCAGTAGAAAGTTTATGCAGAACTCATCTACAGATTGCCCGATTTTGAGTTACCATCCATTGTAGTTTGTAAAGATACGTTATCCTTTCACAAGAAACTTGTTCAACAGTAAAATAGATTTAATTTTTCTAAAACTTGCCTTGCGCAACCAAATTCAGCTACAGATTCACATCATTCTGGAAATATTTGTATAGTCGGATCTTATATCAGAACATTTATCGTGTGTCACCTTATCATGTCAAATCTTTCTGACTATATCTTAAATAAATCTATGCACAGACATTACCACAAAAGACATACATCAATTAAATGACAATTACATGACCATAACTAGTTCCCGTCATCAAGACTGAAATCGGAGTCAGTTCCCAAGTTAATGATGACAACAAAAGTTTTAAGTATAAAATTACTGGAATTCCTGGTAAGTTTTATGATCCCAGACATAAAGAAAAGCTTTTGACAAAGAACCTTACAACACTATTCTTCTAGTGATGAATTTTATAAACATATGGCGTGACGATAAATTAATGATCCTGAAGCAAACCTAAAATAAATACTAAGCCGAATGTAATGAATTTGAATGTAAAACTTATTTTCTAGTCGAATTGAATGAAGTTTCATAATTTTTATGAATATAATCTATCATTGATATATCATTGCTAAATTGGAAGGTATGGGTGTTCATGGGTCGTTGCTGCGCTGGTGTGAGTCGTACTTAAGAAATCGCTCTCAATTGGTATATCTTAAAGGTTTTAAATCCAAACTCTGTTACATACCATCAGGGGTGCCTCAAGGGTCACACTTGGGGCCTTTATTTTTCTTAGTTTTTATAAACGATTTGGGTAGTCATATTAATTCTGAATATAAACTTTTTGCCGATGATTTAAAACTATATCGAACTATATGTAATGATTCCGACATTGTTCAGCTTCAGCAAGATTTAAATAACGTATTCAATTGGTGTGTAGAAAATAATATGTTTTTGAATCAAAATAAATGTTATTTCATTAAATTTAGTCGGAAAAGAAAAACAAGTCAAGCTTGTTACGCGATTAATAATAGCCCGCTCCAAGAAGTTAATACTATTAGGGACCTTGGTGTTTTAGTAGATAGTAGTTTGAATTTTAGGAGTCATTACGACCACATTATTAGTAGGGCATCTAAATTGTCAGGTTTCATCGTCAGGGAAATGAAAATTTTTAGAGAACCTGCCCTGACTATTTCCATTTACAATAGCGTTATTCGCAGTATTCTCGAATATTGTAGTACGGTATGGAACCCATTTTATCAGGTTCACTCAGATCGGATTGAGCGCGTTCAAAAAAGGTTTCTGTATCATCTATGCTACTCAGATAACAAATGTCGTAGTTTGAACTCGTATGACTCTAGATTAAATCATTATAAAATTACATCTTTAAGCACACGTAGGAAATATTTGGATTTTATGTTTTTGTTTAAATTACTCAACGGTCTAGTAGATTCTGCCGAAATATTAGAAAAAGTGAAAATTAGCATCCCTCGTAGTGGTAGCCGCTTAATTAACCGAAGAACATTCGTCCTGCCTCACAGTCGAACTAATATAGGCAACTCTTCTCCCATAAGCCGCATGCTTTCTTTTGCCGATTCTATTCGTGGTGATGTAGATGTCTTTGCTGGTTCTGTAGCCTCAATAAAAATTAAACTCAAAAACTTAATGTTATGATATTTTTGGTTTTGTTTATAATTTTAAATATTTTTTTTTGCCCTCAAATGATCAATTTGTAGGATGTTATTAATATTACCTAAGTTGGATATTTTACGTGTGCATGTCAGATTCACATCTAGTAGGTGTCAGTCAGATATATTATGTTGTGATTTATTTTATGGATGCATGATTGTACATCAGTTTTGTGAATTACGATAAAAAAAAAAAAAAAAAAAATTGAAATTGTAATCGTGCATCAGGAGATCGCACGATGTCGGATGGCCGAATGTAATGATTTTTAAAGAAAATATTCATAAATCGTTAAACTTCCATCTATAAGCGATAGATGGCGCTAGTAGTTACATGAACTTAAGGCATTCGTTGTAGACATTAAGTAATAATTTGTGGTATTAGAGTTTATGTAGGTATTTGCTTTGTATAAAAATAATTATCAAAATTGTTAAAATGAAATATTTACTTGCAGTTAATTATTGATAAACCCTAATGTATATTAGTTAGTCAATTGATGTTGTACTTTGCTCTGATTGGTCGGACCGAGTGTTTGTGAAAGTTTGTGGTGGGGAAACATTGAGCTTGTAACTATCATTCTAGACAGAATCAGTCTGCTTTGAGCTGTTGAACAGTGAACATGTCCTACCAATCCGTGTATTTGAAAATGCTTGTTAATAGAATAATTAATATGAAATTGTGTTGATTAAAGTGAATAAAATATTTATATAACTAAAGGTTGAAGTTTATGATTCATCACACTAGCAAAGGAGGTGGCCGATCGCGTGAGGCAACGGTCTTCACGTCCTAGTCGCCGCCGGGATTCTGATCCCGATTTCCGGCCACCGTAGGCGCAGGCTTGCGGACGGGTGGCTCGCCGTCCGACCGTCCGGTAACTGTCCGGACCGAGCCCAAGTCGTCGACGGCGCGTATTGTTCCACGTGCGTCTCAGGGTGATGTCAGCAAGTCGTAGGGGCCCAGCAGGGTCGAAGCCTACTGGGGCCATGGGTAGTGTGAAAACGAAACCCGGGGCCCCTGGGACGAAGGCAACGAAGGAACAGGAGTGGGTGTTTAGTCAGTAAAAGTCTGACACTATCTCGCGCTCCGCCCAAGAGCGGGATTTGTCATTAGACGATTTTCCCACCTTAAAAAAAAAAAAAACTTCAAATCCAGAGACAAAAACAACACTTATGGATCTAGTACAAAAACTCGGTAGTATTTTTAATCAACCTATTCCACCGTCAAATATCAAAAATATTTTCCGTCTGAGCGGTAAAAAAGAGACAGTAGGCACTGTCATTGTAGAATTTACGTCAACATCAATAAAAGAACAATTTTTGCAATCTACTAGAAACTACAACAAGGAAAATACAGGAAATCGTCTTAACACTACTCACCTGCAAGCTGTTGAACCTCTGAAGCCAATATTCGTATCGGAAGCGCTAACTTCGGCATCAAAACCACTATCTCACCAGAGAGTTCATAAAAACCACGGAGTATCAACAGTGTTGGATCGCGAACGGGAAAGTTTACGTACGCGAAAGAGAAGGGATGCCCAGTCGGCTTATAAAATCCGAAGAAAATCTAGCTAAGCTACGTAAAGAAAAAAATAAATGACTATTATTCTTCTCACGGTGGCAAACCAAATTAATTGAAAATATTGTTTTGTATGTTGAAACCAGTGACGGATTAACCCTTAATCAAATTAAGCAATTGCCTAGGGCATCACGTCTGGGGGGGGCACCAGAAGAAGCACAAAAAAATCCGTCGTTAGGGCATCACGTCTCACTCTCACGTCACCAAAAACCATACCAAAAAAGTTTCTAGGAATAATTTGAAAATTTTTAGTGCTTTAGGGCTTTTATTTTTATTTTGTAAGTTAGTTTTAATTACGTTATTATTAGATTTAAATGTATTTGAAAATTCGCGGTTTTTAAGTTGACATAGAGTCTGACCTAGAGTCATAACCCCGCTCCTGCTTGCCCACTCCGCTGCCCGCTAGTGCATTCGGCAATTCAAATGCACCGGAATTGCGATCAGCCAATCACAAACCATCCCTTGTTTTCGTATTATTCTTTTCTTTTTTTATGCACCTACCATGTGTTCTCTTCACTACCCTTGGTTGACTGGTAGAGAATGCCTAAGGCATTAAGTCCGCCTTTGTACCTGTATGTTGCATGAAGTTTTAATAAATAATAGTTATTTTCACTACAGCAGCTCAAACAAGTAGGTTTTGCTGCTTGAAAACAGTGAGCAAAACTCGATTTTGCTCACTGCGTGAGACAAAGTAACTTTTAAATTATTTATTTTTTTAGCCATACAATTCGAAACATTCGAACTGCACTGTACTCAGTAAATTTTTACAAATATTTTCTATTTATTACGCATTTCCAAACGTGTTTTTCTTTCTGGTGGAATTTCAAAATCGGAATGAACTCCGAAATGGCATGTTTCTCACTCGCTTTTTTATAAGGGCGAGAAAGAGATAGAGTACAGTGCAGTTCGAATGTTTCGATTAGGTTAGGTTAGGTTAGGTTAGGTTAGGTTAGGTTAGGTTTTTTTTTTTTTTGCTTCTTCCCCCGACATGTATCGGAGCCTATGCTAGCTGCTATAGTTCTCAGTCATTCCAGTTCTCGCTTGTATGCCTCTCGCACGTTCATTCCTCATACTTTATCTTTCTTGCATTCATCCTCTCTTGTTCCTTTAAGGGTGGGATTCCCAACTATTGCTATTTTCCTTAATCTTTCTAAATATTTTTGCTTTCTTTATTTTAATTTATTCTTATTAGGGTATAATTAAGGAAGAGTGGAGACAGATTTTATTTTTACTTTTTGCACTTAGTCGTAGCTTAAATTCTAGCAGTTTCTTTTACATTTTCTTGTATTCTATTTCTGTTGGTACTACGTATGTCTTATTTTATTTATTTATTATACTTAGTTCTTGTACATGTGTTTCAGGAAGGACATTTTTTATTTTAACAATTCACTTAGTATTAGCTTAAATTCTAACAGTTTCTTGGCATTCTATATAATAATTCCATTTTCATACAAATGGGGAGTTTTACATTAAATTACAATTTTCTAAGCTTATTTAATATTAAATACTATTTATTATTTCCTATTTTACATTTATTATTTTACATCTTATATATACTAGCCTCTAATATAACACACTATATTATGGCAGCATATTTTCTTATGCGGTTTTATTTCTTTCTATTACCTTTTGTGCGATACATTTACTGTAATCAAGGAATACATCTCTATTCTTGCTATTCATTATGGTCTGTAAGTTTTGCCGTGTTATGATTTTTTTGGATGTAAAACATCCAATGTTTGCTCGGCGTCGAAGCGATGTTTGTCAAATTGAGGGCAGTCGAACAATATGTGCGGGATCGTTTCGCTCACATCTGAGTCACAGATGCACGATGGATATCCCTTGAGCTTGAAACGGTTCAAGTACTCGGAGAATCCACCGTGCCCCGTCATAATTTGTGTAGTTATAGCGCTAGTTCCCATCTTTCGGATTACTCCATAAGCCGCCCGCACATCCGGGAAGAATAATTTTGTGACAGATGCTGTGTCACCGTTTCCGTATCTACGATTCCATTCATCAAGCGTCGCCATACGTATGCTCCGCTTGACGAATGAGATCGGACACCGGTCATAATCTGGCTTTCTTTTGGAATTATCAGCGGCCTCCTTTCCGTGCGCTGCGCTGGCGCTCCCCCGCTCTCGCCACTAACATGCGAGGGAGCGCGGGGCGCGGTGGGTCTCTCGTTGTCAGTAATTGTGTGCGATCACCTGACCGCTTCTCGTAACATTTACGCTTGCGCGTATTTAAATTTAGTTTTTACCCCCTAATTATAATAATGGAATCAATCCAATGATTTCATATGTTTATGTATTAGATTTAAGTTATTTTTTTATATCATGTTTTTAAAATTTACATTTTTGATTGCATTCATACTTAAAAAGGCGTCTATAGTCTGCAAAAGTGTTAGTATTTGATGATTGAATTGTGACTTAGTGTGTAAGTTCTACAATTATATGTATATTTTTATAGCAATAAAGAATTTTATAAAACAAAACAAACAAGCGGCCTCCTTTGCTAGCTGGTCGGCTCTTTCGTTCCCCTGCAGCCCCACGTGAGCTTTTATCCAGAACAAGGTTACCACCTTGTTCTGGCGGGATGCTGATTTTATGTTATCCCTAGCTTCTACAGCAAGAGGATGGCGTGAACCGGGATTTATTATTGTTTGTAGAGCCGCCATTGAGTCGCTGAAAATTCCAAAAGAAGATGCCTTAAGATTGATTACTTCCCCCGTTGCTCTTGCTATTGCTAGGAGTTCAGCCTGGTAAACCGTGCAGTAATTGGATAAAGCAAGTTTGCGGGCTCTGGTCTCAGCCTCACCGTCCCATATGGACAATGAAGCGCCGACCCCTCCTCCGATTTTGCTCCCGTCCGTGAAAATGCGGACGTCAAATTTGCACCCTTCCAGCTGCTCCTGGTTTACCAGGCTGTCGAACTCCAGGATGTCGCGTGCTGCTGGAAGAGGATCCTCTATTGCAACGGCCATTCGCTCGACCTCCCTGTCCCCCAGTGATGTCTGGGGTACTCCCCTCTTGGCTTCATACAATGATGCCGCCTCACGAACTCTAATGTCGAGGGGGAGTAATCCAGACAGCACAAGTGCTGAGTTCAGGGAGACCGTGCGATATGCCTTGCAAATCTTTTGGGCAATTCCACGCTGAACGGTCCCGAGTTGTTTCCTGATGCCCAACTTCCCAGCCGCCGTTGCCCAGACGCTTGCAGCGTAAAGTATAATGGGTTCTACAACCGCCACATACATCATTCGTATGACCTCCGGGTGCAACCCCCAACTGACCTTTGCAGCTCTACACAACTGCTGTAGATTGCAATTGCCTTCTTACAAACAAGTGAGACATGTTTATTGAAGGTTAATTTTTCGTCTATCGTTACACCCAGAAGCCTCATTTCTTTCGAAATGTCGATGTCAATCCCCCCCATACTCAGGCGTGGTGTGTCGAATTTAAGTTTTCTGGTTATCACCATAGCGGTCGTTTTATGCGGTGCGAATTTAAGTTTATTTTCGACACCCCACGCCAGAACATGGTTGAGAGTGGCACGGGCACATGTTTCTACTTCATGTGCGGTCTCTCCATCAAAAACTAAAACGACATCATCCGCAAACGCTTGTATGTATATTCCCCTTTCTTCAAGTGTTTTAAGGAGAGGGTCTAGAACCAGATTCCAAAAGATTGGGCCCCCAATCGAGCCCTGTACACAGCCCTTATTTGTTCCCCTGCCATATTCCTCCCCACCGTACCTGATTGAGACTTTACGGTCTCTAAGATAACTGTCTATGACCCTCCTAAGATTAATTGGACATTTTCTTCCGCCAGTCGGATCATTATCGCAGGCCACCATGCGCTATCAAATGCCCCCTCTATGTCCAAAGATACGAGTGTCACAATCCGTTTTTGGTCGAGTTTCTTATGGACGTGCTGCATAAGATCGTAGAGTGCATCTTGCGTGCTTTTCTGTGGCATGAATCCGTACTGACGGGTACTCATGTTTGGTAGAAGGTGAAATTTTAGGCGGGCCACCAGCATCTTTTCAAGGATTTTCCCCATTATAGGCAACAGCCCAATCGGCCTATATGATTTGGGGCTGGAATAGTTGTCTTTCCCAGGCTTCCTCAGTATCACGACTGTTGCCTCCTTCCAAGCTGTGGGGAAGCAAAGGCATTCCAGGCACTTGTTAAGGAACCGTAGAATAAGTTCTGGATCATTATTCACTGCGTGACAACAAATGTCAGCAGTAAAGCCGTCTGATCCCGGTGCCTTCTTTGGATTAAAGGATTCCATTGAATTTTTTAACTTTGCCATCGTAAAAGGTGGGTCGCAAGGGTCATTTTGCTCGCCAGAATTTACGGTTTCGGCCTTTATTCGAATGGATCGATGATGTGCGTTATCGCATTCTGTAAGGTCTTCCGGATGAAATGTTTCCGCTAGCAGCTTCACGGAACCTTTCGCATCCAGCACATCACCATTAACTTCCAAAGGCAGGTCCTCCTCTCTACGCTGTGTCCTCCCTGTCACCCTATATATTCCCTCCCAGACTCCCTCCCTATCCTGTTTCCCGAAGAATTCCTTCCAGCTCTCGGTTTGAGCTTTGGCAGCTTCTAACTCATACTCATCTTTCTTTTTCAGGTACTCTTCTATGACCTTAGACTTCCGAATTGGGGCGGCGCAACGGATCCTACGCTTCATGGTGACGACGGTCTTCTTCATCTCGACGAGTCTCTCGGACCACCACGGCAAGGTAAGTTGTTCTTTATCTTTTTTGGTTGGTATAGTTTGCTGACACGCTTCATCTATGGCTTTAGTGAGGTTTTCTGTTGCTATATTTATTTGCTCTATGCTATTAATTTTTCAGACTTTAAAATCTATTTTGAACTGACCAAATTTCTCATGAAAATCGGACCAGTTTGCTTTTTTGGTGTTGTATTTGCGAGTAGTTCGCTTGATTTTAATGCCTTTAGATTTTTGTAAAAAGATATTGAACGTAATGCCGTTGTGATCCGAGCTCGTGAGTCCCTCGTCAACCCTCCAGTCGTCAATCATATCCAAGATATCGTTGGAACACGCGGTGATGTCTACGTAACTACTGTACCGCTTTCCTCCTCGGATGATGTCGAAGGTCGGAATTTCCCCTCTGTTGAGTATGTTCAGGTTTAGCTCGCCGAGAGTTCCTGCCACTTCTTCCACCCTATGGTCAACCGTTGGACTACCCCACCACATACTTTTGGCGTTGGCGTCACCTCCAACGATCAGTTTTTTGGAACTGACTACGCGCTCTATTTTTTTGAGGTGATCCAAATAGTGGTCAATTGGCTGGTCTGGCTCAAAGTAAAAAGAGACAAGCGTGATCTCCCAAGCACTGGTCTGAATCCCCACCACAACGATGTTGTTTGTGGTGAGTTTCGACTATGAAGTCACTGTTAAAGACAGCGATTGCTGCCTTAACAGTCCCATCTCCTGATCCAGTGTTTTGGAAGACCCTAACGCCCCTGTGACTACTCATTACTTTGGCCCCACCCACATACGGTTCCTGAAGAAGCGCTAGGGCTATCCCACGTTCCGTGGCTTCTGTGAGAAGCTCATTGGTGGCCAGCTTCTTGCGCTGGAGTTTGCCTGTATTGCTCCGTAGGGAGTATTTGCCTTTGAGGTGCCCTTAGCAGTAAGCCACGGTTGATCTGGCTATGTCATCCCATTTTTTACGCAGTGGACAGTCATGGCTAAAAGCATTGTGCTGTGTACCATGCTCGACTTTTGCTTTCGTACAATTTCGGCAAACGGGTGGTGAGCCTGAAAGCCAGTCCGAACACTCTGATCTCATGTGGGGACCACCGCAGTGGCCACACAGATCTGCAGGCTCTTTGCAGAACCGCTTGCCGTGCCCAAAGCCCAAGCAACGAGTGCATTGGACCAATGGGGTCTGATCCTCGACCCTGATGCGTTGGAGATCAATGTGAACGGTCCCAATCTCTACCGCTCGTCGCCAGATGGCGAGCGAGACGCTAACAATAATGTGGCCTATATGAGGGTTCCTTGTCCTTCTTTGGTATCTTACCTCCACTCTGTTTTCCTCAGTGTCGAGGCCGTCAAAAACGCCCTGGTTCTGGTTTCGTAGCGCTTTAAGAACGTCTTCGTTAGTATTGACTACCAAGACGTTCCTCAAGATCAGAAGAGGATCCCTATTTTTGACTTCCTCGACAGTGAGGTCAACAACTTCTTTTTGAAGTCGGTCTTTTAATTTACTCCTTTCTTCTTCGGTTTGTAAACCAATTATCACTTTCCTATCCTTGGCCTTTCTCACTTTTTCGACTTTAATCCACCCGTCCCTTGCATTTACTGCTTTCCTGACCCTATCAAGTACTTCATCACCCGTTTCCGTTTCGTCCATAGATGAGATCACAACCGAGTGCAATGTGTTACGCTTTGGTATTGCCTTTACTCCCTGGGCTGATGCCACACTTGCGTAGGTAATTCCTTGCTCAAAGAATTTCCGTTGGTGTTCCATTGCGTCCTTCAGCTCCTCCATCTTTTTGTGGTTTTCCACAAGGAGGTTTGTCTGGAGTTCCATTTTTTGCAAAATTTTGGCGGTATCAGTCCTTTCGGGAGAAGGTCTGGCAATCGGTTGAGGCTCTGTAGGTGTAGGGGCTTCCCTGGTCATATTTCGTTTAGCTAGTTTTAGCTCCGATTCGACTTCCTTTACCAATTGATAAAGACGTTCTGTAGCTTCAGATATACCATTCTTAATCTCCGTCTTTGTATTCCTGGAGCTGTTTAGGTGAAGCTTAGCCTTGACAAGGCAGGCCATTGCTTCCGCCGTTCGGTCCGAGTATTAAATGTTTGGTGGTGAGAGTGTGTCAACAGACTTTCTCGTCTGTGTTACGGCCACACTCTCTTGCGTAAAAGCAAGTTTCGTTTTAATTTTTGCAGGACCGGCCTGCAACGTCTGCTCAGCTGTAGCAAGATCAGGGCTGCTGTTTGGAGCTTCCCAGTTCTCAATGCTGCGTCTTACATTTGAAGAAACAGATGCTTCAGGTTTTGGCGGTGACTTTTTACCTCCAGCCACTTTTAACGGTGTTCTGTGGCCGAACATGTCGGAGAGTATGCGTCAATTAATAAAATATGTCAATAGGGACAATAAGGTAAAATAAAATAGTGTATAAAATAAGAAGAAGGAAAATTGTACGCACAAAATACAAGGTAAAAAACCGCACAAGTATCTATAACTAAAATATTTTTTACAAACAAAATTTTGTAAAATATGTCTAATTGAGCTCTATCATAAATAAATTGATTGTGGGTAGCTGTCAGGGGCCCTGTATATGTCAAAGAGTCAATTTTTACTGTCAAGGCCTGGTTTTTGTTGACTTTTCATAAATGACTCTATGTAGAGTCGATCCAGTGCAATCACTGGGCAGAGTCCGCCGAGCCCGTTCAAACAAACCCAAACACGAGGTACCCAGCCCCAAGGGTTCTGGAGCAATCAAAGTTTAAAATTTCTGGTTTTTATCTAAGATGGCAGCCAAAATGTGGTTAATACTGGTTTTCTCTGCAACCAATAGACCAAAACCCCCCGTGCTTAGGCTTATCTTACTGTGCTCGACAAGATCTATGTAACGATATAGTTTTCAGGCTGAAAAATATTTTCCCCTGAAAGCTCCTGAAAACTAGCCCACATGCAAGCTAAGTGTAAGCCGATGCTCACAGAGAAAACCCCGCCACTGTACGACCCTCCGTAGCGGAGATATAGGTGTTTGAAATATAATAAAATGGCGGCACTACTGTCAAAGTCAAATTTCGGCAGGTAATATCTCCGTTCCAGATAGCCGCAAAATAAGCGTGTTTGGGCTCTCCCACTCTGGTCCGAGCTCGCCTATCTGCTGAAACCACTTTTAGGACCCTGAAAATATTTGGCTCTAAACTGCCTGAAAACGTAGAATAAGGATGACAGGAAGCCCTTGTGTCAAACACCAAAATCCGCAACCTTCTATGACTCCCGGTTCAGGAGTTATTGTGGTTTGAAGTTTAACAAAATGGCCGCCGAACTGTCATAAGTTAAAAATCCCGTAACTTTGGAAGCCTTCGTCGGAGAAAGTTCGGGTTTTGGATGTACAGCTCGGCGTCACTTCAGGTATATCCTGAAAACCGTTTCAGCGACGAAAAATTTTTCAGGTCAAAAACTCCTGAAACTTAACTATGGTCAAAGTCCATACAATGCCCTGAGTTAAAGTGAAAAATCGAGTGTCATCGGCCCAATAGTTCCAGAGATATAACGCGTTGAAATCTTGAACCTAAAAAACCAAAATGGCCAAAAAATCAAACTCCGTCAATTCCAAAGCTATTGGGCGCGTCCTTGGGCTCAACCTAAGCCGAATACAAGCTCTGAACACAATGCTGTACTTAAATTTTATTTATTTCTATTTATTATTGAATTAAATGCAGAAAAGACTAAAAATTAAATATCTCAATAACGGTGCTATGTAAAAATTTAGAAAAAAACTGTTATAATAGTGTTAATTGCTAAGTTAAATACTGAAGTAAGAAAATGATTAAATTAGTGAATTTCATGCATGAAAAATTTGGAAAAACTGAAAAAACGATAAAATACGAGTTTTCTCCAAAAATTTAGGTGTTAAAATTCTTATCTTATGCCAGGTGTCTTCATCAAATAAGCGCGCAGCAGGATCCACCGAAAAAATGAGGGGTCCTGCCTGAAGAATTTTCAGGATAATGACTCAAAGTTCAGATGTTTATAATTGAATATCTTCGGTCTCAAGGGAGCAAAAATTCCGTTGCAAACGCCATTGAGCTTGTCAAATGATTCTTCTTAAGTGGTAAAAAAAAACAGCTCTGTCAAACGTTGGGATCGATGAACTCGTGGTCAAAATTTGAGGTTAGATTTTCACTTTTCCTTTGTTTTCTCGGTAATGCGTGAGCGGATTTCAACTCACGCAGTGTCAGATGAATCCTCTAAGTGTCCGCCACAATCTGCTGTCCAAAAACAGGTAGGTTCTCGATGTAATTTCAGAGTTGTGATGATGTAAAGTTTTTAGAAAACACAACTTTACTAGTTTTCTTGTGATTGTTTTTCGCAGCGAATTTTCCGACACAAAATTTTTTCACACACGTTTGCACTGCACTATTCCGCAAGTTTTGGTGTATCGCACGATGTTGTAACGCGACAAAATACCACAAAATAGATTTTTTTAAAGCGGAGCTTTGCAAAAACGTGGCGTTCTCGAGCGCGGTTGGACTGACTGGGTTAGGTTAGGTTAGGTTAGGTCCCCACCGACTGTGTCCCCACGTTGTCGTCGTGGTGGGGCTTGCGTGTCTCAATGACCTTGGGCTTTGCCGGTAGAGTTACTCATGCCGGAAAGGACCAAGTGAGAGACCAGACCAAGAGGGACACCAGGAGGGGTCGCTCCTGATCGATCGACAGTCGTCGATTGGCATGGATGCGACTATGTCGCAGCGGTGCAGGCGCACCAATGCGGCGGGCGTATCTCTCCTACAGGGAAATTCCACTAGGAGAGAACTTTCGACGGGTTCGCTGAGTCGGGTTAGTCGGACAGCGAACGGAGGCATGTCTAATGCCGCCGTCGGGGACTTGGCTTAACCGCCTGGCCCAGAGGAAGGATACCTCTAAGATAAAAAACCACCTAATCCTAAGTTCAGAGGCGTGGCGAGGGGATGAATGGCTGGAGGGAGTCCAGTCGTTAGCGCCTCCCCTGTAGAGCACCTGCCGCACTCTACAGTATATAGGCTTACCTAGGCAACAGGGCTCTGCCTAGGTGGACATATACATCCCTACTACTCGTGGGAACTATATGGAACAGAATAAAGCAAAAAAACAAAATGAGGATGTGCCAATCTTGGCGGAGGTTCCGATTGCTGGCGACGGCAACAAGGGCCGAGGAGGCTCCCAATCCTCAAAAGAGGATCCGACAACAATGTCCGACCAGGGCTCGCGCGGTCGCTCCGCGTTTTGGAGAAAGCGACCGCACGATGAAGTTTTTTCGGACCGAGTGGGGTCGGTTGGTCTCTCCTCAAGCGAGGAGAGCCTGCCGGCTGCCAAGGTGACGACGGCAAGAAGGGGAAGAGGTCGTGCGAGGCCTTTCGGAGCACCCGCTCCGGCGGCGGTGCGTGACTCCCGGGGTCGCTTTTTAAGGCGGCCGGAATCGCCGGGATTAGGCGGGGAGAGCGACCCCGGGGTCCCATCCGGGGTCTCAATTGAGGGGCTGGGAGGAGACACCATTTCTCTTGTGGGCACGAGGGCAGAGGCTAACGCCGCGAAGCGTGCCCAGAGTAAAGCGGTTGCGGCCGATGAGGTTGCCGAAATGGCCCGTCAAGCCCGGGAGCGGCGTGCTGCCCAGGCGGCTGCAGGCTCGAGCCCCACGGCAGAGGCCCTGAACCGCCAGGTGCTGGACGGCGTGGACGTTGTCCTGAAGGTTGCAACTAAGTCTGGCAACCTGAAGGGCTCGTTCACCCGTGCCCTTAAGGAGGCGGCAGACGGAATCAGGGGAGCGGTGGAGATTCTTCTGAATCGTACAACCTCGGAAGAGACGGCGAAGCTATGGGAGGAGAATACTGCTCAGAGACAGCGGCAGGAGGCTCCCGTGGCCAGCGGCCTCCCTCCTGCTGCGCCTTCGTCAGCCCCTACAGCTACGCAGCCGCCTGCACTTGCGATGTCGGACCGCGACATCGAAAGGGTGGCCCGCATCTGCATGATGCAGTGCGGTGGCATGGTGTCTGCCCGGTTGGAAGCTTTGGAGTCGCGACTCCTTCCGGCCGAAACCCTCCGGCCGCCGCTTGCGGCAGATAAGCGGAGGGAGAAGGAGTCCGCAAAGACGAGGCCCGTGCAAGTGGGCAAGAAGCCCGCGTCGGGTGCATCCGCACCCCCTCCCCAACCAGCCGCGCTCCCATCAACCGCACCCCCGATCCAGGAGACCTGGACGACGGTTGTTAAAAGGAAGCGCAAGAAGAGGGCGGCGCAGCCGGCACCAGCACCCGTTGGCTCAGCACCAAAAAAAAAGAAGTCAAGGTCTAGACCCCCACGCTCCGAGGCTGTAATAATCACCCTTCAACCCGAAGCCTCAACTAGGGGTGTGACCTTTAAGTCAGTCCTGGCGGAGGTAAAAACGAAGCTGAACTTCGGCGACTTTGCTTCCCCGGCCGGCTTTGGTTTCAGGACAGCGGCCACAGGGGCCAAAATCTTTGAGGTGTCGGGTGCTGCAAGGCAGGAGAGGGCGGACATTCTGGCCGCCAAACTAAGGGAAGTCCTCAAATCGGAGGATGTCCGGGTGTCTAGACCCACAAAAACGGCGGAATTGCGCGTGAGTGGGCTGGATGACTCCGTGACCCCGGAAGAGGTAGTGGCAGCCATTGCCCGAAAAGGCGGGTGTCCGCCCGAGAGCGTGCAGGCGGGTGAAATTCGCTGCAGTGCGGCCGGGCTGGGCACAGTTTGGGTGCGGTGCCCGGTGGCGGCCGCAAATAGAGTCGCGGATGGCGGAAGGTTGCTGGTTGGCTGGGTGTCAGCGAATGTAAAGCTCCTGCCACCCAGAGTCATGCGGTGCTACCGCTGCCTGGACAAAGGGCATGTCCGGGCACAATGCGCTGCAGACGTTGACCGTGGTGACCTCTGCTATCGCTGCGGCCGACCCGGCCACAAGTCGGCCCAGTGCTCTGCGGCACCAAACTGCAGCCTTTGTGCAGCTGCAGGGAAGCCTGCGGAGCATAGACTTGGTGGGAAAGCCTGCAAGGCCCCCAAGAAAGGCAGGAAAATTAGAGGTGTTGGAGGACCTGCGCCCCTCCCACAGCCCGGCAGCCAAGCAGCTGACTCCCGACCCAGGGATGGAGGAGATGCCGGAGAAATGGAATGCCAGTGATGGCACATTTCCATTTCCTCCAGGCGAATGTCAACCACTCCTCCAGAGCTCAGGATCTTTTACTCCAGAGCATGGCGGAGTGGTCGATCAACGTGGCTGTGGCCGCCGAGCCGTATTTTGTACCTCCCCGCGATAACTGGGCAGGGGACCTGGACGGTTTGGTGGCCATCATTGGCGGGACTCTTGGCAGTCCCTCCCGAGGACGTGGCTGGGTGGCCGCTCTCACGGGGGGAATCACCATCATTGGGGCATATTTCTCGCCTAACAAGAGTCTCGCCGACTTTGAGAGGTTCCTTGTCGAGCTAGGTGCCGTCGTGGGCCGGTCCCACCCTCACCCGGTGCTGTTGCTCGGGGATCTCAACGCCAAGTCTGCAGCGTGGGGATCCCCAGTCACCGATCCTAAGGGCGAGGTGTTGGAGGAGTGGGCGGTTGCGACCGGCTTGACTGTTCTGAATCGGGGCTCGGAGTACACGTGTGTACGGCAGCGGGGCGGGTCTGTAGTGGACGTCTCGTTCGCTAGCCCCACTGTTGCGCGCCGTGTCCATGACTGGCGAGTCACCGTGGGGGTAGAGACGTTGTCAGATCATCGGTACATCCGTTTCAGCGTCTCCACCCAGACCACGGGTGGTGGCCGACCGTCGACCCTGCAAAGGGACGGTCCTCGGTGGTCAATTAAACAGATTGACAGGGAGCTTCTCGAGGAAGCCGCAATCATCCAGGCCTGGGTCCGGGAGTCAATGACGAACGAACCCGTCGACGTCGAAGAGGAGGCGCAATGGTTCCGCGGGGCGATGGCGCAAATTTGCGACGCGTCCATGCCTCGTGTCCGCACTCAGCCCACAAGGCGCCGGTTGTACTGGTGGACCTCCGAAATCGCGCAGATGCGCAGGACCTGCGTGGAAGTCAGGCGCCGGTACACCCGATACCGGAGGAGACGTCGTCGGGTTCCGGAAGAAGAGGCCGCGCGGTATGAGGTGTACCGCGCGGCAAAGCAGGCTCTGTGGCTGGCCATCGGCGAGTCGAAGACTCGATCCTGGGAGGAGATGCTGGCGACCTTGGATGCAAATCCATGGGGGCGTCCTTATCGTACGGTTCGAGGGAAACTTCGTGCCTGGGCGCCCCCACTCACTGAGAGCCTCGAGCCTCAGTTGCTGGAGGTAGTGGTCGCAGCTCTCTTCCCTGCTAGAGAGGAGCACACACCGCCGCCGATGGCTTTGCCCACAGACACAGAGTCGGAGGATGTGGAGGTCCCCGAGGTGACACAACCAGAGTTGAGGGCGGCCGTGATGCGGCTCCGGGCCAAAACCGTTGCCCCGGGACCGGATGGAGTTCCCGGCCGCGCGCTCGTCCTCGCTCTGAAGGAGCTGGAGCCCCAGTTGAGAGGACTCTACTCAGCTTGCCTTGAGCAGGGCCACTTCCCCGCTCAGTGGAAGACAGGTCGTCTGGTCCTGCTCAGGAAGGCGGGGCGCCCAGTAGACTCGCCGTCCGCATACCGGCCCATAGTGCTACTTGACGAGGTGGGTAAGCTTTTTGAGCGGATTATTGCTGCCCGCCTCGACGGTCACTTGTACAGAGAGGGGCCGGATCTGGACGACAGTCAGTTCGGTTTTCGGCATGGGCGCTCCACTATCGACGCCATAATGCGAGTGAGAGTCCTGGCGGAGGAAGCGGTTTCCCGGGGCGGGGTGATGGTGGCGGTTTCCTTGGACATCTCCAACGCCTTTAACGCCCTACCCTGGAGCTGTATCCGGGAGGCGCTAAGGTACCACAGGGTGCCCCACTACCTCCGCCGCATCATTGGGGCTTACTTATCAGAAAGGTGTGTCACCTACAGGGGACGCAACGGCGAGGGCCGTCGCGATATGTCGTGCGGTGTTCCACAGGGCTCGGTCCTGGGGCCACCTTTGTGGAACATCGGTTACGATTGGGTGCTGAGGGGCGAGCTCCAACCGGGTGTGGACCTGACGTGTTACGCAGACGACACGCTGGTCACGGCCCGGGGAAGCTCGTATAGGGAGGCAGCGTTGCTGGCGACGGCAGCGGTTTCACGGGTGGTGAGCCGCATACGCCGCCTGGGCCTGGAGGTGGCTCTCAACAAGTCGGAGGCTATGGTCTTTCATGGCCCCCGACGGGCGCCGCCGCCGGGATCACACATCGTGGTCGGGGGGGTCCAAATCGCTGTCGAGTCCACCATGAAGTACCTAGGATTGGTGCTCGACAGCCGATGGGACTTTGGCCCTCACTTTCGGCAGCTGACGCCAAAGTTGATGGGCGCAGCGGGCGCGCTCGCAACGCTGCTTCCTAATCTAGGGGGCCCAAGCACTGCCTGTAGGCGACTGTACTTGGGCATCGTGCGATCCATGGCCATGTATGGGGCCCCGGTATGGGCTTCTGACCTGACGGCCGGCAGCATCGCAATCCTGCGAAGACCACAGAGGGCGATGGCCGTCAGGGCTATCAGGGGGTATCGCACGATCTCCTACGAGGCGGGCTGTGTACTGGCCGGTTCTCCGCCCTGGGAACTGGTGGCGAGAGTCCATGCCTCACTGTACCGGTGGCGCGAGGAGATGAAGACGCGGGGTGGTGAACCGATGCAGCGCGAGATCGAGCTGCGTCGGTCTCAACTCCGCGAGGTCATGGTGGCGGAATGGCGGGACAGGCTTCTGCGCCCTACCTCTGGCCTCGCCACCGTCGATGCGATCCGACCAGTGCTCGACGAATGGCTCGGGAGGAAGCACGGCTCCCTGTCGTTTAGGGCGACGCAGGTGCTCTCGGGGCATGGCTGCTTCGGGAAGTACTTGTGTCGCATAAACAGGGAGCCGGACGCTCGGTGCCATCACTGCTGTGTCCTCCCGACTGTCGGGAGGACACAGCGCAACACACACTGGCCGAGTGTGCCGCATGGGAGGAGCAGCGCCGTGTCCTTGTATCTGAAGTGGGCCCCGACCTGTCGCTGCCGGCCGTCGTTCGTTCGATGGTCGAGGGCGTCGAGTCGTGGGATGCGGTGATCTCCTTCTGTGAAGCCGTAATTTCGCAGAAGGAGGCTGCGGAGAGGGAGAGGGAGGCCGTGGCCACTCTTCCATGCCGCAGCAGGCGAACCGGGCGTCGGCGGAGGGCAGACAACGCCCTCTTCCAGCCCCCATAAAGAGGTCCGGAGGGACGGTGAACTCGGGGTCGTCCGCCGTCCCCCATCCTGCAAGACCCGAGGCGGCGGCGCGTAGTGTTCCACGCGCACCCCTATTAGACGTCGCGGGGGGAGGACACCTCACACTCCCCGCGGGCTTGAGGTGGCCCGCGTAGGCGGGCCGGCACTAGCCGGGGATCATGGATGGCGTATCAGCTCCCACGATCCCCGGTCCAAGTGTGGGAGGGAACACCGAGGTGGTTTTTAGTCAGTAAGAGTCTGACAGACCCCTTCGCCTGCCCCAGGCGAAGGACATCCATGAGGATTTTCCACCCCGGCAACAAAAAAAAAAAAAAAAAAAGGTTACCCATTCATTCAAGTTCTCGCTCGTATGCCTCTCGTACTTTTATTCTTCATACTTGATCTTTCTTTCATCCGTCATATCTTTCTTTCTCGAGGTCGGGATAAACCATCTAGCCTCTATTTCTATTCTCCGTCTTTATTTTTAATACAACACAAGGTAAATAATTTCTTGAACACAAATATATTATTATTGTAGATAACAACAATACATTCAAAACAATTATTTCAAAAAAGCAGCCCTCACTGGGCGTGTATCTATAACCTTTCTTCTTCTTCCTTGTCGATATCACTCTTGACAGAGTGGTCGTGGTCATCACTTCAGGTGTTGGTGGCAAGCTTCACAACGCGCCGCCACTCCTCTCTGATGGCCGCCTTCCTCGTGCATTCGTGCAGTGATGATGAGCCACTTACTGCCGCTTTAATCTGGTCAGTCCACCTCATAGGCGACCTTCCCCGTGGCCTGGTACCCTCAACCTTTCCCTGAACCACAAGTCGCTCAATAGCCACTTCCCCTCTGCGGCATACGTGACCAAAAAAGGTGAGAATACGAGACTGTACCAAAGACGATAAACGCTGCTTGATGCCAAGTTCCCGAAGTATAGACTCGTTGGTACGGAATTCAGTCCACGATACTCCGAGCATTCTCCTCCAGCACCACATCTCTAGGGCGTCTATCTTCTTCTTCTCTATTTCCCGTAAGGTCCACGTTTCTGCGGCGTACAAGAATATGGGGAATACAAGTGCCCGAACTAGCCGGATTTTTGTGGCTCTATATATGTTGCGATTCCTCCATATTTTCCTCAACTTGTCCATCGCAGACCTGGAAATTGCCATACGCCTCTTCACTTCATCGATACATCCACCGTTGTTCGTAATTAAGGCCCCCAGATAAATGTATGATTGCACCACATCACAATTAGCAATTTGTGTAATTTCTGGAGAATTGTTATTCATGCGGTCGACAATCATCACTTTCGTTTTATTCCGGTTTATCTTAAGTCCAAACTCAAGGCTAACCCGTTCCATCTTGGCGAGAAATTGTTCCATGTGCTGGGTACTGGTGGCGAACAAAGTGGTATCGTCAGCATATCGCAGGTTGGAGATCTTCAAGCCACCAATCGAGATGCCATCTGTCCAGTCTTCAAGTATAATCCTCATTATGAGCTCTGTGTACACATTGAACAGTAGTGGAGAAATAATACATCCCTGACGGACTCCAGCGCTGGGGTGGAAGTGATTGGATTGAATGTCATCTGCGCGTACTGAGGCTGTACCATTCTCATACAGTTTTCGCAGGAGGTGTACCAGGTGTTTTGGAACACCCATCGCCGTCAGCGTTTCCCAGAGTTTGGGCCATTTAACGGAATCGAACGCCTTAGAGAAGTCCACAAAGCATATGTAGGTAGGCTTGTTGAATTCTCTGGCTTTCTCTATAATTTGTCGAACCGTCAAAATTTGCTCCCGGGTTCCCTTCCCCTTAACAAAACCAGCCTGTTCAGGAGCAATTTCTTTGCTCAAGTAGGACTTTAGACGCTCGTTCAGTACCTGCAGTAAAATCTTGCTTGCGTGAGAGATAAGAGCAATAAGTCGGTAATTACTGCACGTCTTGGTGGAACCCTTCTTGTGCAAGGGGACAAAAATAGTGTGAGCCCATTCTTTTGGCCATTGCCCCGTGAGCCATATCTTATTGCATAGAGTGTGGAAGATTTGGACACCATATTCGCCCGATGCTTTGATTGTCTCGATCGGTATTGCATCCGCCCCTGTGGCTTTGCCGTTCTTTAGATGCTTAATAGCGGCTCGTATTTCATCTTTCAGAATATCAGGCTCAAGATCTTCGTTTCCGGGATCCGTAGGGGCATAACACTCCGATTTCGGGTCTTGAAAGAGAGACTGGCAATATTGTCTCCAAGTTTCAGCTATTGCTTCTATGTTCGTCACCGTTTCTCCAGTTGAGTTTTCGATGGCCCAGGTCTTGCTACTCAGGGTTTTTGTGATGGCGCGAATTTTTTGGTGTAGGTCCCTAGATTCATGCTTATTTGCATGGACTTCCACTTCTGCACAAATATCCCGAAGTTGGTCGTTCTGGTCCCGCCTACAAGCTTTCTGAATTCTAGCGGACATTTCGTTGAGGGATCTTATATCAGCTCCAGATGCTTTCATGTTTCGCCTTTCCTCCACAAGACTTAACGTTGAATCGCTCATTCAATGCTGCCGTTTCCGTGCGTTTACACCAGACTCATCGCTCGAGCTCACCATAACGTTTTTAGCCCGATCCCACAACTGATCTGGAGTCTCTGTGCTGGAGTCTACGCTCGTCCACGGTATCATCGCTTGCTCCAGTGCACTTAAAAACTTCGCATTGTCAGTTACTTCAATCTTTCGTCGTGTCTCGAGTTTCCTAACTGCTCTTAACTTTAGATGCACTTTCGATATCAGCAATTGATGATCTGACCCGCAGTCTGCTCCCGGTAGAGTATGAGCATTCTTGATGGAAGTTTTCCATCGCGATCTAATCAGGATATAATCAATTTGATTGCGATGTCTGCCGTCTGGCGATATCCAAGTATATAGTCTGCGCTGGTGATGTTCAAAGAATGTATTGGACACTACCAAACCGTTATCAGCTGCGAATTGAATGAGCCGCTCCCCTCGCTCGTTGCGTTGCCCTAAGCTAAATTTACCCGCACAATGACTTAGGTGATGTGCATCAGCTCCCACTTTAGCGTTAAGTGCACCCAGGATGATCAAAACTTCTCTATTGGCAATCTTTTCGATGGTACTCTCCAGTTCTGTGTAAAAGCTCTCTATCTCATCATCACATGCAGCACTAGTCGGTGCATAAACCTGAATGAGATTAAAATTCACAGGTGTCGCTTTAAACTTTATTCTCATTATCCTGTCGCTAACAGGTTCATACTCCATTACACTATTCCTTAGATTTTTTGGAATAAGGAAGGCAACTCCATTTCTGCTATTATGGTCATTTCCAGAGAAGTATATGGCATGTGTCTCTGTGAGAAAATGACCGTTGTTCTTCCAGTGAGTTTCACTAATGCCGCAGATATTAATGCCACACCTCGTTAACTCCTTCTCTAGGATCTTTAGTTTGCCTGGTTGAAGTAAACCGCGAACATTCCATGTCCCTATCTTTTGAATATGTCGCATTTTCATGGAGTCTCCAGTAGCATGTTTTCCATACGTTGCCTGGTCTCCTACAACCGTATGGCCGGTATCCAATTTCCCACCGTCTGCCCCGGACGCAGCACGGCGCCGGTTGCTAAGCGGGTCGCATGGCCTCCTCTGTGTATTTGACTGTACCTTCATGATGACTTTCTTGGGAATTTGTTATGCAGTGGTTTCCCCTTGCCTTCTGCATTTAAGCCTTTTAGGGGTTATTTAAATCCCAAGGCCGTTTTAGCCTCTTCCAACCGGTTACCCAGTCAGGTGAATGGTTATCCCGCCATTTGCTCGGTCGCCAGAGCCTCTTCTTTTCTCTAGCAGGGAGCACCACGGGGCAGTAATACGCCACCCCGCCACCATCCGGCGCGTGCAGGTGAGGTTGACAATAGGGTCGGATAAGATCTTAGTTCCGTTCTCCCCTTACTCCCCTAACCTTTCAGTTACTGTCTATACACGTAGTTGTCTTGGCTCTTTATTTCTAGCAATGCATCTTTTTGCTATTGCTATTGCTTCAACAAATTTTCCCCTCGATTTGTTGTTCTTCATTATCTGCCAGATGTTGTCTGCCTTGACCACGGTTTCCATTTCTGCTTCCACCTGTAACCTATCTATAATGTTGACTGGGCACTCAACTATTAAATGCTCTACACTTTCTTCTTTTTCTTCATGGCAGATGCACTTCGGACTCTCCCTGCACTTAAAACGGTGTAGGTACTGAGAGAACCCGCCGTGCCCTGTCAAAACCTGCACTAAAATCGAGTCTAGCTTTACTTGCTTGACGATGCGGTATGCCTCCAATGCATCCGGGAAGAAAAGTTTTGTCACTTCCGCAGTATGACCATCCTTATAGCGATAATTCCATTCGTCAAGCGTCTCCAGACGGATCTGTCGCTTGACGAATGAAATCAGACACTGGTCATAGTCAGCCCGTTTTTTGCTTTTAAGAGCCGAGTCCTTTGCAAGAATGTCGGCCCTCTCATTTCCCTCCAATCCCACATGGGCTTTCACCCAGAATAGTTCAATATTCTGGGCGCGCGATTGAGCTGTTTTTATCAGGTCTCTTATTTGCACTGCTAAGGGATGAAGGGAAGCTCCGTCAACGACTGTCTCGAGTGCCGACTTCGAGTCGCAGAAAATACGTGCATGTGGCACGGCTCTTTTAAGCACCAGTTCGGTGGCCTTGAACAAGGCCCACATCTCAGCCTGGTAGACGGTGCAGAAGGACTCCAGTTTGGCTTTATGGGTGCAGATCTCTCGTCCTTCCCTCCATAGTGACAGGGCTGCACCCACCTTTCCCTCGATCTTTGGGCCTCTTGGTTAATTTTTTTCTATGTTCTGGGGGGGTGGCATTTGCGGACATACCGCACCCAGCAGAACAGATAAGCCTAACTTTCGGGAAGCTGGAAGACGGTGCAGAACGGTTAGGTTAGGTTAGGTTAGGTTTTTTTTTTTTTTTTTTTTATCTCTACCCCTGACATAATCAGAGACTATATTTAAACTAATTTGCTTTCACTCCAGTTCTCGCTATCTTTCCTCTCGCACTTTTATTCCACATACTTTATCTTTCTTTCATCCATCGTCTTTCATTCTCTTATGGGTGGGACTCCCATTTGCTATACTAGTCTTATTTTTCTAGATATATATGTCTACTTCTCTATATTTCATTTTGTATTTCTTTTCGTGTTCTACAGGGGGAAATGATCTTGTACACCATTTGTTGATTTTATTGGAAACCATGTTTTTTACTTATTTATAGTTTGTACAGCTAATTTTTTATTCTATATTATATATTAGCCTTATTCTTATATTTCCTTTCAACCATTATTTTTATATTTCTCTTACATGTTACTTGGGGGAAATGACACTGGTACACTATTTGTTTGTTTTATTGAATACAAAGGTTCTAATTTACTTATTCATCTATTGTTTATTCTATGTTACATATTTATATCTAATTTATTATTATATTTCTTATCTTAATACAGTATAGCTATATACAATTTTCACTTAATATTATTCTGGTACTCTTACAATTCTCATGTACTACTTGCTACGTCGTATACATAATACATTTTAATACATATTTTGTATGCACCGTCTTATATATATTCAAATATACAGCAGTCACATATTTATTGATCGCTTCTATTTCTCTTGATTGATTTTTCTGCTAATTTAGTACAGTAGTTCAAAAATTTGGTCCTACTTTTCCCCTGCATTATCTCACCCACACTATCCATGGTTAAGTCTACTCCTAGTTCCACCTGTATTTCATTTCTTTCGTAAGCATATGCAGGGCAGCGAAGCAGTATATGTGGAACCGACTCCTCCACGTTCGGGTCACAGATGCACGACGGACTCTCCTTATACTTGAACCGATTCAAGTATTCAGAGAATCCGCCATGGCCCGTCATGATCTGAGTCAAGATTCCATTTATGTTAAGCTTTCTAATAATCCTGTACGCCGCTATTGCATCCGGGAAGAACATTTTGGTAACTGAAGCAGTTGTTCCGGTTTTGTATCTTCTGTTCCATTCCTCAAGCGTCGCCATACGAATGCGACGCTTGACGAATGAAACAGGACACAGATCATAGTCCGGCTTCTTTTTACTCGTGATGGCAGCCTCTTTAGCAAGCTGATCCACTCTTTCGTTGCCCTCAATCCCTGCGTGAGCTTTGATCCAGAACAAGTTAACTATCTTGTTCTGGAGAGAAACAGCTGTCAGGTTTTCTCGTGCTTCTACTGCCAGGGGATGAAGGCAATTGTGGTTTTTCACTGTTATGAGGGCTGCCATAGAATCACTATAGACTCCAAAGGTGGTTGCCGTACTTCTCCGAATTTCCCCGGTTGCCCTACATATCGCCAAGAGCTCCGCCTGGTAGACCGTGCAGTATTCTGGCAACGCCAACTTCAGGGCTCGTATTTCGGCCTCGCTGTTCCATACAGACAGCGCAGCGCCGACACGACCCCCGATCTTGCTACCGTCGGTAAAGATTCTTACCTCCGGTTTGGCGCTGGCGTCGACCTGCTCCCGGTCTACCAGACTTCCGAACTCCAGGTCGATACGCGAGGCGGGATGCGGAGATTTCAGTGCGGACACTGCCCGCTCCATCTCCCTGTCCCCCAATATTGGCATTGACACCCCCCTCTTGGCCTCATATAGTGAAGCCACCTCACGAACTCGGAGGTCCAGGGGGAGTATCCCTGCCAACAGGAGTACCGAATTGAGGGAGACGGTTCGGTAGGCCTTGCACATTTTTTGTGCAATGCCTCGTTGCACGGCACCCAACTGCTTTATGACTCCCAGTTTATTTGCCGCTGGGGCCCATGCGCCAGCGGCGTACAGGATGATCGGCTCTATTGTTGCAGTATATATAATTTTTATTATTTCTGGGTTTAGGCCCCAACTGATCTTCGCGGCCCTGCATAGTTGCTTATGAATACCGATAGCTTTCTTACAAACGTTCTTAACGTGTGTATTGAACGTTAACTTGTCATCGATGGTGACACCCAGGATCTTTATTTCATTGGCCATAGCTACGGCGACCCCGCTCATGCTCAGTCGTGGGGTGTCGTACTTCAATTTTCGAGTTATTGTCATGGCGTTTGTTTTTTGTGGTGCAAATTTCAGTTTGTTGTCGACACCCCACGCCTGGACACGTTCGAGGGCGGCGTTTGCTTTCTGCTCTATTTCCATTGCTGTGTCACCATCGAAGACAAGAACCACGTCATCTGCGAACGCTTGCGTGTAGACGTTATCCTCTGTCAGAGATTTTAGGAGGGGATCCAAGAGTAAGTTCCACAGGTTGGGGCCTCCAATGGAGCCTTGCACACAGCCTTTGTTTGTGCCTTTGGTGTATTCCTCACCCGCGTATCTGACCCTGACCCTTCTGTCCCTCAGATAGCTGTCGATGACCCTCCTCAAGTTAACCGGACATCTTTCCTCTGCCAATCGGGTTCTTATTGCTGGCCACCACGCGCTATCGAAGGCTCCCTCTATGTCCAGAGATATTACAACAACAATTTTCTTCATATTCAATTTACTTCTAATATGTTGCATTAGGTCATAGAGGGAGTCCTCGGTGCTCCTTTGGGGCATGAACCCGTATTGGCGAGTACTCATCCTCATATAGTACTTGAGGCGGGCCATCAACATCTTCTCAAGGATTTTGCCTAACACCGGTAAAAGGCCAATAGGCCTGTATGCTTTTGGGGTGGCATAGTCGGTTTTACCCGGTTTCTTTAATACAACCACTATGGCTTCCCTCCAGGGCTTAGGGAAGTAATTCAGTCTCAAACATTGATTTAGAAGGGCCAGGAAGACCTCGGGTGAACCACCAATGGCTTGGCTGCATATATCGGCTGTGAGGCCATCCAAACCCGGGGCCTTTTTGGGGTTAAAGGACTCACATGCTGTTCTGAGTTCCGCTAATGTGAAAGGTGGATCTTGCAGCTCTGCCTCACCAATCTCGTTCACTGTTTCGGCTTTGGCTCTGATCAGGCCGTGGTGTGTGCTGTCCGTGCTGTCCAAATCGTCCGGGTAAAAAGTTTCTGCGATTAACTTCACTGATCTTTTCGGATCGAGCACTTCCCCGTCCTTGATCATCTGCAAGTCCACCTCTCGTTGTGTAGTTCTCCCAATGACTCGATAAATCCCCTCCCATACTCCCTCCCTATCTTGCTTGCAGCAAAAATCCTTCCAGCTTTCCGTTTGAGCTCGGGCCGCCTCAATCTCATACTCCAATTTCTGTTTCAGGTACTCTTCGACGACTTTCGATCTTCGGACCGGAGCAGCGCATCGTATCCTTCTCTTTTTGGTAGCTACGCTCTTTTTCAACTCTGCGAGTTTCTCCGACCACCATGGCAGGTTAAGGATTTCCTTTTCTTTTTTATTTGGCATTGCTGAGTTGCATGCTTCTTTTATTGTTGATGTATAATTAGTAACTATTTTATCTAGTGTTTCTGTGTTGCAAGTTTTTTCTATTTCTATTTTGTTTATTTTACGTTCTAGCATTAATTGGTTGAGTTTCTTATTAAACTTTTGCCAATTGGCTTTTTTAGTGTTATACTGTCTTGTTGTTCTTAATACTTGAGTTCCTTTTGATTTTGTAAGACTAATTTCAAAGATTATGCCATTGTGGTCGGAGCTCGTGAGACCCTCTTCAACTTTCCAGTTTTCTACCAAACCTAGAATGTTGTCAGAGCATGCTGTAATGTCGACGCAGCTGCTAAATCGTTGTCCTCCCCTGATAGTATCGAAAGTCGGAATTTCCCCTGTGTTGAGTATGTTCAGCCCGAGCCCACTAAAAGTTCCGCACACGTCTTCACCTCTACGGTCAACCATCGAGCTCCCCCACCAGGTGCTTTTCGCGTTGGCGTCCCCTCCAACGATAATTGGTTTTGAGCCGTTTGCGGTTTCTATTTCCTGTATCTGTTTTAAGTAGGGCTCCACAGGTTTATCTGGCTCAAAGTAGAATGAGACGAGTGTGATCTCCCAAGCACTGCTCTGGATCCCCACCACAGCAATATTTTCTGTGGTTAGTTTTGGGTACTGTATTACCTTCAAATTTTTGTCAAGGACAGCTATTGCTGCTTTTACAGTACGGTCTCCAGTCCCAGTGTCTTGGAAGATCCGCACTCCCCTCTGGTTCTTCATAATTTTTGAGCTGCCGACATAGGGCTCTTGCAAAAGCGCTACGCTGATTCCCCGATTTCCCGCTTCTATCAGCAATTCGTTAGTCGCCAGCTTTTTGTGTTGGAGGTTGGCCTGTGCGAATTTATAAGCGGATGTTTCACCTGGTGCGCCCTTAGCAGTACGCTGTGGTTGAGCGTGCCAGTGCGTCCCATTTTCGGCGCACAGGGCATTCGAGACTGAAGGCATTATGCTCCATGTTCGGCATGTTTGCCTTCTTGCAATTTCTGCAGGTAGCTATTCCTCCTGCGATCCAATCCGAGTACTCGGTTTTTAAATGAGGGCCACCGCAGTGACTGCACACGTCCATCGTCTCTGTGCAGTATTTACGTCCATGTCTATAGCCTAGGCAGCGAGTACACTGTATCAGTGGGGTTTGGTCTTCAGCTCTAACTCGCTGCAGGTCAATATGGACATGTCCTCTTGTTATCACCCTCTGCCAGATAACGGGAGACGTGCCCACTACAACATGCCCAGAGTGTGGATTTCTAGTCTTCCTCCTATATTTTATTTCGAGCCTATCTTCCCCGTCGCAGAGACCGCGAAAAACATCCTTGTTCTGATTCCTAAGGGCTTTTAGTATATCTTCGTCCGTATTCACTACTAGGACGTCCCTAAGAATCAACATTGGGTCTCTATTCTTCACGGCCTCCACTGTAAGGTCAATACCTTCTCTTTCTAACCTATTCTTCGCCTTATCCCTTTCCTCCTCTGTCTCGAAACCCATAACTACCTTCCTGTTCTTTGCTTTTCTGACTCTTTCTACTTTGATCCAGCCTTCCTTCGCATCAACCGCTTTCCTAACTTTATCAAGTACCTCTTCCCCGGTCTCTGACTCATCCTTTGAAGTGACCACAACCGAGTGCAGTGTGTTGCGTTTTTCCAACACATCACCACTGCTCCGGGCCTGGGTCACTTTCGCGTATGAGGGTACTTCCTTACTGGTTGCCTGTATTTCTCTCTGCTCGTCCAATGCAGATTTGAGTTCTTCCATGCGTCTGTTGCTTTCTCGCAGCAGTTTGGAGTGCTCCTCTATAGTTTTTGTAAGGCGGTTTGCGTCCTCTTCTAAGTTTTTCCCTATTGCCCTATCTTGTTCTCCCTTCTCTTTTCCCTGTTTTCCTATATCTACATTACAGGTTTTTTGTCCTTTGACCGAGTTCACGGTCTCCGAGACGCCGTCCTTAATAAGTCGGTACATAGCCTCCACTGCCTGAGTGATGCCCGCCTTTAAGTCCGCCCTCAGATTGCGGGAGTCGTTTAGATGGGTCTTCGCCCTTAGAAGCCAGATCCGGCCTTCATGTGCTCGGTCAACGGAGGCCAGCGGCCCCGGCGACCCCCCGGTAGCCTCAACAGAGCCTCGTCGTTTCGTATCCTTTCCAACGTGGATCAGTGTGGCCTTCTGTGCCGGCCCCGGTGGAGCCGCCGAAGCCCGCACCTGGTTTTTCGGCGACACCAAGTATGTGACCGAGGTGACTGTTTTAGGGTCATTTCCCTTGCTACCTTCCCACTCACCAATGCTCTTTCGAACATTGGGAGCGGTCGTCGGTTTTTGTGGAGAAGGTCCTGCCTTCTCCCTGTCGACCGGGGAGTTGGCCTCTGGGGCAGTTCTCTTGCGGGGTATATGTGCGAGAGGCATTTTAGGAGTTTTGTCAGTTGGTAGATCGTCTATTTTCATTTAAAATTCGTACTAGTTACACTAAAGTGTGCCTTCCTAACCCTGTAAAGGGGGGTTAGTAAAATGGTCTAAAGAAATCGAAAACACAAATGTGAGGGTTATATAAGTTGCTATCCCTGTAAAGGGGGGTAGCAATGGTCCAAGTGGTTAGCTCGATGTTGTACTATTCCTAGAGTTTGGAATGCCGTCTGAGGTCAAGAAGTGTAAAACGATCAATAAAATCTGTGACGCTATAATAATAACTGTGACTGTTGGCCGATTTTAGCCACGAAGAAAGAAATCAGAGCCAGATCCCTAAAGCACGAGAAAAAAGAAAAAAAAAAAAAAAAACCTGAAACCGATACCCCCAACTGGTAGCTCTCCTCGAGCCCTACCAAACAAGCCCAAACACCACGGCTCTAGTCCAAAGGGTTACGGAGACAAAGCAGCCTAAAATTCTGGTTACCGGTTCAAGATGGTAACCAGAATCTGGTTAAGTACGGTTTTCTCCGGAACCGTCGGACCGAATACCACCGTGTTTGAGCTCTCCCGACTGTGCTCGACGAGCTCTACCCCCTGGTACAAGTTCCAGAAAGAAATGTCCTCAAGTGCTGTACTTCAAAAATTGTACTCCAGGCAGAAAGAGCAAAGTCGGCCTATGTCCCCAGAAAAAACCCGAATCCTCCACGACCCCCGGTTTAGGAGCTATCCGAACTTAAAGTCTCGTTTGACAGTTCTTGAACTGTCAAAGTCAACTTTCTATCCGGTATAACTCCCACCCCCGTTGTCGCAGAACAACCGTTCTTGGACTTATCCGGCTCAGCTCGACTCGCCCCGTCAAGCTCTGATGTTTTCAGGATCCTGAAAACCTAAAGCCCCAAAGCGCCTGAAACCCGGTAAGCAGGGTAGGTATGGTCTCGAAAAGCAACACTGTGAAGACGGCAACTCTCTACGACCTCCGAGTCCAGAGCTAGCTTGGTGCTAAGTTTCCCAAAATGGCCGCCCGGCTGTCAAACGCCAATTTGAAATCTCACTCAGACAAATTTCAGCGCTGAAAAATTTCAGGCCTGAAAAACTCCTGAAACTACACAAAAAGTATCCGCTATTTTGTCCCACCGACAACTCCGAAAACCCGCGGTTTCTACGTCCAATAGCTTCGAAGATATTTCAACTTTTGTATAGCAACCTTCTATAACCAAAATGGCTGAAAAGTCTATTTTCGTCAATATAGAAGCTATTGGGCGCGTCTTTGGACTTAATCTATGCCGAATATATGTTTTGGACACAGTTCTATGCGTAAAATTAACTTATTTCTATTAACTATTAAATTAATTACAAAAAAGGTAAAAAATTCAATATCTTTGTAACTGATATGCATAAAAATCGGAAAAAAATTGTTAAATTAGCGCAAAATAATAAGCTACAAAAGATGATTTTGAAATTCTTAATTTAATAGAATTTATGACAGAAAACTTTTGAAAAATTGGAAAATCTGTAAAATTGAAGTTTTTTCCAAAAATAAAGGCGGAAAAAATCTTAACTTTATTCCGGTGTCTTCGTCTATTGAGCGCGCAGCAAGTTCCGCAGGAAAAAGATGGGGTGCTGCCTGAAGAATTTTCAGTGTGGAGCCTCAAAGTTTAGAGATTTGAGACAAAATATCTTCGATTCAAGGTAAGATAAAATTTTCTTTAAAACGGCGTTAATCTTCTCTCTATATTTTTCTTAAACTGCCTAAAAACCAGCATTCTCTGACGTCAGAATCGACAACCTCGTGGTCAAAATTGGAGGTTATTTTGTCACTTTTTTGTCTTTTTCTCAGCAGTGCGTAGTTGGAAAACCACCCAAGTGGTGTCAAAAGATGCGTCTTGATGTCTTTCAGAATTTCAGGTCAAAAAACTAGTGACCACCCGATGTAATTAAGGAGCTGTAGAACTTTGAAGTTTCTCAAAGTTACAATTTTATTAGTTTTCCTGTGATAATTTTCCGCACCGAGTTTTCCGAAATAATACTCAGTCACACACGTATGCACTGCACTAAACCACAAATTTTGGTGTATCACACGAGACTGTAGCGCGAAAAAATCCCAGTCAAATGATTTTTGAAGTGAAACTTCTTTACGCACGCTTGACTTGGGGAGTAAGCTGGCGAACGCGTGACGTAAGCGTTACGAAAAGTGTGATCGGGCAAGGCGAACGGAAGTTAAGTGGGGGATATAAGCAAGAGACAGCAGTGCGCGCGCACATTTTCTTTCTCTCTTCCTCTCATAGCCAAATACGTTCCGTATATCTAAGCACACTGCAGGCTTATTGTCTGTATCACAGTGTAGGAGCAAGAGAGAGCAGTGCGCGCGCACATTTTCTTTCTCTCTTTCTCTTATAGGCGAAAGAAGTTTCACTTCGGTCGTGTGGTCATAAGCACACTCGTTTTTTTTTTTTCTTTTATCTTTTGTTTTTTTTTCTTCTTTTCTTTTTTTTAACGTTTTTTTTTTCCAATACTTACATACTGAGTAACAACAAAGTTTTTTTTATTCTTTTTTTTTTTTCTTAGTATTATTCATATTGTATATGATTAGATTTTATACTTAGTATAATAGTGCGTCATATACTTTTCTTAGTCTACTTGTTTCTTTTATTTACTTTAGTAACAACTTTTTTACAGAATTTAAAAAACATTTCTCTACATTTATCATTTTGAATTATACATGGCAAAACTGCCTTTTCTAATTTCATATCTAATGACATTTCTAAATTGAACCTGTCCTTAGCAAAGATGGGGCAATCCAAGATCAAATGCTCCACTGTCTCACTTGCTTCGGGCTCGCATGCGCATGATGGACTCTCCTTATACTTGAAACGATTCAAGTATGAGGAGAACCCACCATGCCCCGTGAGGATTTGCGTGGTTTGCCCGTCAATTTTCATTTTTCGAACGGTTTTGTGGGCCGCCACTGCGTCCGGGAAGAACATTTTAGTTACAGAGGCCGTGTCTTCTATCCTGTTCCTATTGTCCCATTGTTCCAAGGTTTCCGTGCGAATGCTGCGTTTCACAAAAGAGAGAGGACATCGGTCGTACTCCGGTTTCCGCTTGGACTTTAATGCGGCCTCCTTTGCCAGTTCGTCAGCTCTCTCGTTCCCCTTCAGTCCCACGTGAGCTTGTATCCAAAACAAAGTCAATTGTTTGTTTTGAACTTTGCAGTCAGCGATAAATGCTCTTGTTTTTACTGCAAGTGGATGAGGAGAGCTGGTGTTTGCGATAGTTTCGAGGGCAGATTTGGAGTCGCTGTAAATGCCGATGCTGTTTTCTTTACTTAGACTGGTTAGGTTAGGTTAGGTTAGGTTTTTTTTTTTTTTTTATACTCTACCTCTGACTTTATCAGAGCCTATTTCTAGCTACGTCCCTTTCATACCAGTTCTCGCTAGCTTGCCTCTCGCACTTTTATTCCTCATACTTTGTCTTTCTTTCATCCTTCCTCTTTTATTTCTGTTTTGGGTGGAGCTCCCATTTAACTATATAATTCTTTTCTGACTACTCTTTTTACCTGCCCTTACATTTTTGCTGTGTCGATTTCCAGGGGTAAATGATTTATGCAACACCAGTTTTTATTTCTCTGCAGATTTTACAGGATTACATGTTTGGGGTAATTACTTTACTTTTTATTTAATTTCTTATTATTTCTATTTATTTTCTTGTTCTTACACTATGACAATTTATTATTGTAACCTTTATTGTTTATTTATCTATTTCTATTTTTATTTCGTACATTTTTTCTTTTACTGGTTCTATTTACAACAACTGTCATGTACATATTTATACCTTGTTATCCTTCAGGGATAATAGTGCATAGCCTAATCTTATATAGTTTTACCACTCTTACATACTATTACATGTTTACTTATTTTGTTTATTACTTATTTCTTACTACTTACTTCTATTTATTTGCTAGGTTTTAACATTCTTAAGTTCTATATAATCCTACTACTTTAATCTTTACTGTTTAATTTATTACTTAAATCTATATGCACTGCTTTTATATAACTAAATATACAGCAGTTGCATACTTTATCGATCGCTTTTATTTCTTTTTACGACTCCTTGTACTATTTTGAGACAGTAGTTTAAGAACCTAGTTCTGTTTTTACCCAACATTATTTGCCCTATATTATCAATAGTTAAATCTATGTCCATTTCTTGTTCTATCTCGTTTCGCTCGTACGAATACACAGGACAGCGAAGCAGCAGGTGTGGCACCGACTCCGACATGTTTGGGTCGCAGATGCACGATGGACTCCCCTTACACTTGAACCTATTCAAGTATTCTGAGAATCCACCGTGCCCCGTCAGGACCTGGGTCAGATACCCCTCAAACTGTAGCTTTCTGACAATTCTGTACGCCGCCGTCGCATCCGGGAAAAACACTCTAGTGATTGACGCGGTGGTGCCTGTTTTATATCTATTGTTCCATTCGTCAAGCGTTGCTGTACGAATGCAACGCTTGACGAATGAGACAGGACACAGATCATAATCCGGCCTCCTTTTACTCAATGTGGCGGCCTCTTTTGCCAGCTGATCCACTCTTTCGTTGCCCTCAATCCCTGCATGAGCTTTGATCCAGAACAAGTTCACTACCTTGTTCTGGAGAGAAACAGCTGCAAGGTTTTCTCTTGCTTCAACTGCTAGGGGGTGAAGGCAACTGTGGTTTTTCACTGTCATGAGGGCCGCCATTGAGTCGCTATAAACACCAAAAGTGGCCGCCGAGCTTCTCCGGATTTCCCCTGTTGCCCTACATATCGCCAAGAGCTCCGCCTGGTAGACCGAGCAATAGTCCGGTAGCGCCAGCTTGAGGGCACGTGTTTCGGTCTGGCGGTTCCAAAAGGACAGCGCAGCACCAACACGCCCCCCAATTTTGCTCCCATCGGTGAAGATTCTCACCTCCGGTTTGGCGCTGGCATCAACCTGCTCCTGGTCCACCAGGCTTCCGAACTCCAGTTCGATACTCGTGGCAGGGTGAGGGGATTTCAACGCGGATATTGGCCGCTCCATCTCCCTATCCCTCAATATTGGCAGCGACACTCCCCTCTTGGCCTCATATAATGAGGCCGCCTCACGAGCTCGGAGATCTAGAGGAAGTATCCCTGCCAACAGAAGTACCGAGTTGAGGGAGACCGTGCGATATGCTTTGCATATTTTTTGCGCTATTCCGCGTTGCACGACGCCCAACTGTTTTATAATCCCCAGTTTACTAGCCGCTGGATGATCGGCTCTACTGTAGCTACGTAAATTATCCTGACCACTTCAGGATTTAGTCCCCAACTAATCCTAGCTGCCCTGCATAACTGTTTATGCACTCTGATGGCTTTCTTGCAGACATTTTTGACGTGTGTGTTAAACGTCAACTTGTCGTCGACGGTGACACCCAAGATCTTGATTTCTTTTGACATGGTTATTTCTACCCCGCCCATGCTCAGTCGTGGGGTGTCGTATTTGAGTCTCCTTGTTATGGTCATCGCATTAGTCTTGTGCGGTGCGAATTTTAGTTTGTTATCGACACCCCACGCCTGAACACGATCAAGGGCAGCATTTGCCTTTTGTTCTATTTCAACTGCTGTGTCACCGTCGAAGACAAGGACCACGTCGTCTGCAAATGCCTGCACATAAACGCCGTTTTTTGTCAGGTCTTTGAGGAGGGGATCCAGTAGGAGATTCCAGAAATTAGGGCCCCCAATGGAGCCTTGTACGCAGCCTTTACTCGTCACCTTGGAGTATTCTTCACCCGCATACCTGACCCTGACCTTTCTGTCACTCAAGTAGCTGTCGATGACCCTCCTCAAGTTGAGAGGACACTTTTCCTCTGCCAGTCGGACCCTTATAGCTGGCCACCAAGCGCTGTCGAAGGCTCCCTCTATGTCTAGCGAAATTAGTACAACTATCTTCTTAAGGTTTAGTTTACCTTTTATATGTTGCATGAGATCATAGAGGGAGTCCTCGGTGCTTCTTTGGGGCATGAATCCGTACTGGCGAGTACTCATCCTTGGTACAATGTAAAACTTGAGGCGGGCCACCAACATCTTCTCGAATATCTTGCCTAGTACTGGTAAGAGGCCTATGGGCCTATATGATTTTGGGGTGGTGTAGTCTATTTTCCCAGGTTTCCTTAGCACCACCACCGTGGCCTCTTTCCAGCACTTCGGGAAATAACCGTACTTAAGGCACTGATTCAAAAGGGCCAGAAAGGCATCGGGTTCCCCTCCTATGGCTTGGCTGCATATGTCGGCTGTAAGGCCATCTGATCCCGGAGCTTTTTTGGGGTTGAAAGACTCGCAAGCAGTTTTGAGCTCAATCCGTGTGAAAGGTGGATCTTGAGAACCTTCTTGTTCTTCATTGTTCACCGTTTCCGCTTTAGCTCTAATGTGGCTATGATGGGTGTTGTCGGTGCTCGTTAGGTCTTCAGGGTAAAAGGTTTCCGCTAACAGTTTAACGGAGCCCCTTGCATCGAGCACCTTTCCATTTTCCATCATCTGCAAGTCCACCCCCCTTTGCATTGTTCTCCCGATAACCCTATAGATCCCCTCCCATACCCCTTCCCTGTCCTGCTTACTGCAGAACTCCTTCCAACTCTCGGTCTGAGCTCGAGCCACTTCCATCTCATACTCCTCTTTCTGTTTCAGATATTCTTCGACGACCTTCGACCTCCGGACCGGAGCAGCACAGCGGATTCTCCTTTTGCTGGTGGCGACGATTTTCTTCATCTCAGCGAGTTTCTCCGACCACCATGGCATGGTAAGTTTTTCTTTGGCTTTTTTGATTGGCATAGAGGAACGACACGCATCCTTTATGATTTTTGTGTAGTTTGTTGTGGCAACTTCTATTGATTCTGTACTATTAATTTGTTGTATTTCGGTTTTATGAATTTTGTAGTCTATTTTTAATTGGTTTAGTTTCTCATGAAACTTTGTCCAATCGGCTTTTTTACTATTGTAGATGCGTGTCGTTCTCTCTACTTGTACCGCTTTGGCTCTCGCCAATCTTATGTCAAAGAGAATGCCATTGTGGTCGGAGCTCGTGAGGCCTTCGTCGACTCTCCATTTTTCTACCAGCTCTAGGATGCTATCCGAACATGCCGTAAGGTCAACGTAACTACTGAAACGCTGACCCCCTCTAACAGTGTCAAAGGTCGGAATTTCCCCTGTGTTGAGGATGTTCAGCCCGAGCTCGCCGAGAGTTCCGTACACTTCCTCGCCCCTACGGTCAACCACTGGGCTGCCCCACCATGCACTCTTCGCATTTGCGTCCCCTCCAACGATTAATGGCTTCGAGCCAATTGCAGTTCCTATCTGCCTCATCTGATTGAGGTAGGGTTCCAATTGTTGGTCAGGCTCGAAGTAAAAAGAGGCGAGTGTGATCTCCCAAGCACTTGTTTGGATACCCACCACTACAATGTTCTGCGTGGTGAGTCTTGGATATTGAATAACTTTAATGTTATTATCAAAGACGACAATGGCCGCCTTGACAATTCCGTCTCCTACACCAGTGTCTTGGAAGACCCGCACTCCCCTCTGGCTCTTCATAATCTTTGAATTGCCGACATATGGCTCCTGCAGGAGGGCTACAGCAATTCCCCGTTCTTTTGCCTCCAATAGTATTTCATTGGTTGCTAATTTCTTTCGTTGGAGGTTAGCCTGTGCGATTTTGTACGAAGCAGTTTCACCTTGCGCACCCTTAGCAGTAGGCAGTGGTTGACCGCGCTATTGCATCCCATCTGCGGCGGACCGGGCATTCAATGCTAAATGCATTATGCTCTTTATTGAGTATATTTGCCTTCTCACAGTTTCTGCAGGTCGCCATCCCTCCTGCCATCCAATCCGGGCATTCGGTTTTCATATGGGTACCGCCGCAGTGACTGCAAATGTCTGCCTGCTCTGTACAGTGTTTCCGCCCGTGCCCGTAGCCGAGGCAGCGAGTGCATTGAATGAGTGGGGTTTGATCCTCTACCCGGATTCTCTGTAGGTCAACATGGACATACCCTCTCTTCGTCACCCGCTGCCATACCTCCGGGGACGTGCTCAACACTATATGTACAGAATGGGGGTTTCTCGTCCTCCTTCTATACTTAATTTCCATTCTGTCTTCCCCTTCGCAAAGGCCGCAAAAAACATCCCGATTTTGATTTTTCAGAGCTTTCAGTACTTCTTCGTCTTTGTTTATCGCGAGGACGTCCCTTAATATCAACAATGGGTCTCTGTTTTTTACGGCCTCTACGGTGAGGTTGATACCGTTCCTTTCTAATCTTTCTTTAACTTTTTCTCGCTCGCCTTCTGTCTAAAACCTCATAACCACTTTCCTATTTTTGGCCTTTCTGACCCTCTCCACCTTGACCCAACCTTCTTTCGCTTCTATCACTTTCCTCACCCTCTCCAGTACCTCCTCCCCGGTCTCAGTCTCGTCTTTTGAGGTAACCACGACCGAATGCAGCGTACTGCGTGTCTTCAACACCCCGTAAGTGTCCCGGGCCGCGGCCACCTTCGCGTATGAGGGTGTCTCAGTGTGAGCCTTTTGTTCTCCTAATGTCGTCTGTAATGCCACCAAGCGCCTGCTGTTTTCTTCCAGCAGTCTGGAATGCATTTCCAACTTTGTCATTAGGAGAGCTGTATCTTCTCCCATGACCTTTCCTGTGCTTTCTCCTAAGTTTATCCCTTGGGTCAGATTTTGTTCCAGTTCAAGTTGGCCGGGTCTCAGTTTTAGAGCCTCAACCTCTGTTGCAGCGTCTTTTATAAGCCTATACATCGATTCAACTGCCAGATTGATTCCTGCTTTTATCTCCGACTTCAGGTTCCGCGATTCACCCAATTGAGTTTTCGCCCTCTGAAGCCATGTCCGGCCTTCGACCACTCTGTCAGCCGAAACGATAGGCTTTTGCGACCCACCCGTGGCCTCGGCAGAACTTCGACGCTTAGTGTCTTTCCCGATCTGGGGTAGCGTGACCTTTTGCGCAACCCTCGAAGGGGCAGTCGAAGTCTGCGCTTGTTTTTTCGGTGACACGGTGTATGTGGTAGAAGAAGCCATCTTTTTGTCCCTTACTCTACTATTTTCCCACTCTCCAATGCTCTTTCGAACATTGGCAGTGGGTGTCGTCGATCTTGGAGACGGCCCTGCCTTCTCCTTGTCCGCCGAGGAGGTGGTCTCTGGCACAGTTTGCTTGCGGGGCGTATGTGCGAGAAACATTTTGTATTGTCGTGAGGTAGATTGTCCCTTGTTAAAATTAAAGTTTCTTAATAACTAAATCCTATCCCTGTAAATGGGGGACGGTCAATGTCAATAATACTAATAAATAAAGTGAGTAAATGTAAGAAGGCTGAAGAACTTCTATATTATATAGATAATATAGAAGTTCTTCAACTACTAGTTGAAGTTACAGTTCTACATAGGTAGAGAGAAGATAATAAGCAGTTGAAATTATGCTGTTTCCTCTTGAATAAGGGGGATAAAGGTCTAGATCTAATAGGGTTACAGCGATCGATAAAGTACGCACTGATAAATAAATTGTCTCTATGTAGAGCCTTACTCTACGGCCAGAAAGAGAGCCCTCTCCAAGCCCCTCCAAATGAATCCAAACTCGGCGGGTCTACTACAAAGGGTCCCAGAGATATAGCAGAGGTTAGGTTAGGTTAGGTTAGGTTAGGTTAGGTTAGGTTAGGTTAGGTTAGGTTAGGTTAGGTTAGGTTAGGTTAGGTTAGGTTAGGTTAGGTTAGGTTAGGTTAGGTTAGGTTTTTTTTTTTTTTTTTTTTATATCTCTACCTCTGACGTAATCAGAGTCTACTCAAATAAACTAATTTCTTTCATACTAGTTCTCGCTAGCTTGCCTCTCGCACATTTATTCAACATACTATTTCTTTCTTTTATCCTTCCTCTTTTATTCTCGTTTGTGGGTGGGACTCCCATTTTGCACTAAAGTCTATCTATATATTGTATTCTATACTTTTATGATCTTTATTTCTTCTAAGGTTTAATAATACACTGGTAGGTGCTTTATTTTCAAGAAATTTACATTGCTTACATAGTTACAGTTTCTTCATCATATTCTTATTTTACAGTTCTTAAATATTAAGGTACATAATTACAGTTTGTTTATAATATACTTAGTTTACGGTTCTTACATTATAGATTTTCATTGATTAGTTTGGTTTATTACTTTTATGTGATTTTCTAATTTTACAGTTTTTAGGCTTAAGTTAATTCTCAGGGGTTTGTAGTTTAGGTGACATGATCTTAAATGCTAGTACAATCTTCAGTCCTTTTTTACTATTTTCCTATTTCTAATTATCTTCTAGTTTTACATTTCTTATATCCTAATTTGTCCTACTGTTTACAATATTTATCCTTTTTTCTTTCATTCATGTTTTGTATGCTAACATGTATATATTTACTATATAGTGGTTGCATACTCTACCGATTACTCTTATTTCTTTTTATTACAGTTTGCACGATTTTTATACAGTATTCTAAAAACTTATTCCTGTTTTTTCCCAGCATTATTTCTCCTATACTATTTCTATTCAGGTTGATTTCTAATTCCTGTTCTATATTATTTCTTTCAAAAGCATGCGCAGGACAACAAAGCAGCAAATGTGGCACCGACTCCTCAATATTTGGGTCGCAGATGCACGATGGACTCTCCTTACACTTGAAACGGTACAAGTATTCGGAGAATCCACCGTGCCCCGTCATGACTTGAGTCAGATGCCCACTTAATTGTACCTTCCTGATCACCCTGTACGCCGCCACCGCGTCCGGGAAAAACATTTTGGTGACAGAAGCCGTAGTGCCAGTCCTATATCTACTGTTCCACTCGTCAAGCGTTGCTGTACGAATGCAACGCTTGACGAATGAGACAGGACACAGATCGTACTCCGGCTTCTTTTTGCTCAGTATGGCAGCCTCTTTCGCCAGCTGATCCACTCTCTCGTTGCCCTTAATCCCTGCGTGAGCTTTGATCCAGAACAAGTTTACCACCTTGTTCTGGAGAGAAACTGCTGCTAGGGTTTCTCTTGATTCCACTGCCAGGGGATGAAGGCAACTGTGGTTTATCACTGTCATGAGGGCTGCCTTTGAGTCACTATATATACCAAAAGTGGACGCCACGCTTTTCCGGATCTCTCCAGTTGCCTTGCATATCGCCAGGAGCTCCGCCTGGTAGACCGTGCAGTAGTTTGGTAACGCCAACTTGAGGGTACGTGTTTCGGCCTCGCTGTTCCATAAGGACAGCGCAGCACCGACACGCCCCCCAATCTTGCTCCCATCGGTGAAGATTCTCACCTCTGGTTTGGCGCTGGCGTCAACCTGCTCCCGGTCTTGCAGACTTGTGAACTCCAGGTCGATCTGCTTGGCGGGATGTGGAGATTTCAGCGCTGACACTGGTCGCTCCATCTCCCTGTCCCCCAATATAGGCAGCGATGCTCCCCTTTTGGCCTCATACAGTGAGGCCATCTCGCGAGCTCGGAGATCCAGGGGAAGCATCCCTGCCAACAAGAGAACTGAATTGAGGGAGACGGTGCGGTATGCTTTACACATTTTTTGTGTAATTCCGCGTTGCACGACGCCCAACTGTTTTTGGATGCCCAGCTTTCCTGCCGCTGGTGCCCATACGCTGGCACCGTAGAGGATGATCGGTTCTATCGTTGCCACATAGATAATCTTGATAATTTCAGGATTTAGTCCCCAACTTATCTTTGCTGCCCTGCACAGCTGTTTATGTACCGCGATCGCCTTTTTACAAGCATTCCTGACGTGCGTGTTGAAGGTGCGACTTGTCGTCGACGGTGACACCCAAGATTTTTATTTCCTTAGACATGGCTATTTCGACCCCGCCCATGCTCAGCCGGGGGGTGTCATATTTAAGTTTCCTAGTTATTATCATCGCGTTTGTCTTTTGCGGTGCAAATTTTAACTTGTTGTCGACACCCCACGCCCGAACATGTTCGAGGGCGACATTAGCCTTCTGCTCTATTTCCCCTGCTGTGTCACCGTCGAAGACAAGGACTACATCGTCTGCGAAAGCCTGTATATAGAGATCTTTTACCATCAACGTTTTCAGGAGGGGATCCAACAGCAAGTTCCAGAAATTTGGGCCCCCGATAGAGCCCTGCACGCAGCCTTTGGTCGTGCCTTTGGAGAACTCTTCACCCGCATACCTGACCCTGACCCTTCTGTCCCTTAGGTAGCTGTCGATGACTCTCCTCAAGTTTAGAGGACACCTTTCCTCAGCCAGTCGGACCTTTATTGCTGGCCACCAGGCACTGTCGAAGGCTCCCTCTATGTCCAAGGATACTAGCACAACTGTCTTTTTTAAGGCAAGTTTTCTTTTTATGTGCTTCATAAGGTCATAGAGGGAGTCTTCGGTGCTCCTCTGGGGCATAAAACCGTACTGGCGAGTACTCATCCTTGGCGCAATATAAAACCTGAGGCGAGCCATCAGCATCTTCTCAAATACCTTGCCAAAAACCGGCAGGAGGCCAATGGGCCTATATGATTTTGGGGTGGTGTAGTCTCTTTTCCCAGGTTTCTTTAGCACCACCACCGTGGCCTCCTTCCAAGACTTTGGAAAGTATCCGTGTTTTAGGCATTGGTTCAGAAGGGCCAGAAAGGCATCGGGTTCCCCTCCAATGGCTTGGCTGCAGATGTCTGCCGTGAGGCCGTCTATTCCTGGAGCCTTTTTAGGGTTAAAGGATTCACATGCTCTTTTCAGTTCAGTCCATGTAAAAAGTGGATCTTGGGAATCAAGTTCGTCTTCCTCATTGACCTTCTCTGCCTTTGCTCTAATATTGCTGTGATGGGTGTTGTCGGTGCTTGCGAGGTCTTCTGGATAAAAAGTTTCCGCTATCAACTTTACGGAACCTTTTGCGTCAAGCACCTTCCCTTCCTCCATCATCAGCAAATCCTCCCCTCTTTGAGTAGTTCTTCCGATAACCCTGTAGATCCCCTCCCAAACCCCTTCCCTATCTTGTTTGCTGCAAAATTCTTTCCAGCTTTGGGTCTGGGCCCGAGCTGCCTCTGTCTCATACTCCTCCTTACGTTTTAGATATTCCTCGACTACCTTCTGTCTCCGGACTGGAGCTGCGCATCGTATCCTCCTTTTGCTGGTAGCGACGCTCTTTTTCATCTCTGCGAGTTTCTCCGACCACCATGGCATGGCAAGTTTTTCATTGGCTTTTTTAATGGGCATTGCTCCGCGACATGCTTCTTGTAAAATTTTGGTGTAGTTATTTGTTACGGTGTCTAATTTATCTACACTGTCAATTTGTTCTACTTCAGATTTGAGGAATTTATTATCTATTCTTAATTGGCTGAATTTCGCATGAAATTTTGCCCAATTTGCCTTTTTAGTGTTAAACATGCGCGTCGTTCTTTCTACTTGAGCCCCTTTTGCTCTTTCTAGTCTAAGGCCAAAGAGTATGCCATTGTGGTCGGAGCTCGTGAGGCCTTCGTCGACTCTCCACTGTTCTACCAGCTCAAGGATGTTGTCCGAACATGCTGTGAGGTCAACATGACTGCTGATGCGCTGTCCTCCCCTAATGGTGTCGAAGGTCGGAGTCTCCCCTACATTGAGGATATTCAGCCCGAGCCCGCCCAGAGTCCCACAAACATCCTCACCCCTGCGGTCAACCACCGCGCTCCCCCACCAGGTGCTCTTCGCGTTGGCGTCCCCTCCAACGAGAAACGGTTTTGAACCGTTAACCATACCTATTTGCCTTAAATGGTTTAGATAAGGCTCTATCGGCTTATCCGGCTCAAAATAAAAGGAAGCGAGTGTGATCTCCCAAGCACTGGTTTGGATTCCCACCACGACGATGTTTGCAGTGGTGAGTTTCGGGTATTGTATCACTTTGATATTTTTGTCAAAGATTACAATCGCCGCTTTTACAATCCCATCTCCAGTACCAGTGTCTTGGAAGACCCGCACTCCCCCCTGGCTCTTCATGTCTCTAGAGCTGCCGACGTATGGCTCTTGTAAGAGTGCCACAGCGATCCCCCGTTTCTCTGCCTCCAACAGCAGCTCGTTGGTTGCCAGCTTCATTCGTTGGAGGTTGGCCTGTGCGAATTTAAAGGCGATTTTATCCCCTGGTGCGCCTTTAGCAATATGCGGTGGTTGACCGCGCTATTGCGTCCCATTTACGGCGGACAGGGCACTCGGAACTGAAAGCGTTATGCTCTTTATTGAGCATATTCGCTTTGTCGCAATTCCTACAGACCGCCGTGCCCCCCGCAATCCAGTCTGGACATTCGGTTTTTAGGTGAGGACCACTGCAGTGGCTGCACAAGTCCGCTTTCTCTGTACAATGCTTTCGCCCGTGCCCGTAGGCCAGGCAACGAGTGCACTGCATGAGTGGGGTCTGATCCTCGACCCTAACTCTCTGCAGGTCCACATGGACATATCCTCTTTTAATCACTCGCCGCCATAACTCCGGGGACGTGCTCAGCACTATGTGTCCAGAGTGCGGATTTCTTGTTTTCCTTCTGTACCTCACTTCCATTCTGTCTTCCCCATCGCGGAGGCCACGAAAAACGTCCCGATTCTGATTTCTCAGGGCCTTTTGTACGTCTTCGTCTGTATTTATTGATAAGACATCTCTGAGTATCAGCATCGGGTCTTTGTTTTTCATAGCCTCCACGGTGAGGTTTGAACTATTCCTTTCTAATCTCTCTTTCACTTTGTCCCTTTCATCTTCTGTCTCAAAACCCATAACTACCTTTCTGTTTTTCGCCTTTCTTACCCTTTCAACTTTCACCCAGCCATCCTTTGCTTCCACTGCCTTCCTCACCCTTTCCAGAACTTCCTCCCCAGTCTCCGTCTCATCTTTTGAGGTGACTACTACAGAATGTAGCGTGTTCCGTCTTACCGACGTCTCAACCCCGCTCCAGGCCGCAGCCACCCTTGCGTATGAGGGTGTCTCGGTCTGCGACTTTTGCTCCTCCAGAGCTATTTTCAGCTCCTCCATGCGCTTATTGTTCTCTTCCAGTAATTTGGAGTGCGCCTTGATCTTGTTTATGAGGAGATCTTCTGCCCTTTTCTTTTCAGTAGCTTCTCCCATATCTTCGCCCCGCGTATTAATACGGGGAGGAGACACAGGTTCAACCACTTCCAAGTGGCAAGGTTTTTGCTGGAAGGCTTTCATCTCCGCTGCCGCCTCTTTGATGATCTTATACATAGATTCAACAGCCAGAGTGATACCTGCCTTTATTTCTGACTTCAGGTTGCGCGATTCCCCTAGTTGGGTTTTTGCTCTCTGAAGCCAGGTCCGGCCTTCGGTCACTCTGTCTGTCGGGGCAATCAGCTTTTGGGAACCAACTGAGGCTTCTATAGAGCTTCGCCACTTAGTGTCCTTGCCAGTTTGAGTCAGTGTGACCTTTAGCGATGCCTTTGGAAGGGCCGCTGGGATCTGCGCCTGCTTTTTTGGCCCCCGGTTCGGGAGCTGTCCGAGCCTAAAGTTTCGTTTGACAGTTCTAGAACTGTCAAAGTCGACTCTTGAACCGGTGCAACTTTCCTTCCCGTGGCCGCAGAACACCCGTGTTTGGGCTTGTCCGGCTTGGCTCGACCCGCCCCACCACGCAAAGTGGCTTTCAGGATCCTGAAAAATTTCAGCACCAAATCGCCTGAAAATAATTTGGTCGGGTAGTGCTTGATTTCCCAAGCTCGAATCTGCAAACCGCAGCTCTATCCGACAACCAGGACCGGAGCTATGTGCGGTCAAATCTTTCAAAGATGGCCGCCCAACTGTCAGATGCCAACTTTGGGTTGCTATTACTCAGCGACCATTCATCGGAGAGAGATGCGGTTTCGATTTTAGTGGGTCCCCTGACCTCGTCTAACAACCGAAAGCTGTTTCAGCGCTGAAAATTCTCAGGTCCCGAAAACGAATAAAAACCAACTATGTATAATCTTCAAAGTCCCCCTGCAATATCCGCGAAAACCCGGTACTTCTATCTTTTCTGGTTGAGGAGATATGGAGTTTCAAAATTGTTAACCTACAATCAAAAATGGCCGAAAGCAAGCTTTTTTCGCGCAGATCCAAGGCTAGTTGTCCTAGGAAGTCGAGATTTTGGTTATAAGAGATGATTACATCTACTTAAGCCTGTCTATGAAGTCAAAATTGATAAAAAATATGTATTTCCCAATAAATTCAATAAAATTCTTTAAAATTCCGTATCTCCGAAACCAAATTACTTAAAAATCTAGAAAATTATGCATTAAATTACTAAAATAGAGCTTTATAATAGGATAAAACTAAATTATTAAAAAACATAAAAATAAAGTGGTTTTTTGAAGAAAAACCGGTTTTCTCAATTAAATTTGAAAATCTCGGTAACCAGCTGGAATAAAAATAAAAAATAAATAAATTCAGGTAAGGGACACTAGCGCGCAGCTAGTTCCTGCAAAAAAAGAATGGGTAAGCGCTTTGGATCTCGAGATTTTCAAGGTCAGATTTCCAATTTTCAAAATTAAATAACTAGTGAACTATTTGACATAAAATTTTTCTTAAGGTACCAGGGGTCTTGTCCGCTGTCGAGGCAGGAACCTGCGAAGAAACGGTGTTTCTGCTGCGGCTCTTTCTGCTACCTCGTGCACACGTGGTTTTCAGTTTTTCTTAGTTTTCTCCCTGATTCCGGTCCGGAAAATTCCGGAAATGTCGTGGCTTGTAGGTCTGTCCCGTCCGCATAAAATGGTGTAATAAAAAATGGGGGTCACCGCTTTAGTTTCCACGGTGAAGGCGTTTATAGGTTTCAGCACTTAGGAAAACATAACCTATTTGTGGTTTTTCGCTTTTCTCCACTTTCCACTGCAATCCAAATACACCAATTTCACTGTGTGGCGTAGTCCGTCTCTACTCGCGTCGACTGACACTTATTTCACTAAAATCGGACAACTTTTGACCACTTTTTCGAATTTTTTTGTACGGAGCGTTACAAAATCGATGCGTTCTCGAGCGCGGCTGGGCTCAGACTGGGTTAGGTTAGGTTAGGTTAGGTTAGGTTAGGTTAGGTTAGGTTAGGTTAGGTTAGGTTAGGTTTTTTTTTTTTTTTTTTTTTTTTTTTTTTTTTTTTTTTTTTTGTTTTAATATATATGCTGCCTACCTCCGACTTGGTGGCCAGAGTCTTTCTATACTATGCTTCACTGTCATTCTAGTTCTCGCATTTTTGCTTCTCGTACTTTTATTCCTCATACAATTTCTTTCTTTCATTCCTCCCGTTCAAGCCGCGGGTAGGTTTTCCCGCCTACAAGGCTATCTTGATCTTTATATTTCTTTATTTGGGGTATGGTTCATTAAATGGGTACACTCCGGGTTTTATTTAAAGCTTACATTTTTTAGACATTGTTATACATAGCTTGTTTCGCCGGTTTTATTTATATTTTTACTTATCTATTGCAATTTTATACTCTACAATCTTATCTTAAACAGACCAGTCTTATACAAATCTTTCAACTACAATATTATCTTCTACAATCATAACTTATACAATCTTAACTTGTGCTATCTCTTCTAATAAAATCTTATCTTATACAGTATTATCTTTTACAATCCTACCTTATACAATATTATCATCTACAGTCTTATCTTCTACGATCTTATCTTATACTATCTTATCCTTTATAATCTTATCTTGAACAATCGGTTGTTTATCTTACACTTACATTCTATTACAATTTTTTAATGCGTTCGTTTATTACTAATTGACATTTTTATGTTTTTCCAAAATATGCGATATCATATTTGGTAACATAACGTTCCTAGTTCCTACTTATTTCTATTATTTACTTTACTGACTATTTGCTTGCCATACTCTATAAATTTACGCAACTTTTTTCCTGTCATTATTGAGCTTAGGGTTTTGATTGTTATTTCTTGATCCAGCTTTGATTCGATTTCAAGGCGTTCTATACCGTATACTGGGCATTCCAACAGAATGTGGGGTACCGATTCGACCTTTCCCGGCTCGCATATGCACGATGGGCTTTCCTTGCACTTGAAGCGATGCAAGTACTCGGAAAACCCACCATGCCCCGTCATCATTTGGGTTAACAACTTATCAGGTTCTATTTTCCGCACGACTCTATATGCCTCCACCGCGTCAGGGAAGAAAATTTTTGTGATGCCTGCTGTTTTGCCGCTTTTATATCGTGCGTTCCATTCGTCAAGTGAGCGCATCCGTATGTTCCGCCTGGCAAATGACACCGGACATTTGTCGTAATCGGGTTTCCGTTTAGATGTCAACGCGGCCTCCTTGGCGAGGCAATCAGCACGTTCATTCCCCTCCAGTCCTGCATGTGCCTTGATCCAGAACAAGCTGACACGTTTGCCCTGGACCAGAGCTTTCCGCAAATTCTCACGCGCCTGAACGGCCAGGGGATGGAGAGCTTGTACGTTCGTTACGGTTTGAAGTGCTGCCATTGAGTCCGAGTAGATCCCAGAGTTCGTCGCCTTTTGGTGAACGGCCTCCCGCGTTGCTCTACACAAGGCCAGGAGCTCAGCCTGGTAGACGGTGCAGAACGATGGCAAAGCAAGTTTCAGGGCTTTGGTTTCGGTTCCACCATTCCATATGGATAGCGCTGCCCCAACCTTGCCCTGAATCTTGCTGCCATCGGTGTAGATACGCATTTCGAAGCCGTTGTTTTGATTTAGTTGTTCCTGGTACACCAGGACTTCGAATCCAAGGGTCATATACTCTGCTGGATGTGGGGATTCCAACGCTGGTGACATTCTCTCCACTTCTCGGTCCCCTAGTCCCGGCTGGGACACTCCCCTCTTTGCTTCATACAATGAGGCTGCTTCGCGCACGCGAAGGTCGAGCGGGAGTATGCCAGCCAGAACTAGTGCCGAGTTTAGGGAGACAGTGCGATATGCTCTACATAATTTTTGCGCGAAGCCACGTTGGACCACGTTAAGTTGCTTCTGTATGCCTAGTTTGTTAACAGCCGGTGCCCATACACTGGCGGCATACAGAATAACCGGTTCGACTGCAACAGTGTAGATGGACCGGATGACTTCCGGGTGAAGGCCCCAACTTATTTTCGCCGCGCGTGATAGTTGCCTATAGATACCTATCGCTTTGTTACACACCGCCTTGACATGGGAGTTGAAGGTAAGTTTTTGGTCGATTATGACTCCCAGTAGCTTGATTTCGCTGGAAGCGCAAATGTCGACCCCGCCCATGCTCAGGCGTGGGGTGTCGTATTTTAACTTACGCGTTATTACCATTGCATGTGTTTTACTTGGTGCGAACTTTAATTTATTTGCCACACCCCACGCCCGAACATGCTCGAGAGCGGCATTCGCGCGTCCTTCTACCTCTAATGCGGTCTGACCATCGAAGATCATGACCACATCATCGGCAAAAGCCTGGGCATACACTCCTCGCTGTTCGAGCTCCTTCAACAGTGGGTCTAGTAGGATATTCCAGAGTATTGGGCCACCGATGGAGCCTTGCACACAGCCCTTTTCCGTCTCCCTGATGCATTCCTCTCCCCCATATCTCAACCTGACCTTCCTGTCTCTTAAGTAGCTGTCCATCAGTCTCCTCAGATTCCACGGGCACCCCTTCTCTGCCAGGCGAACTCGGATCGCAGGCCACCACGCACTGTCGAAGGCTCCCTCTATATCCAATGACACCATGGTTATTATTCTCTTTTGGTCAAGTTTGGTTTTTATGTACTGCATTAAGGTATAGAGGGAGTCCTCGGTGCTTCTCTGCGGCATAAAACCATACTGGTTTCTGCTCAGCCTTGGTACCACGTGAAACCTGAGCCTACGGACAATCATCTTTTCAAAGATTTTTCCCAACACCGGTAGTAGGCCAATAGGTCTGTAGGATTTTGGAGAGGTATAGGTGTCCTTCCCTGGTTTCCTCAGCACGACTACTGTAGCTTCCTTCCATGCGCTGGGAAAATGGTGGAGTTCCAGACATTTGTTGAGGAGGTCGAGGAATACGTCAACGTTCCGGTTTATCATGTGGGTGCAGATATCGGCTGTAAATCCATCGGCTCCCGGCGCCTTCTTGGGATTAAAGGAGTTGACCGCTAACATAAGTTCTGTGGGGGTGAAAGGGGGGTCGAGGGTTTGGTCCCCAGTATCATCGTTTATTATTTCGGCACGATTCCTTATTTCCCGGTGTTCTGTATTGTCCTCTTCATTAGAGTCTTCCGGGTAGAAAGTTTTAGCGAGGAGTTCGACCGATCCCCTTGCATCCAGGGTTTGCCCGTTCTTTATAAGGGGGAGGTCTTCTTCTCTCTTTCTTGTTCTTCCTATCACTCTATAAATTCCCTCCCATACCCCTTCCTTGTCCTGTTTCCCACAGAAGTCTTTCCAGCTCTTAATCTGGGCGTTGGTTACGTTAGCCTTGTAGTTTTCTTTTTCCGCTACGTAATCTGCAATGACCTTTGCTCTCCGAACTGGAGCCGCACACCTGATCCTATTTTTCTTTGTAGCAACTTTCCTTTTTTGGATCTCGAGCTCCTCGGACCACCATGGCACAGTGAGTTTTTCCCTATTACTTTTCATCGGTATAGTCTCGTTACATGTTTTTGTTATAATTTCTGTTAGTTTATTTATTACTTCCTCTAATTTTTCTATTGACTCTACTTTTCCTATTTCTACTTTTGTAATTTTATTTTCTAAGAGCAATTGTTTGATTTTCTTATGAAAATCATCCCAATTTGCTTTCTTTGTGTTATATTTTCTAGTTGTCCTTTCTATTTTATTTACTTTACATTTTTGTATATGTATTTCGAAAAATATGCCATTGTGGTCCGAGCCAGTAAGATCTTCCACGACCCTCCAGTTGTCTACTCTATCCAATAGGTCTAGGGACACTGCTGTCACATCAACGCAGCTACTGTACCTTTGGCTGCCCCTTACGGTGTCAAAGGTCGGTGTCTGCCCCGTATTCAATACATGCAACGCCATCTCTTCGAGCGCGCCGGCCATTTCCTGACCCCGGGTGTCATCCTTATTACTCCCCCACCATATGCTTTTGGCATTTGCGTCTCCGCCAATGATCAGGCAGTTGTGTCCCACCTTTTCCCCAATTAACGTTAGATGCCGCAAGTACGGTTCTATGGGCTGGTCCGGTTCAAAATAATAGGAGACGAAGGTGATCTCTTTGGCGCCGGTCGTTGCTCCTATCACGCAGAAGTTGTTGGTGGTCAGCTCAGGGTACTGCCTTATGTTGATATCTTGCTTGAAGACGGCGATTGCTGTTTTAACGGTACCTTCTCCTGGGCTAGCGCACTGGAAGATCCTTGCTCCCTTATATCCCCTCATCACTTGGGCATTCCCTACGTACGGCTCCTGTAAGAGCGCTATTGTGACACCGCGTTTATCTGCCTCTATCATCAGCTCTATAGTCGCCAGCTTTTTCTTCTGCAGATTTGCCTGGGCAACAAGGAGAGGAGCCTGAACACCGTTTGCGCCCTTAGCAATATGCCACCTTGGCTCTGGCCAAGGCGTCCCACTTCCGCCGTACGGGGCACTCAGTGCTAAAGGCTCCGTGATTTACGGCATCCAGTTTTGCGGCTACGCAGTTGCAGCAGGAAGGAGCCACTCCTGCGAGCCAGTCCAGGCACTTGTCCTTCATGTGCACCCCTCCGCAGTGGCTACATTTCAGTTCGGTTTCTTTGCAGAAACGCCTGCCATGTCCATACCCCAAACACATCGAACACTGCACGAGCGGAGACTGGTCTTCCACTCGCACTTTCTGTAGGTCGATGTGTACCGACTGCTGGCCTATCATTCTGTTATAGATCTGCGGTGAAACTTTGACCACCACGTGACTTGTGAGAGGATTCCTCGCCTTGCGTCTGAATTTTATTTCCATTCGATCCTCCTCCTTTTTGAGGCCTTGGAAGACCGATCCGTTCTGGCTTCTCAGAGCTGTTGTGATGTCCACATCACTATTGCACGCCAAGACATCTCTCAGCACCAGCATAGGGTCACGGTTCTCCACCTCCTCAACTAGCAGGTGATCTCCCGCTTCCTTAAGGCGTTCCTTTACGCGCTCTCTTTCTTCTCTTGTCTTACACCCCATGATTACCTTTTGGTTCTTTGCTTTCCTGACTCTTTCCACTGTTATCCAACCGTCTTTCGCGTTTACTGCTTTCCTTATTCTATCCATCACTACCTCTCCAGTCTCCGTGTTGTCCTTTGCGGCGACGACAATGGAGTGCAGTGCCGTCCGTTCGGGTATCAGCCTGTTTGGCGGCGCTGCCACCACGCTCGCATAGGATCTCTCTCTTTCCATGGTGACCTCTTGTAAGTTTGTGACTGTCTCTCTTAATTTCTCTATCTCTTTCGTTGCTTTTTCTATTTGGTTCCCTTGCGCTTTCAACATTTCTGTGATCTCTTTCTTCGCGACTTTTTGTTCAACCGCTATATTTTGAACTTGGCTCCAGTCCACTTTTGTTTTCTCGCCTTTACTTGAATTTTCACCCTGCCCTTGCGGGGCTGCCGCCGCAGCGGCCACGTTTGCTGTGGCCCCTGCGGCGGACTCCTCCTTCAAGAGTCGATAGAGGTGATCCAGTGCCTGGGTTATCCCGGCCTTTAGGTCCGTCTTCAAATTTCGGGATTCACTTAATTGAGCTTTTGCTTTTTGAAGCCACACCCTGCCTATTTGCACTCTGTCAGTGGTCTCTTGCTCTTGGTTTAGCCCCGAGGAAGCACCTGCTGTTTCTACAGAGGCTCTTCGCATCACCCCCTTACTTCCGTGGGCGGGCACTGCTCTCTGTTCTGGCTTCCGCGTTATGATTGATGTTGTGGCTGCTTTTTGAGGGGAGCGTGTTGGAGGAGATGTCCTTTGCTTTGCGGCTGTTGCTTGGGGTTCTGTTTTCCCGGCCTCCCACTCTCCTATGCTGCGTCTCACGTTTTGTTTAGAGGGCTCCGTGCCCTCTACAGTCTTAGGCGATAGCGTTGATTCTCGGGAGCTCGTTTGTGCGTCTTTTTTGGCAGGTGTGCGAAATCCAAACATTTTTGCGGCGGTAGGCAGACAGAGTCGTGAGTATAAATTTTTTGCAATATAAATATTGCGGGAAACTACTTAATAATTTAAAAGTAAATTTATAGAGTCTGGCTCTGTATCAGTTTAAATATTTTGATAGGGTATGTATAGTACCCTAGTCAGTAAGTTTGTATAGGTAAATAAAATATAAAACGGCACAATAATAAACACTTAACAACTAAACAACAACTCTGTTTTATATTTAACAGCGTCTTAAACACTAAGGAGTGGTCCAATCTCAGCCCTACTACACCCGGTAGGGTTCCTAATGTCAAAAATCAGGAGTCTCTACTTTTTAATTTTCGACTCTACATAGAGTCAGTTTGATAAGCTAATCGGCTAGAGCTCGCAAAGCCCGCTCCAACGACCCCAAACTCGGGGTATCTAGCCCTAGGGGTCCCGGAGCAATCGAGGCGCAAAAATACTGGTTACTGACCAAGATGGCCGCTCAAATATGGTTACACCACGACCACTCCGCAACCACTGAACCGAACTCCACCGTGCTTGGGCTCGCCTACACGTGCTCGACGTGATCCAGCCGGCTACGGCGGTTTCAGGCCGAAAAATTTTCAGGCGCTGAAAATGCCTGAAAACCACTGGGACGGGTAGGGAGCGACCCGACGACGACCAAAAAGAAAACCCGAGGTTTCCACGACCCCTAGTTTGGAAGTTATCCGCTCCCGAAAAATGTTCTGACAGTTCAAGAACTGTCAAATCCAAACTTCAAAACGGTATAACTATCCTTACAGCTGAGGTAGAACACTCGAGTTTGGGTTCCTTCGCTCTGGCTCGCTCCGCTTCGTCGCGCAAAATGATTTTCAGGCTCCTGAAACTTTTCGGCGCCGATCCGCCTGAAAATGGGTTTGCCTGACAGAGGCCGTCCCCTCAATCACCACTGCAAAAACCGCAGCCCCCAGCGACCACCAGTCCCGGAGATACGTCGACTCAAAGTTTTCCAAAATGGCCGCCGATCTGTCAAATGCCAACTTAAATCGACTATATCTCCACAACCAATCGCCACACAGAGCCACGGTTTCCAATGTGATGCTTGGCTCAACTTCCCCTATTCGCCCAATACGGTTTCAGGCCTGAAAATTTTCAGGTCCTGAAAGCGCCTGAAAACATAAGAACAGTGTTCCCCAGAGTACCTCGGTGTCCACTGTGAAAATCCGGTACTTCTATGACGTTTGGTTTAAGAGCTACGGAACTCTAAAGTCCTTAACCTAGAAACCAAGATGGCCGAAATTGGACTTTTTTCGCGCAACTTCGACCCTGGTCGACCTAGAAACGCAAAATTTCGGCCAAATGGGCTGTCTATGACTAGTTGGGAACTTCTATGGTGGAAAAAATATTAAATTTTTGTTATTTCCCAATAAACTGGAGAAAAATATTCGAAATTCCACAGCTCTGGAACCTTTTCACATAAAATTCTGCTAAAATATGTTAAAAATATGTCAATTTAGTGTCTTTGCGAACATAAAAAGAGATTTTTAAAATAATAAATTTTGAGGGGTTTTTTATATAAAAACCTGTTTTTAAAGTTAAGTTGGAATATCTTGGGAACTCAATATAATAAAAATTTTATTTAAACCGAAAATAACTAAGAATTCTAGCGCGCAGCCGAATCTATTTTAAAAATTACATGTACTCGATATGGTTTCCGAGATATTCCGGGTCAAAGTTGAAATTTTATAATTATTATTACTTAAAAATTATTGGACTTAAAATTATTTTAACAGTACCAGAAGTCTTCTCTGCTTGCAGGGTAGGCACCTGTGAAGAAACGGAGTTTCTGCGACGGCTCCTTCCACTACCTCGTGCACATGTGCTTTGAGGTTTTTTGCAATTTTCTCACGAATTTTCAACAGAAAATTTCCAGACGAAGTCTCGGCTTGTAGGTCTCCTCAGTCCGCATGTGGTGGTAAATAAAAATTGGGGGGTCACCGCTTTTGATTTCGCAGTAAAAGCGTTTTTTCAATTTAGCACTTAGGAAACTATAACCTATAACTGATTTTTCCTTTTTCCCGCTTTATCACTGCAATCCAGGTGTAACAATTTCACTTTATCGCGTGACCCAACTTATTCTGCATTGATCAACACTTGATTCACTGGAATCGGACAACTTTTGACCACTTTTTTCAATTTTTAAGTGCGGAGCGACTTTAAAAACGATCCGACCGCCACGAGGGTTGGGGGGATACTCTGGGTTAGGTTAGGTTAGGTTAGGTTAGGTTAGGTTAGGTTAGGTTAGGTTAGGTTAGGTTAGGTTAGGTTAGGTTAGGTTAGGTTAGGTTAGGTTAGGTTAGGTTAGGTTAGGTTAGGTTAGGTTAGGTTAGGTTAGGTTAGGTTAGGTTAGGTTAGGTTAGGTTAGGTTAGGTTAGGTTAGGTTAGGTTAGGTTAGGTTAGGTTAGGTTAGGTTAGGTTAGGTTAGGTTAGGTTAGGTTAGGTTAGGTTAGGTTAGGTTAGGTTAGGTTAGGTTAGGTTAGGTTAGGTTAGGTTAGGTTAGGTTAGGTTAGGTTAGGTTAGGTTAGGTTAGGTTAGGTTAGGTTAGGTTAGGTTAGGTTAGGTTAGGTTAGGTTAGGTTAGGTTAGGTTAGGTTAGGTTAGGTTAGGTTAGGTTAGGTTAGGTTAGGTTAGGTTAGGTTAGGTTAGGTTAGGTTAGGTTAGGTTAGGTTAGGTTAGGTTAGGTTTTTTTTTTTTTTTTTTTTTTTTTTTTTTTTTTTTTCATCTCTACCTCTGACGTAATCAGAGTCTATTACTACGCTAATTCTCTTTCATACCAGTTCTCGCTTTCTTTCCTCTCGCACTTTTGTTCCGCATACTTTTTCTTTCTATCGTCCTTCCTCTATCAGTCTTTTAATGGGTGGGACTCCCATGTTTCTATTTATTCTTATTTTTGCTGACTATTTCTATGCCCAACACTTTTCTTTCTTTATTTTTATCGAGGGTTAATAAATACTCAGATTGGTTTTTATTTTAACGATAACAAGGATCTTAGACTAAACTACATTTTATTTCTTACATTAGTTATATTATATTTCTTACTTTTCTATTTTACATAGGTATTGCTTGTACTAACATTTTTCATTACTTTCTAATTATTACTATGTACACTGTTTCCTTAAGGGTAATACTACAGGTGTTATCTTAACTTATATTTTATAGTTTTCTTATATACTAGGACACATTTATGCGGCTTATATTTATGTTAGTTTACTTTTAGTTATTAGTTCCCAATTTTAGTTACTGTTCACAATACTTAATTCTATAACCTATTATTTTGTATATGCATAACTTATATATTTACTATATAGTGGTTGCATACATTACCGATTACTTATTTCTGTTAATTGCTCTTTTAGCGATTTTAACGCAGTAACTTAGGAATTTGTTTCTGCTTTTGCCTGACATTATTTCCCTAATGCTTTCTTCATTCAGTTCTACGTCTAATTCCTGTTCTAATTCGTTCCTGTCGTTGGCGTATGCAGGGCAGCGAATTAGTAAATGTGGCACCGACTCCACGATGTCTGGGTCGCAGATGCACGATGGACTCTCCTTACACTTGAAGCGATGCAAGTATTCGGAGAATCCACCGTGCCCCGTCATGACCTGAGTCAGTATCCCATCCATCTGTAGCTTCCTGACTATCCTATACGCCGCCACCGCATCTGGGAAGAACATCTTTGTAACAGAGGCCGTCGTACCGGTTCTGTATCTGCTGTTCCACTCGTCAAGCGCTGCCGAACGGATGCAACGCTTGACGAATGAAACAGGACAGAGATCGTACTCCGGCCTCGTCTTGCTCAAGAGGGCAGCCTCTTTTGCCAGCTGATCCACCCTTTCGTTACCCTCAATCCCTGCGTGAGCCTTTATCCAGAACAAATCTACTACTTTGTTCTGGAGAGAAACAGCTGTTAAGTTTTCTCTCGCTTCTACTGCCAGGGGATGAAGGCAACTGTGGTTTTTCACTGTCATGAGGGCTGCCATTGAGTCACTGTAGATGCCAAAACTGGACGCCGTACTCCTCCGAATTTCCCCAGTTGCCTTGCATATCGCCAAGAGCTCCGCCTGGTAGACCGTGCAGTAGTTTGATAACGCCAGCTTGAGGGCACGCGTTTCGGCTTCGTTGTCCCACAAGGACAACGCAGCGCCGACACGTCCCCCAATTTTGCTACCGTCGGTGAAAATTCTCACCTCCGGTTTGGCGCTGGCGTCAACTTGCCCCTGGTCTACCAGACTTTTGAACTCCAGGTCGATACGCTTGGCGGGGTGCGGGGACCTCAACGCGGGCACTGGCCGCTCCATCTCCCTGTCACCCAGCATTGGCAGTGACACTCCCTTCTTGGCCTCATAGAGTGAGGCCATCTCGCGGGCTCGGAGATCCAGAGGGAGTATTCCCGCCAACAGAAGCACTGAGTTTAGGGAGACGGTGCGGTACGCCTTGCACATTTTTTGTGCTATCCCGCGTTGCACGACGCCCAGCTGCTTTTGAATACCCAGCTTGCCTGCTGCCGGAGCCCATACGCTGGCGGCGTACAGGATAATCGGCTCTATTGTGGCTATATAAATAATCTTAATGATATCGGGACTTAGCCCCCAGCTAATCTTCGCCGCCCTACACAGCTGTTTATAAACCCCGATCGCCTTTTGGCAGACGTTTCTGACATGCGTGTTGAAGGTCAACTTGTCGTCGACGGTGACACCCAGGATCTTAATTTCCTTGGTCATAGGTACTTCGACCCCACCCATGCTCAGCCGTGGGGTGTCGTATTTAAGTTTTCGCGTGATTGTCATCGCATTGGTTTTTTGCGGCGCAAATTTTAACTTATTATCGACACCCCACGTCCGAACATGTTCGAGGGCAAAGTTTGCCTTACTCTCTATTTCTACTGCTGTGTCACCGTCGAAGACAAGGACCACGTCGTCTGCGAACGCTTGCACGTGGGCCTCTTTTTCAGTCAGACTTTTTAGAAGGGGATCCAACAGAAGGTTCCAGAAGTCCGGGCCTCCGATGGAGCCCTGTACACAGCCTTTGTTCGTGCCTTTGGAGAGTTCTTCGCCCGCATACCTTACCCTGACCCTTCTGTCCGTCAAGTAGCTGTCGATGACCCTCCTCAAGTTGAGCGGACACTTTTCCTCAGCCAGCCGGACCCTTATTGCTGGCCACCAGGCGCTGTCGAAAGCCCCCTCTATGTCCAAGGATATTAGCACGACAGTCTTTTTAAGGTCGAGTTTGCCCTTAATGTGCTTTATTAGATCATAGAGGGAGTCTTCGGTGCTCTTCTGGGGCATGAATCCGTACTGGCGAGTACTCATCCTTGGTAAAATATAAAACTTGAGGCGAGCCATCAACATCTTCTCGTATATCTTACCCAAGACCGGAAGGAGGCCTATGGGCCTATATGATTTTGGGGTGGTGTAGTCTCTTTTCCCAGGTTTCTTTAGCACCACCACCGTGGCCTCCTTCCAGGACTTCGGAAAATACCCGAGTTTCAGACATTGGTTCAGAAGCGCCAGGAAGGCATCGGGCTCCCCTCCAATGGCTTGGCTGGGTTAGGTTAGGTTAGGTTAGGTTAGGTTAGGTTAGGTTAGGTTAGGTTAGGTTAGGTTAGGTTAGGTTAGGTTAGGTTAGGTTAGGTTAGGTTAGGTTAGGTTAGGTTAGGTTAGGTTAGGTTAGGTTAGGTTAGGTTAGGTTAGGTTAGGTTAGGTTAGGTTAGGTTAGGTTTTTTTTTTTTTTTTTTTTTTTTTTTTTTTTTTTTTTTTTTTTTTTTTTAACCTATTTTCCTCCAACGTAATCGGAGTCATTGCTACGCCTTATAATTACTACTCATTCATTCAATTTCTCGCTCGTATGCTTCTCGTACTTTTATTCTTCATACTTGATCTTTCTTCCATCCGTCATATCTTTCTTTCTCGAGGTCGGGATAAACCATCTAGCCTCTATTTCTATTCTCCGTCTTTAATTTTAATACAACACAAGGTAAATAATTTTCTGGACACAAATATATTATTATTGTAGATAACAATACATTCAAAACAATTATTCCAAAAAAAAAAGCAGCCCTCACTGGGCGTGTATCTATAACCTTTCAGTTACTCTCTATACACGTAGTTGTCTTGGCTCTTTATTTCTAGCAATGCATCTTTTTGCTATTGTTTTGCAGTATTCAACAAATTTTCCCCTCGATTTGTTGTTCTTCATTATCTGCCAGATGTTGTCTGCCTTGACCACGGTTTCCATTTCTGCTTCCACCTGTAACCTATCTATAATGTTGACTGGGCACTCAACTATTAAATGCTCTACACTTTCTTCTTTTTCTTCGTCGCAGATGCACTTCGGACTCTCCCTGCACTTAAAACGGTGTAGGTACTGAGAGAACCCGCCGTGCCCCGTCAAAACCTGCACTAAAATCGAGTCTAGCTTTACCTGCTTGACGATGCGGTATGCCTCCAATGCATCCGGGAAGAAAAGTTTTGTCACTTCCGCAGTATGACCATCCTTATAGCGACAATTCCATTCGTCAAGCGTCTCCAGACGGATCTGTCGCTTGACGAATGAAATCGGACACTGGTCATAGTCGGCCCGTTTTTTGCTTTTAAGAGCCGCGTCCTTTGCAAGAATGTCGGCCCTCTCATTTCCCTCCAAACCCACATGGGCTTTCACCCAGAATAGTTCAATATTCTGGGCGCGCGATTGAGCTGTTTTTATCAGGTCTCTTATTTGCACTGCTAAGGGATGAAGGGAAGCTCCGTCAACGACTGTCTCGAGTGCCGACTTCGAGTCGCAGAAAATACGTGCATGTGGCACGGCTCTTTTAAGCACCAGTTCGGTGGCCTTGAACAAGGCCCACATCTCAGCCTGGTAGACGGTGCAGAAGGACTCCAGTTTGGCTTTATGGGTGCAGATCTCTCGTCCTTCCCTCCATAGTGACAGGGCTGCACCCACCTTTCCCTCGATCTTTGAGCCATCTGTGTAAATATCTTCTACGTTCTGGGGTCGTTCTGCACCGTCTTCCAGCTTCCCGAAAGTTAGGCTTATCTGTTCTGCTGGGTGCGGCATGTCCGCAAATGCCACCGGTCTCTCAACTTCTCGATCCCCTATCACTCTCTGGGAGTATCCTTTCTTTATTTCATAGAGAAGTGCTGCTTCCTGGATCCTAAGATCCAAGGGAAGCAACCCAGAGAGTGCCAGGGCCGAGTGTAGAGAGACGGTCCGGTAGGCCTTTGTGATTTTACGGACAAATCCACGCTGCACCGCATCGAGCTGTCTCCTTACACCCAATTTCTTCGCAGCTGGCGCCCATGCACTGGAAGCGTACATTATGATGGGCTCCACCACCGCCACGTACAGGGTTCTGACTATCTCGGGGTTCAGCCCCCAGTGGATCCTGGCGGCTCTTGACAACTGACGATAGAGACCCAGCACCTTTCGGCACACATTTGATACGTGTGTGTTAAATGTGAGTCCATCGTCAATCGTCAAGCCGAGGATCTTGACCTCCTTTGACATGCCCACGCGTACCCCGCCCATGGACAGAGCTGGGGTGTCATATTTAAGCTTACGCGTCACCATCATTGCTTGCGTCTTACTGGGCGCAAATTTGAGTTTATTTTTTACACCCCAGCCCTGAACATAGTCGAGGGCCACGTTAGCGCGTCTCTGGATTTCCGACCCACTGTCTCCCGAGACAATCAGAACCACATCGTCTGCGAAAGCTTGCACGTGTTCTCCCATCTGTTGCAGTTCGCTCAGTAGAGGGTCCAGCAAGAGATTCCAAAAAGTTGGACCCCCTATCGAGCCTTGAACACACCCCTTCTCCGTGTCCCTGAAACTCTCTGCTCCCCCATACCTTACTCTCACCTTCCTTCCCTCCAAGTAACTACCTATCAGTCTCCTTAGATTGATCGGACAACCAACCTCCGCTAGCCTGCATTTGATGGCTGGCCACCATGCGCTATCGAAGGCCCCCTCTATGTCAAGTGATACTACTAGTATTATTTTCTTTTTCTCGAGTTGCTCTCTTATGTACTTCATCATGACATAGAGGGAGTCCTCCGCACTGCGCTGTGGTGTAAATCCATACTGCATATTGTTGGTCTTGGCAAAAGTGTGCCACCTTATCCGCTTTATGACCATTTTTTCAAATATTTTCCCAAGTACCGACAAAAGACCAATCGGCCGGTATGACTTGGGAACAGTGTAGTCGGATTTCCCACTCTTCCTAAGGATGACCACAGCAGCTTCCTTCCACGCGGCCGGGAAGTGGTGCAGGGCAAGGCACTTATTTAGTAGAGCAAGGAACAGTTCTGGGTTCAGTGATATTGCTGCCCTACAGATATCCGCTGTAAAGCCGTCGGGTCCAGGCGCCTTCTTCGGGTTAAAACTGAACGCAGACCACCTCAGTTCTTCTGCTGTAAATGGGGGGTCACATGGGTCATCATCTTCCCCCACATTAATGCTGGCTGCTACGTCTCTGGTAAATCTGTGGTCCGCGTTATCTTCCTCGAGTTTATCTTCCGGGTAGAAAGTTTTCGCGAAGAGGCTTGCGGACTCGGCGCCTTCGAGAACCCTACCCTCCAGGACAAGCGGCATATCCTCATGGCGAGCGGCAGTGTTATTGATAACACGATATATGCCATCCCACATCGTCTCCCTCTCTTGCTTCTCGCAGAACATTTTCCAACTGGCGGTCTGGGCTTTTTGTGCCTCCGCCAGGTACTCTTCCTTTTCCTTAAGGTACTGCTCCACTACCCACTGTCGACGCGTCACTGATGCGCACGCTATTCTGCGCTTCTTCCTTGCCACCTCCTTCTTCCTCTTATCCAGTTCCTCCGTCCACCACGGCAATCCCGTTCGTTTTTTAGTCTGTATCTTAGGTATTGTTAATAAGCTAACTGTGTCTATTGTTTCTATGTATTTATTAATTTTGATTTCCAATTCTGTAATGTCTCTGATTTTTTCTATTTCCTCTTTGTTTAATTTCTCTACTTCCCAAATTTGAGTCAATTTCTCACGAAATTGTCCCCAATTTGCCTTTTTTGTGTTAAATTTTCTTGTACTACTCTTTATAGTTATCCCCTTTGCCTTTTCTAAATTTAGCTCGAACAGGATTGTCGCGTGGTCGGAGACTGTAATATCGGTGGCTGTCCTCCAGTTGTTCACGCGTCCTAGAATGGCTGCTGACAATGCTGTTATATCCACGTTACTTGAGTACCTGACTCCCCCTCGGTAAGTATCGAACGTGGGCTCGAGTCCTTGGTTTAATAAGTGCAACTCTAGGTCGTCAAGCATGCCTGCCACCTCTTCTCCCCTGTGATCCACTTCTCTGCTTCCCCACCATGTGTTCCAAGCGTTCACGTCACCTCCCAAGATAAAGTTCTCCGTACCAATCTCCTGTACGATCTTTGTGATCCGCTGTACATAGGGGTCCAAGGGTCTGTCTCCCTCGAGGTAGATCGACATCACCACAATTTCCCAGGCACTTGTTTTTAACTTGGCAACGGCGATGTTCTCCGTTGTCAGCGTGGGATATTGGGCGACGTCGATTGTCTCATCGAAGACGAGTACAGCAGCCTTGTTGCAAGAGTCCCCTGTCCTCGTATTGCACTGCACCACTCTTACACCGGGGTAACCCCTCATCTCCCCCACCGATCCAATGTAAGGCTCTTGTACAAGTGCAAAGGAGACCTTCCTGTTCCCTGCTTCCTTTATAATTTCTGCGGTCGCCAACTTACTTCGTTGCAGGTTCGACTGCAGGACTTGATATCTGCCGGTTGCTTCTGTATAATTGTTTCTAGTTATTTCCACCTGGGTGCCCTCAGCAATACTGCACCGCGGCTCTTGCCAGTGCATCCCAACGCCCTCTAACAGGACACTCCTCGCTGAAGGCGTTGTGATTCACTCGCTCTAGCTTTTCGTTCTTGCAGTTTATGCAGCTTGGCTGGTGTCCACTCAGCTTTTCTATACACTCTGTTCTCAGATGCGGGCCTCCGCAGTGGCTGCACAAGTCTACAGGATCGCGGCAAAAGCGCTTGTTGTGGCCATACCCGAGGCACCTTGCACACTGAATCAGAGGTGACTGATCGAACACCTTGATTTTTTGCATGTCAAGGTGGATTGCTCCGGCATCAATGAAGCGCCTCCATATTTCAGGTGATGTTCTTACAACCACATGTTCAGTGAGTGAGTTTCTGGCCCTTTTCCTAAATTTCACTTCCAGCCTATCTTCATCTCCCTTCAATCCTCTGAGTAGATGACTATTCTGCTTCTTTATCCCTCTAATTACGTCTTCATTTGTGTTGATTTTCAGGACCTCTTTCAGGATCAGGAGTGGATCTTTGTTAACGACTTCCACTACATTAAAATTTTTACCGGCTTTTTCTAATTTGTCCCTAACCCTTACTATTTCCTCCTTTGTCCCACATCCTATAATAACTTTTCTATCCTTTGCCTTCCTAATATTTTCTATTTGTATTCCTTCCTCTCTTGCATTCACCGCTAGCCTAATCTTTTCGATCACTTGCTCTCCTGTCTCCATCTCGTCCTTAGAACTGACCACCACCGAGTGTATGGTTGCCCCAGCCATTGGTTTCCTTTTGGGTAGAGCAGCCACCACTCCAGCGTAAGTTTTTCTTTCCTCATATTGCCTCTCTATTGTTTCTTTCAACTTACTAATTTCCTTCTTATTTTCTTTCAGGAGCTGCGTGCACATGTTTGCAGATTTCTCTTTCTCTCCTTCCCAATCTATTTCCTTCTCCTGTGCTCTTTGTAGCAACTCCTTTAGCTTTACCATCTCTACCTTATTTTCCTTAAGTAGCTTAGTATGTCCTTTTATTAGTTCAGCCATATTATCTTTTCCTTCTATTGCTTCTCTATCCTTACTTTCCTTCACCACTTTTTCTACTTCCTCCTTTGCTCCATCCAGCCTTGTTTCCTCCTTCCTCTTTCCGTCCCCATAAGGCTTTCCCTGTTCAGCGTCTCTGACGAGACGAGACATGTTCTCCAGCGCTTCCAGTACCGTCGCTTTTATGTCCTTCCGAAGATTCCCACTCTCATCCATCTTTTTTATGGCCTTCTGGTACCATGATTGTGCCTCTCTACCCCTGCTACTAAAAGTCTTTTCAGAGTCTTTTCGACCCTCGTTCCCCTTTGGTTCCACGTTGACAGTGGCTGTAGTCTGAGTAGGTTTCTGCCCCAACTTATGATGCTGTCTGTCACTCATCTTTACTTGTCCCTCTCTTGTCCTGCTCGTCATTCTGTCTATCGGTTTGACTGAACCCACGGGGCCCTGGGGTGATTTAGTTGAGGCTATCCTCAGCTCGATCTCCCCCGCGCTCTTTCTCACCTGACCGTCCTTGGACGTGGAAGCCTCTCCGGTTGAGGCTCTGTTCCTTGTCTCCTTCTGGGCCGGCGAGCGAGCGGTGCAAAACATGGTCACCGGGTCAAGGCAGGTCTATCCCTCCTAAGCTAAACTCCCCTTATTCAAGATTACCAAAATTTAATAACAACAAAACAATAGAATAAAAATGAGTTAAGAAAGGGTAAAACACAGAAAACTTAGAGGATAAATAATTCGTCACTGCAGTAATCAATATTGTTAAATAATAATTTGTCAATAAAATTTAGTTACAAATAAACAAAATATCACAGATCTAACATAGTGGGTCAATAAACTCAGGTCTTGTTTATTTCTAATCTTTTCAAATTTTCGGGTCAATTAACACCAAGTCTTGATTAAATACAATGTTTCCTATCCCTGTATAGGGGGGTAATAAGCAATAGGTCAAAACAATTTAATACGATATCACAGATTTGAAATAGGGTTAATAAAACCCAAGTCCTAATTATATTTTATTTCAAATTTTAGGGTCAATAAACCCCGAGTCTTAAACTATTTAATACTGTGCAATGTTTCCGTAACGAACCAAGGCCATAAAAAAAAAAAAAAAAAAAAAAAAAAAAAAAAAAAAAATATTGACCAAACCAAACCCCACAACTGATAGCTCTCGGCGAGCCCCCTAAAACAAGCCCAAACACCGCAGCTGTATCACAATAGGCTCCGGAACCACAGCAGTTTACAATTTGGGTTTCCGATTCAAGATGGCGATCGAAACTGGGTGAACTGTGATTTACTCCAAAACCATTTGCCCGAATACCACCGCGCTTGGGCTCTCCTGACTGGGCCTGACGCAATCTATCCTCCTGAGTGGTTTTCAGGCTGAAAATTTTCAGGTCCTGAAAAACCTTAAAATTAGCTAGTTGGGATGGGTATTTTATTCTCAAAAGTATTAGTGCAAACGGCAGCTCTCTATGACCATGCGTTTTAAAGTTACGTCAGGCGCAAGATTTCCAAGATGGCGCCCAAGATGGCAGCTGATTGTGTAAATTTGGCCCCCGTTGTCGCAGAATACCCGAATTTGGGTTCGTTGGATAGGGCTTGAAATACCCAGTCAAAATATTACGGTTTCGTTCCTGAAAACCTTACCCCCGATTTATGCTAGCTAAAAAACACCCTAATTTAGTTGAAAACAAGCACAGTACAAAACTGACACAATAAAAAAGTTTAAAAACTAGAAAATAACGTTAAATCTAACTTAAACTATTTTTGAGTGGTAGTTCCGGAGACAAAAAGACCCTATTTCGTACCCCTCGCAACAACCCCTAATATTAAAAAATATATTTCTTTAAAACTATAAAAGATTCAAAGTTAAAATTTTACAATGACGTAGAGGTTGAAGAGGCACTTACGATTACAGACTAAAAATGGGGGGTCGTCGCGACAAATAATAAAATACAGGTTTTTGAAATTTTTGAAAAAATTCAAAACCTAATATCTTCGGAGCAATTTGACCACTCTTGAAATGCGAAGCGGCGTCGTAATGAACTCGATGTCCTCTCTCGAAACCGTACAAAGGTGTCCGCCACACTCCACTAGAACCTGTTGCACGTGGCCACGTGGTTTGAGGTTTTTCCCAATTTCCTCCAAGCGCGTGGGCCGGAAAAATCGGAAAGCAGCTTCTAAAGGTGGGCGTCTGCAAGACGCCTTGTTTTCCAACAAAAAATGATGGTGTCGCCGATCTCGTTCTCGCAGCGTTTCACTTTTAAATTTATATTTTTGCAAAATTTTCACTTTTCAGCGTTTTTTTTTCACTTTTCAGGCATTAACAGTTTTGATTTTATGACCAATTGGAAGTCCGTATTTTTCTGCACAATTTGGTGGTAAACACGACGCGAATCGGTTAAAAAATACCACTTTAACGATTTTTTGCAAGAAATTTTTGCGCGGAGCAACCTTTGGCACGTGTTTTCGTCGCGGGGGTTGACCGCGGAACTGGGTTAGGTTAGGTTAGGTTAGGTTAGGTTAGGTTAGGTTAGGTTAGGTTAGGTTAGGTTAGGTTAGGTTAGGTTAGGTTAGGTTAGGTTAGGTTAGGTTAGGTTAGGTTAGGTTTTTTTTTTTTTTTTTTTTTTTTTTTTTTTTTTTTTTTTTTTTTTTTAATACAGGTACGCCACTCCCTACCCTGAGCAGGGTCGTTGTTTAGTCATTATATTTTATTATTATTATTATTTTTTTCTTTTTTTTCTTTTCCTTCTCTAAATATATAGTTGTGTATTTTATATGTATGTGCATATTCCTTTCTATATTCCTCTTCTCTTTCCTCAGAGGTCGCGCAAACGCTTGGCATTTGCCAATTCTTTGCGCTTTCCTGAGGCCTATCTACTTTAACTTTCTTCTTCTCCTGTTAATATGTATAGGTCCATATAGTGTATATTTATATGTATTATAATTTTGTGTATATATTGTATATAATATATTGTATTTGATATTATATGTTATGATATGTTTGTGTGTCCTATATTTTATATATTTATTATAAGAATATTAAGTGTATAGATTGCTTTATTTATTTTTGCTTATCACGACCTCTGCTATTTGCTTGGCGTATTTTAAAAATATACTTCTTGTTTTATTTCCGGCCATTATATCTTTTACCGTTCTCCTATTCATTTGCTGCTCAAGTTCCTGCTCACAATCATATCTTGCCCGACCAAAGATCGGGCAGTCGAGCAAGACATGTAGAACGGATTCTTCGACTCCGGGGGCGCAGGCACACGATGAGTCCTCTCTACACTTGAATCTGGTCAGATATTCGGAGAACCCACCGTGTCCTGTCAGTATTTGAGTGACGATGCTATCTAACGTCATCTTTCGGATGGTTTTGTACCCTTCGGTGGCATCCGGAAAGAAGACTTTGGTGGTCCCGGCAGTTTCCCCTGAACGATATCTCCGGTTCCATTCGTCAAGAGACTCTCGCCTGATTTGCCTTTTGGCAAATGATACCGGGCATTTATCGTAATCAGGGGCGCGTTTCAGAGTGAGGGCGGCTGTTTTGGCCAAACAGTCGGCGCGTTCATTGCCCGCAAGCCCCGCGTGGGCCTTCAACCAGAACAAGGACACAGTTTTGCTCTGGTCAAAGGCCGTCCGGAGGTTTTTGCGGGCCTCGACCGCCAGGGGATGAAGAGAGCCATTATTGACAATGGTCTCCAGCGCAGATCGGGAATCACTGTAAATTGCGAAGCTCCGCTGAGCACCTCGAACGATGTCACCCGTGGCTCTGCATACGGCCAAGAGCTCCGCCTGATAGACGGTGCCGTAAGATGGCAGTTTTAGCTTGACGGCTCTGGTTTCGGCTGCGCCTTCCCAGTAGGATACTGCGGCACCCACTTTGCCGTCAATTTTACTGCCATCTGTAAAGATCTTTACGGCAAAGTCGCTGTTAGCGTTAAGATCTTCCTCGTCTATCAAGCTCTTGAACTCCAGGTGCATATGCGTCGCCGGGTGTCCATTTTCTGCATGCCCCGCTCTCCGCTCGACCTCCCTGCCCGCCAGATCTGGCCGGGGTACTCCCCTCTTTGCCTCGTACAGGGCGGCTGCCTCCTGTATACGTATGTCGAGTGGGAGTATTCCGGCAAGGAGTAGCGCTGCGTTCAAGGAGACCGTGCGGTATGCTTTGCAGAGCTTCTGCGCAAATCCACGTTGGATGGCATTTAACTGTTTCTTGGCTCCCAGCTTCCCCACTGCTGGAGCCCAGGCGCTCGCCGCGTACACAATCACTGGTTCTATTACGGCGTTATAAATGATCCTTATGACGTCTGCGTGGAGGCCCCAACTGATCTTGGCCGCCCTCGACAGCTGCCCGTATATTTTAACAACTTTTGAGCATATGTTTGATATATGTTTGTTAAAAGTCAGACAGCTGTCGATGGTTAGGCCAAGGATTTTTATATCCTTTGACATGCCAATACTGACTCCACCCATGGTCAGGAGTGGTTCGTCATATTTGAGCTTTCGCGTAACCACCATCGCTTGTGTTTTGTGGGGTGCGAATTTTAGCTTATTTTTGACTCCCCACTCCCCAACATAGGCGAGGGCAGCATTGGCCTGTCTTTGAACCTCCAACGCAGTGTCTCCGTCAAAAACCAGGACTATGTCATCGGCGAATGCCTGGCAATAGACGCCCCTAGCAGCCAGCTCCTTTAGGAGTGGGTCGAGGACGAGGTTCCATAGAATTGGACCTCCTATGGAGCCCTGGACACACCCCTTGGTCGTACTTACGGAGTGTGTCTCCCCGCCGTATCTCACCTCGACCCTTCTATCCCGAAGGTAGTTGCTGATTATCTTTCGGATATTGCTGGGACATCCTTCCTCCTTTAGCCTCACCTTTATGGCTGGCCACCATGCGCTATCGAAGGCTCCCTCTATGTCCAATGAGATCATGGTTATAAGCTTTTTCTGCTTTAGCTTACCTCTTATGTGTCCCATTAGGTCATAGAGGGAGTCCTCGGTGCTCTTCTGGGGTACGAAACCGTACTGGCGGGCGCTCATTTTAGGGAGAAGGTGCCACTTCAGTCTCCCCACAATCATCTTCTCGAGTACCTTGCCTAAGACCGGGAGCAGGCCTATTGGCCTGTAAGACTTTGGCTGGAAGTAGTCTTCTTTGGCAGGCTTCCGCAGGACAACGACTGCCGCTTCTTTCCATGGCTTTGGGAAATGGCCCAGCTGCAGGCACTTATTTATAATGGCCAGGAAAGTCCCTGGGTCCTGTGAGACCACTCGCGCGCAGATGTCTGCCGTGAAACCATCGGCCCCCGGGGCCTTCTTTGGATTAAAGCTTTCCACGGCCACCCTCAGCTCCTGTTCCGTGAACGGGGGGTCATAGTTATCATCATGCTCCCCTATCACGGATTCGGCTTGCCGTCTAGTGGCCTGGTGGTCAGCGTTGTCCTCACTTTCACGGTCCTCCGGGTAGAATGTTTCAGCAAGCAGTTTCGTCGACTCCTTCAGGCTCAGGAACTTTCCATTGTATTTCAAGGGGACGTCTTCTAGTCTTTTGGACGTACGACCGATCACCCTATAAATGCCTTCCCAAAGACCCTCTTTGTCCTGTTTCCCGCAAAACTCCTTCCAGCTTTTAGTCTGGGCTTCCTTGGTCCTGGCAAAATACTCGGTTTTCTTTTGCAGGTACTCGTCTATCACCCCGGCCTTTCGGGAGGGGGCTGCGCAGCGTATACGCCTTCCTCCTTCCTCCTCCTCCTTCTGGTGGCAACTTCCCTCTTCAGGGTGGCTAACTCTTCGGACCACCACGGCAAGGTGAGTTTTGTGTGTGTTTTTATGCGTGGAATGTGTTCAGTGCATGCTTTGTGTATGTTGTTTGTGAATGTGTTTATTGTGTGTTCGAGTTGTAGAGTGTTACTGATTGCTAAAACTTCCGACGGGCTGATTTTATGATCTGCGTTTAACTGAGCCAGTTTCTCACTAAACTGACTCCAGTTTGCCTTTTTGGTATTATACAGCCTCGTCGTCCGCTGTGTGTGTGCGATCTCACCTCTCTTCAATCTAATGTTGAAAGTTATGCCGTTATGGTCCGAGTTCGTCAGGCTCTGATCCACCTTCCAGTCGTCCACCAGGTCAAGTATGTCCGTCGTGCAGGCGGTAATATCGACATGGCTAGTATACATCCTCCCCCCCCGCACAGTCTCGAAGGTTGGAGTGTCTCCGACGTTGAGTACCTGCATACCGATTTGATCAAGAGCGCCCGCCAGTGCATCTCCCCTTGAATCCGTTTTGGAACTGCCCCACCAGAGACTCTTGGCGTTTGAGTCCCCCCCGATAAGAAGCCTCTTCGAGCTCGCCATCGCTATTTTTCTAAGCTGCTCCAGGTATGGCTCTATGGGCGTGTCAGGCTCGAAGTAAAAACAGGCCAGTGTTACTTCCCAGGCAGCCGTACGGATTTTCACGACCACGATGTTGTCGGTCGTGAAATTTGGGCACTGTATAACTTCAATGTCTTTATTAAAGACGGCAATTGCCGCCTTTACAGTGCCCCCAGGATGGCTGTCATTCTGGAAGATTCTTGCCCCCCTGTACGGCTTTAGAGTTCCAACTCCACCCACATACGGCTCCTGGAGCAATGCAACGGCAGCTTTGCGATTGGCGGCCTCCAGCATGAGCTCGTCCGTGGCCAATCGCATTCTTTGCAGGTTAGCCTGGAAGAACCCATGTCTCTTAACCTCTCCACGGGGGAGTACTCCGGCCATATTAATCGCTGTGGCACCCTTAGCAATACGCGAAGTTGGATCGCGCTATTGCATCCCACCGTCTGCGTAACGGACAGTCCGAGCTAAACGCATTGTGGCTTAGGTTGTCGTGGCCCGCTTTCTTGCAATTACAGCATTTGGGGGACTCCCCGGCCAGACGCGATGGGCAATCCGCTCTCAGGTGAGCGTCGCCACAGTGCGAGCAAAGGTCCTTCTTCCCGGTGCATTGCTTTCGGCCATGGCCGAATCCAAGGCATTTCGTGCACTGCACAAGGGGAGTCTGGTCAAACACCCTCACCCTTTGCAAGTCGATATGTGCACGACCTGCCCCGGTCAAGACCTGCCACACCGGGGGGGAGACCTGTACCACAACATGACTTTCATATGGGTTCCGTGCTCGCCTGCGGTATTTTACGGCAACCCTCACCTCATCTTTCTTAAGCTCGCCCAGGAGGTGCTGGTTCTGTTTAAGGATCGCTCTGGTGATGTCGTCATCTGTGTTGTAGGATAAAACATCGGTCAACACCACCAGAGGATCCCTATTAACTGCCTCCTCAATTTTTAGTCCGGTCGCGGAGCCTCCCAATCTGTTCCTTACCAAGTCTAGTTCCTGGCGAGTTTGGCACCCTATGACCACTTTTTGGTCTCTTGCCTTGCGGACCTTGTCAACTCGGATGCCCGTTTCCCTGGCGTCTACAGCGACTCTAATTTTTTCTACAACGGCGGCACTAGTGTCATTCATATTAACCGAGCCAACAATAAGCGAGTGCAGCGGCTGCGGCGGCCCGAATTGCTTACCCGCCGCAACGCTTGCGTAGCTCTGGTTTCGGGGGGAAAACGGAGGAGCAGGAGGCGTCCCACTTGGTTTGTTATCTAGTTTTTCGCAGAGTGAGCGTGTAAAGAGCGAACACTCTGCTATTTGTTTCCTGTTTTCCCTCACTTCCTTCAATACGTCCACCATTGTTGGCTCCTCCTGCCTCTCCACCACCCGATGCAGTTTCTCCATCTTCTCGCTGTTCTCCTTCACCAGCGCGCTATGTTCCAATAGTGAAACGAGCAGCGAGTTAACCTCCGGAAAGCTCTTGGGTGCTTCTGGTGGGGGTGTTGCCTTAATGGCCTCCTCCCTTGCCAGCTCAGCCCCTTTTGCTTGTACAGCAGCCGCCGCCTCTTCCTTAACCAGCTGGTACAGACGTTCCACTGATTGGGTGATCCCGGCTCTCAGGTCTGCCCTCAAATTGCGCGAATCACCAAGATGCGACTTCGCACGTAGAAGGCAGTTGCGAGCCTCGGTCACCCGATCGGTGGGTTTTATTGGCTGCAGCTGGCTTGTCCCCGGCGACGCTCCCAGCGCCTCAGTGGAAATTCGGCGCACCACAGCCTTATTGTCCGGCTGAGACGGGGCGCGCTTTGTGGACTTCTGGGAGACCATCACGGTTGGGGCTGCCTTCTTGGGCGAGTGCACGGCGGCTGATGGAAGGGGCTGAGATTCTGCCATCTTTCCATTTTCCCACTCACCAATGCTTCGCCTCACACTAGAGGCCTGAGTTGAAGCGTTGGGAGAGGAAACTTCCCTCTCGAGGGTGATGGATAGTGCTGAGTCTGATGGAGAGACTTGTGGACCAGTGGCAGTCTTTTTTGCAGGGGTTCTGGAGAGGAACATGGTGAAGGAGTAAAACTAA